>CM050170.1:169234668-169772941 GCA_027410445.1 Discoglossus pictus
GAGGGAAAGAGACACGGCGGGGAGAGACACAGGGGCGGAAGGAGGGAAAGAGACACGGGGGGAGAGACACAGGGGCGGGAGGAGGGAAAGAGACACGGGGGGGAGAGACCCAGGGGCGGAAGGAGGGAAAGAGACACTGGGGGGAGAGACACAGGGGCGGAAGGAGGGAAAGAGACACGGGGGAGAGACACAGGGGCGGGAGGAGGGAAAGAGACACGGGGGGAGAGACACAGGGGCGGGAGGAGGGAAAGAGACACGGGGGGAGAGACACCGGGGCGGAAGGAGGGAAAGAGACACGGGGGGGAGAGACACCGGGGCGGAAGGAGGGAAAGAGACACGGGGGGGAGAGACACCGGGGCGGAAGGAGGGAAAGAGACACGGGGGGAGAGACACAGGGGCGAGAGGAGGGAAAGAGACACGGGGGGAGAGACACGGGCGGGAGGAGGGCAAAAAGACACGCGGGGGGATGAGGGCAGAAATACACGCGGGGAGAGACACAGGGGCGGGATGAGGGCAGAAATACACGCGGGGAGAGACACAGGGGCGGGATGAGGGCAGAAATACACACGGGGAGAGACACAGGGGCGGGAGGAGGGAAAGAGACACGAGGGAAAGACACAGGGGCGGGAGGAGGGCAAAAAGACACGCGAGGAGAGACGGGCGGGATGAGGGAAAGAGACACGGGGAGAGACACAGGGGCGGGAGGAGGGCAAGACGACACACGGGGAGAGACACAGGGGCGGGAGGAGGGCAGAAAGACACTCGGGGAGAGACACAGGGGCGGAAGGAGGGCAGAAAGGCACGCGGGGAGAGACACAGGGGCGGGAGGAGGGCAGAAAGACACGGGGGGAGAGACACAGGGGCGGGAGGAGGGCAGAAAGACACGGGGGGAGAGACACAGGGGCGGGAGGAGGGCAGAAAGCCGCGGGGAGGGGGGGGGAAAGAGACACAGGGTCGGGAGGAGGTCAGAAAGCCGCAGGGAGGGGGGGGAAGAGACACAGGGGCGTGGGGGGGAAGAGACAGGGGCGAGAGGAGGGCAGAAAGCTGCGGGGAGGGGGGGAAGAGACACAGGGGCGGGAGGAGGGCAGAAAGCCGCGGGGAGGGGGGGCGAAAAAAAAAACACAGGGGCGTGGGGGGGAAGAGACACAGGGGCGAGAGGAGGGCAGAAAGCCGCGGGGAGGGGGGGGAAGAGACACAGGGGCGAGAGGAGGGCAGAAAGCCGCGGGGAGGGGGGGGAAGAGACACAGGGGCGGGAGGAGGGCAGAAAGCCGCGGGGAGGGGGGGCGGAAGAGAAACAGGGGCGTGGGGGGGAAGAGACACAGGGGCGAGAGGAGGGCAGAAAGCCGCGGGGAGGGGGGGGGGAATATACACAGGGGCGGGAGGAGGGCAGAAAGCCGCGGGGAGGGGGTGAAAGAGACACAGGGGCGGGAGGAGGGCAGAAAGCCGCGGGGAGGGGGTGTAAGATACACCGAGGCGGGAGGAGGGCAGAAAGCCGCGGGGAGGGGGTGTAAGATACACCGGGGCGGGAGGAGGGCAGAAAGCCGCTGGGAGGGGGGGAGGGAAAGACACAGGGGCGGGGGGAGGGAAAGACATTGGGAGAGACACGGGCGGGAGGAGGGGGAGAGACACAGGGGCGGGAGAAGGGAAAGACACCAGGGGGGAGAGACACAGGGGCGGGAGGAGGGCAAAAAGACATGTGGGGAGAGACACAGGGGCGGGAGGAGGGCAGAAAGACACTTGGGGAGAGACACAGGGGTGGGAGGAGGGCAGAAAGAAACTTGGGGAGAGACACAGGGGCGGGAGGAGGGCAGAAAGACACAGGGGAAGGGAGAGACACAGTGCCGGGAGGAGGGAAAGACAGGCGGGGAGAGACACAGGGGTGGGAGGAGGTAAAGAGACACGGGGGGGGGAGAGACACAGGGGCGGGAGGAGGGCAGAAAGACATGCGGGGAGATACACAGGGGCGGGAGGAGGGAAAGAGACACGGGGGGAGAGACACAGGGGCGGGAGGAGGGCAGAAAGACATACGGGGAGATACACAGGGGCGGGAGGAGGGAAAGAGACACGGGGGAGAGACACAGGGGCTGCAGAAGGGCAAAAAGACACGCGGGAAGAGACACGGGCGGAAGGAGGGAAAGAGACACGGGGGGAGACACGGGCGGGAGGAGGGCAGAAAGACACAGGGAGGGGGAAAGAGACACGCGGGGAGAGACACAGGGGCGGGGGGAGGGCAGAAAGACATGGGGAGGGGGGGAAGAGACAGGGCGGGCGGAGGGCAGAAAGACACGCGGGGAGAGACACAGGGGAGGGCGGAGGGAAAGAGACACTGGGGAGAGGCACAGGTGCGGGAGGAGGGAAAGAGACACGGAGGGAGAGGCACAGGGGCGGGAGGAGGTCAGAAAGACACAGGGGAGTGGTGGAAAGTGACACCGGAGGGTGGAAAGTGACACCGGGGGAGAGACAGAGGGGCAGGAGGAGGGCAAATAGACACTGGGGGGAAGAGACACGGGGGAAGGGGGAAAGAGACACTCGGGGAGGAACACAGGCGAGGGGTGAAAGAGACCTGGTGGGAGGGCAGAGAGACACGGGGGGGGGGGGGGGGAGAGACCCAGGGGCGGGGGGAAAGAGACACGGGGGGAGAGACCCAGGGGCGGGAGGAGGGCAGAAAGACACAGGGGAGGGGGGAAAAAGACACGGGGGCGAGAGATATAGGGGAGGGGGAAAGAGACACGTGGGAGAGACACAGGAGAGGGGGAAAAGGGACATGGGGGCGGGGTCACAGGGGAGGGGGAAAGGAACATGGGGGAGGATCACAGGGCAGGGGGAAGAGACACGGGGAGGAGAGATACAGGGGAGCGGGGAAGGGGACATGGGGGGAGGGTCACAGGGGAGGGGGAAAGAGACACGGGGGGGAGAGATGGGGGAGGGTCACAGGGGAGGAAGAAAGAGACACAGGGGAGGGGGAAAAGGGACATGGGAGGGTCGCAGGGGAAAGGGACATGGGAGGGTCACAGGGGAGGGGGGAAAGGGACATGGGAGGACAGACACAGGGGAGGGGGGAAAGGGACACAGGGGAGGGGGGAAAGGGACATGGGGGAGGGGGAAAGGGACATGGGGGGGAGGGTCACAGCAGAGGGCAAGTTACTAATGTGTGTGTGTGTGTGTGTATATATATATATATATATATATCAGTCCTTCAGTCGTGTCCGACTCTTGGTGACCATATGGATGCAGCACTCCAGGCACATCTGTCTGTATTCTAGTTGTGCTTATCCATATACTGGATTGGATTGTCAGTTCCTTCCCCAGTGGACTGTGATTTTTCTGACCTCTTTGCTATGACCTGCCCATCTTGGGGGACACTACATAGTTTAACTCACAGCTTTACTGAGGTACACAAGCCTCTTCACCAGGACATGGTAGTGATCCAGAAGGGTATATAAATAAATATATATATATATATTATATTTTATCTTGAAGAATTGATCACAATTATGTCATGTTAACATTTTTTTATATATATATAATAATGACCTTTCGACATGTTTGACCTTTATCAAGTCTGAAGTAAAGTTTTGAGTTTTGCTTCATACGTGATTGGCTGCGCACAGGCCTGTATTTGAGGATATCTCGCTGCTCCTAGGTGAGACTATCGCTTCTTCAGTCATGCTGATTGACCCACCTGTGCAAATCCAGGCCTGTGTGCAGCCCACCAGCACCAAACTTGGACACCTATGATATACAGCAATGCCCTCAATATTAATCTGGATTATTTGTATGTACACACACTTAACGTGACACAGCAAGGGTCCCAGCTATGACCAAAATTAAAACTACAATTTGTTGTTAAACCGTTTTGAGTGGAAGTATTGATTGATCTTAAAACGTAGATAATTGAAGTATAAACTGCACAAAAAGGTCCATCATCTCTCCTTTATTTCATCTGATTAAGTATCTCTCTTATGGTGGGCTTGATAAGCCACAAGAGCATGCCCAGTTGGATAAATAATAATAGTCACAGATATTTTTAAGTGTTAATGTAGGTAATGTGTAGGTGAGTCCTGTTTGGTGAAATATTAACTGTTAATGTATTATCATAATTCTATTCTAGAACAATTGGGTATTTTCTTGAAAAATAATTCATTATGTGGCAGAGAGAGGACCTTTTTATGTCTTTTTATGTTTATATCTAAAAGCACCAACTTCCAAGCTCAATTATCACTTTCACTCACATTATTTAATAACAACCTAGTTGTAATTATATATTTTTTTATATGTGTAGTTTAAAATTGTGCAATAACTGGGGAATTTGCTCTGTCCTTTAGTAAGTACACAATGCTCCAAACAGATATACAGCCTTATTACTCTTTATATAAGCACAGAGGATATTTATTTTACAGAAGTTTTTAGTTCGTGAAGACCTTGCTTTTGGATAAAAGTTCACAAACTAAAAACTTCTGTAAAAAAAAATATCCTCTGTGCTTATATAGAGCCCTTTTCAATTGGCCGAATTGCAATTTAATAAGGCTGTATGTGTGTATTCTATAGAATTGACACCTTAGGTTACTACCATCCTCTAGATATTGAGCGAAAACTGCAGGATGAAGCAGAGAAAGTGGTAAGTAGTCAGGAGTGAAAAACAGGATTTTACCATTAACTGTGGAAGGTTCCTTTAAAAGAAGGGCATTTATGAGGTTAGGGACAGGGACTGACCCCCATGAGAGGAACATTGATAGGTATGGTGTCAAAGGATTCCAACAGAGCAATTGATAAGACATTGTAAAAAAAAAAAAAAAAAAAAAATCAATTTTTAGGATATTCTTTTTTTTATTTATTTATTTATTTTATTTATTTATTTATTTTTAGGATATTCTTAAAGAGCACAAAACACTGGCTATATGTTTTTTTTTTTCTAAAGTGAATTAATCCATGTTGTTGCTGCTACATTTATATACAAATGAGTAGCTCACACATAATAATTAGCTGCTTTTGATGTGCAGATTAGGATTACAGTCTGCTTGTGTTATATGGCTTATCAAGCAATTTGAGCCACAAATTAGCAAACGGAGTCGCATATTGCAAAACCAATTCTATATATTTCTGAAATGATTTAATATGGAGAAGAACTATCAGTGCAATGTATAGCCAGTTTAACAGTGTTTAAAATCAAATCGACTTCCTGTTGGGGTGCCGGTCCTTTTTAAAGACTTTATTTATGGAGGATTCTCTGTTCTAGTTTGTCGATTATTGTTTAATTGATGTAAAAATAACAATTATAATAGGGATATGTATTGTACATATGATCTGTAGCGTGTGATTGGGGAAAACAGTAACCGGACTATGGTCCTAATAATCCTATAATTAATAAGTTCTATAGCATGGATGATCCATTCAAAATGAAACTATCATACAAACCCTTGCCTCTTCTGAAGGAGCCTTACATTATAAGTTTTAGACTGCAGACTAATCAGATCATCCTTAACAATTCAATTGAAGCTTGTTCTTAAAGAACCACTAAAGCTTATATGTTTGCTTGTTGGGTATAGACTATTTAAGGTCAGATTTACACCCAGACTCTGGATCAAGCCATGATTTGCATATTTGGCACCTCTAAGCTGAGGGAGGCGCCCTGAAACCACTGTCTTATTTGTGTAGTTATAAATCTGGCCATGGGCGGGTCTTTTTTTTGTTGCTTCTTATATTGTTCTTTGAGATTTGAGAGTGTTAGCCATATGTATTGTGATACCTCCACCTTTTGGGCAGGTGCAAGCTATTTACAATACAGCTGTTACCTTTATAGACTGTGGGGCAGAGCTCATGATGTCTCAGGGTGGGCAAGTGACATCATAGTTAGAAAATTGAATTAAGAAGCGAATAAGAATATTATTGCAGATACATTACAATGTACAGAAGAAAACAGGAATCTGCTATATTATTGTATAAGCTTGTGGGTTTTTTCATCCTCAAAGTTATTGTCTGCAGAACTAATAATACATGACTTTTCCTTGTCTTAGGTCATTGCTTGACAAGTCTTTGTGGACCAGAAGCTTTGTTTCCAAGATTGTTTTTCAACATTGTTTCTTTTTGTTTTATTTAGTTCCTGCAAGTGTTTGGAGAATAAATGTTGATACACCTGAAGAGGCTCATCAAAATGTTACATTTGGTGGTGATGACCGATGGTGGGAGCAAACAGACCTCACCAAGCTTATCCTGGCTTCAAATAAACTTCAGGTTCTGTCGGAGGATATCCGGTTTCTCCCTGCTCTTATAGTACTAGATGTAAGAGCAACAGATTACACTTTCTGAAGCTATGTGGATGACTATTATCATTTTAAAGATTTTACTTACATTGAAAAATGTGCACTTATGCATCACTAGTTTTCATACCAGTCCAGAATATAAATATATTCCTGCCAGAATGAATGAAGGGAGGTGGGTATCCAATGTGTTCTGTACAACAGAGGACCCCTAAACAAGCCCAAAGTTGACAACTATTCTGATTTCTACTGACAGATTTCTCCTAAACGACATTTGGAGAACAGCTGAAGGTATATTTATACCCCCTATACTTCCACATATTTTTGTGATTTAAGCATTTATTTATGAGGTTCAAAAAACAGCATCACATCTACTTGCAATCACAATGACTCTGACTCCTTCGGCAAAAGATATTACTGAATTGTAATAGCAGACAAGGATGTGAGTGATCAGATATATTGTTCAATACCATTGTTTTGCCTGCTAGTAGAAGGGGGATTATAAGTAAAGGTTAAAATCCTTTTGATATTAAAATAATGACAGCTTCCATTTTCACCTATGATTGCGTAATTAGTTAATCTACAGCAGCAAGGATAATGTGGAAGCTGTTCACCATAGAAAGCAATGGTTAGAATGGAGTTTGTCATAGTGGAAGTTAGAGTTTAACCACATATAAGAGCCATTTCACCAACACTTTCCTACCCTCTTGAAAATATCTTTTATATAACACTTAATTTTATTGTTTACATTCATTTGTATTTGTTCCAATATATTTGACCCATTAAGAAATGTTTTACAGTAGTATGTTGACAGTATGTTTTACCCTATTAGCTAGGGCCAAGACTTGTTGGTCATGTTGTTAAGGCAGTATATTACTTAAAGCAACAAACCAGGGAATGTATGTAATTTTGATATTCATGCTTGATATGCTTGCAGAGCTCGCTTGCAGAGCTCACTTTTGAGCCAATGGATGAGAGCACAGTTTGGTTACCTGCAGATGATACTGAAAAATAGAATAATCAAGTGTAATGGAAGAGGATACTGTTTACTAGAATTTTCAACATATTTTATTCATGATATCAACTGTTCTGCATGGAACATGATGTAATATTTCAAGATTCTTTTTAATGATCAAAACCAGGGGTCCTCTGTTGTACAAACATAATTAAATTCTGTCCTGTTGATGCCCATTAAGGGAAACTGAATTTAGAGAGAGAATAAAAATTGCTAATCTTGTTGCGGTTAATTGTCTCGGCTTCCAGCACAAATATGAGCATGTGTACAGTATCATGTATGTTCAAATGGACCATATAAAGAGGAGACATGCATCCATTGTTAAGACATACTTGATTAGTGTAATAATTCCTTTTTTAGGGCATACATAGCTCAAATCAATTTTCCTCCAAATGTTTTTAAACACATTAGCTGAGAAAGTTAATGCAGATTAAATGTTGCCATCTGTACACTTGTAGGGAAGAGCTAATTTGATAACTGTATTACTTTTTTCCTTGGCTACTACTTAAGTTAATTGCATTGCTGAATTTGTTTGGAAGTTTTGACAGAAACATGTTTATTTGATACTTTACCTGGAGCTTTCTCATTTCTCATTACATTTCTTTTATGAGCCCGATTAAACAGCATGGGACAATAATTGTGGGTGTATCATGGATGAACCTTTTATTTTTATTTTTCTTGTCATCGTTAGAGAAATTGAAATGCTTACATGAATAATTGCATGGGAAAAGGTAAGCTGTAGCAGGAAAATATAATTTTGTTTTATTGTTTTTGTAGATACATGACAACCAACTGTCATCACTTCCCCATGCTATAGGAGAACTGACAAACCTTCAGAAGCTAAATATCAGGTATTTTTCTCTTCCACTAATGCAATCTTCTGTGCAGTTAACATGAGCCAGATCAGATTGAACATGCATAAATATGTACTGTACATTTTTTCTTCTCAATTCATTAGCCACAATAAACTAGAGAAGCTGCCTTTAGAGCTGGCACAGTTGCAGAACTTGAAGACTCTTCTTCTTCAGCACAATTTATTGGAAGAAATTCCAGATGAGCTTGGGCAGCTAAACATGTTGGAAGAGCTGGTAAGTTTTTGATTAAAGGAAAACTTTTTAATGAAATGCTCTTTCATTCACCCTAGACATTTTATATTAAAACAATGATAAATAAATAATATAAATACAAATAAGTAGTACTTTTTGAAAGGAGTAGCCATTTAAAATGTGGATGTAGTATTTTTAGATTTTGGCAAAGGCTTTTGATACAGTACCACATGGAAGACTATTGTGCAAACTAAGGGATACAGGAATTGCAGTAAATATTTGCACACGGGTTGAGAGCTGGCTAAAAGACAGGAAGCAAAGGGTTGTTGTAAATGGAACATACTCCGATTGGACTTATGTTGTAAGTGGGGTTCCTCAGGGTTCAGTATTAGGTCCTCTCCTTTTTAACATATTTATTAACGACTTAGAAGTAGGACTGGAAAGTATTGGCTCCATTTTTGCTGGTGACACGAAGTTGTGCAATTAATCGAATCAGAAAATGATGTACTTTCCCTCCAAAGGGATTTGCAGAAATTAGAGAAATGGGCAATCAAATGGCAGAGGAGATTTAATACAAATAAATGTAAGGTTATGCATCTGGGAAGGAAAATAGCCATGGAATTTATAAACTTAATGTAGCAAATCTAGGGGTATCAGATATTGAAAGGGGTTTGCGAGTGCTTGTGGACAACCACCTACGTAACTGTTCTCAATGCCAAGCAGCATCTGTAAAGGCAAATAAAATATTAGCATGTATTTAGAAGCCAGGGAAGCAAATATAATTCTGCAGCTATCCAAATCCCTAGTACGTCCTAATTTGGAATATAGAGGTACTGTTTTTTGGGCACCACTTCATAAAAAGAACATTTTAGAGCTGGGAAAGGTACAGAGAATGGCTACAAAACTATGGGGAATGGATGGACTGACAGAGAAGAGAACATCCCTTGAGGTTAGAAGTAAAAAGATTCCACCTTAAAGAAAGAAAAGGGTTCTTCACAGTAAGGGTGGTTAATCTGTGGAATTCTCTACCAAAGGAGATGGTGACAGCGGATTCACTAGATAACTTTAAAAAGGGATTGAATATATATGTATATGATTTGGGGCTGTTCGGAACGCTTACGGTGTTGGTAGCGCACTTGCGAGACACAGAGGAGAAGGAGACAGGGGGAGATGGTGGAAAGAGACACATGGCATTCCCGACCACAAAACTTGCAGGTTAACGAACCCTGCAATCAGTAGCGCGTACAGTAGGTGGGAGAAAAGGTTCACAATGAGCGCCAAAGAAGATCATTGCGGGGCTCGCAATGAGCACCGCGAGTGGGAGTGGCTTGCAATGAGTGACGAAGGTGATCAGTAGGAAAGTTGAAGTACGCAGGAGAGAAGTTCGCAATGAGCGCTGAAGGTTGCTCAGAGGAGCAAAAACCTCACATTGTGGGGCAAACCGCATTGCCAGCCTTATAATTTTATTCCTGTCATTTTTTACAGGGAAGTTCCTAGTTTTTAAATAAAAAGGGCATTCATGGTTATCCTGGTTAATTAGAGAGGGAGTATTGATCCAGGGAGGAATCCGATCGCCAGCCAGTATCTGGGGTCAGGAATTTTTTTTCTTTTCCCCCTTTTTGAGACAATTGGCAAAGATTCACTTGTTTTTTTTCTGTTTGCCTTCCTCTGGATCAATAAACAATTACTCTGCAAATTGCAGATCAGAGGAGATCTTAAAAGATTGAACTTGATGCTCTAACAATCTGTTTTTTTATATTATACATAACTTAGTGTGCCCTCACTGCCCTACACATTACTCACTACCTTATGTCTTGTAATGTTAGTTTCTTGCCATGCTTTATTTTAGATGATGGGCACTCAAGATCCAAATATGTGTGTGAAGATAAAATCAATATCATATTTTGCATCCCACTGATACTAAAAGTACCACTACTACCAAATCAGCCATAAGTGTCGAATAATTCTAGGCATTATCTTCAAAACCCATTTTTAATGCTTTTTATTAAGATTTGTAAGGAACTACAGAGGTCTACTTAAAATGAACATGGCCTCAAATACAGAAGTATATAATGTTCTACAAGGAATACCCTTGGAACAGATGCTACAGTGATAGATACAATTGTGAAAGCACATTGGTTTTCTGAGAACCACACACAAACAAAACAACAAAAAAAAAATTGTAGACTTGACCGTAAAAATAAAAATATAATCACACAGTTGAATCATACCTGAGCTTGCACCAGCATCTGCCAATATATGAGACAGCTATTGAAACTTGACCGCTCCAGAGCTGTAGTACTGTATACAGCTAGAACCCCATATATTTGATCTTCCATCAAGATAAAATTGAGCGTCATTCAGTCAAGTTCTTACTCGTGGCTAATTTTCATCAGGAACCAGAAATGTTATCACATTCTATTTGTCCTAAATCGGACATTGGATAGAAGTTGTACGCTAGATGCATCTCTGAATGTGTATGCACAGCATAACAGCATAGATATTTGTAATGCTAATTAACTAATGTATTAATGTGTCATTAAGACCTACCAAGTCATTACCATCATATTTCATAAGTGCTCAGCAGTCTTCACTTCATGGATAGCAGAAAAATAAGCCTAATGATCTGACCTAACCCAAGCTTTAGCCTGGTCCTCTCCACACCATTTCGTGAAGCATTTTTTTTATATATACTCTTTAGCTGAGCAGTTCTCTAGTCTCTTTCAGTATATGCTAATTAGTACAGTAGCTATTGTTTATTCTTATCTTTGGTAATTATCCATTTCTGACCCATATGTATGGCAACCTTCATGAAATATCCATCCTTTATTGTATTTTCAATACAGCTATAATACATTATTAATACAGGATCTTTATGGTAGCTAAAGGGTTGGAAAAGTGCTGTGGGTGTATTTTTCTGTCTATCCACAGTGAGGCGCGACTGTCTAAGCTGATGAATGCAACTCTGTGTATTGATCAGAAAAATGAATAACAGGTTATTATAATGTTTACTTTCTTATTTGTACTTTTTATTTTATTTTAGGATCTTTCTAACAACAATCTAACTAGCATTTCAAGCTGCATTGGTGACCTCACTGGCCTTGTTCGTCTCAACTTATCAAATAACAAACTGAAGACCTTCCCTGACAAAATTGCCAAAATGAAACGTAAAACTGTTTTCCATGTTGTAACTTTCTGTTACAGGGGAATGCATTTTAATACACCTTTTTAAATGTTCTACTTTCCTAAAATGTTGACTCTCTTTTAAAACTGAAACTTATGGAAATGCATGCTGCAGAACAACACACACACATACTTAACTACTAAGTTTAAAAAAGAAACGGAATGCAGTATAGTTATTTATCGTAGAAATTCTAGATTGACAAATAAAAAGTTTATTGCAACTCTATTGTCCCTCAAAGGCACTTTAAAAGTATTCAGGCTACAATTTTGTATATAATACTAGAAAGAGGGCACTTATCCATTAGACACCATGTTACTAAAACCAGATTTTATAAAAGTACAAAACATCCTCTGAATTGCTTTCTCTCTATATAGCTACATGACCTGATTATTTCTAAATTTCACAAATTATACTTCTTCCTTCAGATCTAAAGCAGTTGGATTGTACTTCAAATCTTCTGGAAACTATTCCAGCTCAACTGGCTGGCATGGATTCATTGGAGCAGCTATACTTAAAACAAAACAGACTGACGTTTCTACCAGAACTACCTTGTTGCAAACAGTTAAAGGTATATTTTTCTTTAACACCACATATTTGTTTAAAAATGGCCACTTAATTCAGCACATTTTGGACACAATAAAGATCTCTTAAAGGCAGGTTTAAATAACTTCTGAGTTTTTGAAGTATGTGCATTTTTTCACTGAGAACACTTATAAAATAAAATATGTGTTTACATGTATAATAGACTGCCCACTTGCTTTTGCACTACTGCAGCCAATACGTTTGCAGGGTTGTGTGTTCCATTCAAGTCAATGGTAAGGCTGCTTACATTTTCAGTTTGACGGGAACAGACCTTTTGTAATTTCTTATGGCAGAAAACACAGGTTTCTACTCTCTTGCATCTCATAAATTTGAACAATGCAGAGTAGTGTTCTGCTTGCTCAGATGCCAGTCAGTGTAGAGATAAAAAATAAATAAAATAAACCTTAATAAATCTTATCTGTTCAGGCATAGATTACTGGATTCAGGTCAGTTAGGAGTTAACAGGTCAGTCCTAAGTCAAGGGAAAAACTGCTTCCATATAGACAATCACTACACTGTGCGCTCGCTCGGCTATCGTTTTTTACTCCTGCAACAGCCAGTAGGCAGGATGGACTTTGTATGTAAACAGAGAATTAAACTTTAGATGTTTTAGCTGTTCTTAGTGCAATTAAATTTAATCATATAATCTTGTGCTCTTTCAAACCATGAAGAGCACTTATTGTGAGGTAAATGGCAGTTTAACCCAGCTATCTCCAACCTAAGGCCCTGGGACCTCTATGTGCCCCTCAGTTGTATCTGTGAAGCCCTTCACTACAGTATTTTGCATAAGTGAGGACCAAAAACATATTTAAAACCCTTTTTTATGAGCAGTGTGATGCCTAAAACTCCTGATATGAAGCTGCAGTGGCAGATTCTTTTTGTTCACACATTTTTTCTCTGGTTACCCACTGCTACTATAATGCACTTTCAAATAAATTTAAAAGCATTGTGTTAAAAAAAAAATATGTTACACCAATATGCTCTGTGGGCATAATAATACTACCACCTGTTTTGTCAGACAAGGAGCAAATCTGCATCAATGCAGGAGAAGCTATATTTGCACCTAAGCAATTAAACATAGTACCAGCAACAAAATGTAAAGAATTTGCGTTAAAGCAATATGTAGCGTTTAAAAATAATTATTTTCATAATCCGAATTATGCACTACTGATCCAACTAGCTGTGAATGGAGTGATTTCTGAATATTGGTGCTGCAAAAGTTTACTTTTTTTAACGAGAACCAAAAGGGGCAGCAAACTTTGTTTTATAAAAATATTTTTCCCTTCATCATGGTCCTTTTAAGAAAATGCAGATATTAAAATAAATAACTTATGCATTTCTTAAAGGTCATAGATATGTTAAGATAGTGAAATATTAAAAAGTACATGGATATTTGCAGCTTCATATTTATTGATATATTTATATTTTATATTATTTATATATGTTTGTGCCCCTGCAGACTTCCTGACTGAATTCACAGACCATATGAAAAATGAAGCTATTAATTAATCAACAACAATGCTTTAACATGTTTATCTTCTCTTCTACAGGAATTACATGTTGGTAATAACCAAATTAATACACTGGGACCTGAACATCTAAAGCATTTGAGTGCTATCAGTGTACTGGAACTGAGAGACAACAAACTTAAATCACTTCCTGATGAAATAACATTGCTACAGGGATTGGAAAGGCTTGATTTAACAAACAATGATATTGGCAGGTATAATTGTAAAGTAAATAAGGACAAACTTCTCATATTTTTTTTATTCATGTCATGTTAAAAATTCACCATTTCTCTTCAGTCTGCCCAGCACACTTGGAAACCTAGCAAATTTAAAATCACTCCAGTTAGAAGGCAATCCTTTAAGAGGTATTCGGAGAGATGTGTTAACTGTAAGTAAATTGAGGATATTGCTACTATTTAAAAAAATATATATACAATAGTTTTTTTTTTGTGTTTTTTTTTTTTTACAAAACAATTTCCTATATTTTTTTTTTTTTTACCCTTATTGAAGTTTAATAATTTAACTGGCTATTGGGGTGGGGGCAGTTATGCTATAGAATAAATAGTACAAACAAATTTATACAGAAGCCCAAAATAAATGTTTAATGGGGTGAGGAACAATTCCCGAAGTTTTTATAAAACTTATTTTTATATTATTATTGTTGTTCTAGAAAGGCACTCAAGAACTCCTAAAGTATTTGAGAAGCAGAGTTCAAGTACCAGGTAATTATTTGCATAATATAATATACTGTTGAGGAAATAAAGCAAAGTGAAACAACTGGTCCAAATTAAAAAAGATTATTATTGTACAATGAAGCAGGATTGCAAAACAAAGTGTAATTCAGCTGGCACACACTACAATCAGATAAAACAGGGTTTATATACTTTTTTGAAGATGTCCCCAGTGACGTAGTTCAACCAATCCAAATCTTCTGCACCTTTTGCAACTCTGAGTTTCCTTATATTGAACTTGCAGCAATTGACAATAAACTTTTGTGCACGCAACAGATGAACAAGCATAAAAACATTTTATTTGATATGGTTTTTAAAACATCAATTTGATATTAAGCACAGGGCAAGACATAGGCAGTTAATATTTTCATTAACAATACCAACTAGCAATTGTTAAATTATTTATGATATACTGTGAAATACACAGAACTAGAGCTATTTTTTTATTTTTTTATTACACATTTATGATTGACACTTGCCTGGTAATTGCAGGAAGGAGTGTGACATGTTAAAGGCCATACTGTTTGGCAATTTACTAATTATTCACTTAAAAGGGCATAAAAAGACTATGAAAAATAGAATTTATTTTTTGGCAGCAACTGTGGCAGATTCTGATTTGGGATTATCAGTTGCAGCCAATCTGTATACAGGGAATAAAGTATTTCTCCACAGAACTCCATAACGAGTTAGTCACAAGGAGATTTTAACATTTGTGGTAAATGCAGTCTGGAATTAAAAGCTCATTTTATTTTACTGTTCAAATTTGTTCATAAAAACATGTTTGTAATGTTTAAAACCTACTGTGTTAAATGCATGCTAGCGATTTTAAAAAATGCCATAGGCAATGTTCAGCTTTTTTGAAGTAATAAAAATTGGTCTAAACAACTTTGCAATTTGTAATTTTATAAAGTTGATCATTTATGGCTCTAGCTCCTCCCATCTTTTTCAAGCTGTGGCAGAGTCTGCAGCAGGCTTCCCTGTAACTTCATATTCCCTGCATAGCATTAGTGGATAAAGGTGCGCAACACTCTGCTACAGTTTAAAAGTGATGGGAGTAAATCGAGCCTTCTAAAGATTAGTAGAAAATCTGTTTTCAATCTCCATTTTCTCACAAAGGAAGTGAAAAGCTATATTCTTTTTATTTCCCTTAATTAAATCACATTCTTTTTTTAAATTTAATTAAATCTCTCCTGTTCCCATAAATTTAATAAAAACCCACAACCATATTATCCTCAATGCTTATCAAATGCACGCGGCTATGCAGACTTAGTATATATGTTGGCTATCATTTTGTGAAACTCTTTTCTAATCTGATTCCTCTGATTTGAATAATGATAATTATTACAAACAAATGAATGGTTTGTAGTATTCTACTCTTATTTTTAAAATGAGACCTCTTATGACTTTTAATGTTTAATGTATTATGACCGCTGTGAAAATGTGATTACCTGACAAGAGTTTATATCTACAGTTTGCTGAAATTATTACACACAATCTTATGAAAAAGTCACTGTATTTTATTTTATCTGAACATTTGCATGGGATGAAAACTGTTTTGGCTTTTGCTATGGAGTGAAAAAAATATTTTTTTTTTTTTTTTTTTTTTTTTTTTATGCCACATAAAATTGATACTTTGATAAGATATTTAATGTTTCAAACAAAAAAGTTAGGTTAGAATAGTTGCTAGAAATGTAAATATATAATATATAACACATTTAATTAGAAGAATGAAATGGTGAGATTGCATACTACAACTAACTGTGTTGATATGTTTGTTTTAGAAACAAAGAATGGCAAAGCTGAAGGAGACACAGTCACTGCCATGACCTTACCAAGTGATTCCATTGTCAACACACATGCTATCCTTACACTGAAAACCTTAGAATATTGGTATGTTTACACATTCTTTGTCTCTCTTATTTTAAGTAACTGTGTTGTTAATTTTAGCAGGAGAATCCCATTTGTAGTGTTTTCTGGCACATGTTTATTTTATATAACTGTAACCAACTCTTTCTCCTAGAAACAGCTATTTTTATACTCGCAGATCTTGTTATTTTTTAAAAATTAAATGTACTCTTATTATTATTTATTATCCTTTATTTATAACGCGCCAACATATTCCGCAGCGCAATACAGGGGTTAGGTACAAGTATAAACAATACCCCACAATGAAAATAATGGAAGACCCGGTTATTGAGCTTTCAATCTGATATACACTGTGCTTTCCCTAAAGCACCTCACAAGATTAAAACTCGCAAACTTACATTCTAAAGGGTATGGGTGAGGTACAGGAGAGTGAGAGATGCATAGTGAATGAAGAGGCTAAAGATGATAGGCTTTTTTGAATAGATGTGTTTTTAAAGAGATTTTGAAGGATCTGAGGCAGGAAGATAGTCTGGTGGTGCGAGGTAAAGAGTTCCAAAGAATAGGGGCAGCACGTGAAAAGTCTTGAAGACGAGAGTGAGAGGAGGTGATGAGAGAGGAGAAGAGAAGAAGGTCATTAGCAGAGCGAAGAGGGCGGGTGGGAGTGTATTTTGGGATGAGAGCAGAGATGTAGGAGGGTGCACTATTGTGGAGGGCTTTATATGTTAGGGTCATGATTTTGAATTGTATTCTAGACGCTATGGGAAGCCAGTGGAGTGCCTGACAGAGAGGTGCTGCAGACACTGATCGTTTAGTATGGTAGAGGAGTCTAGCGGATGCATTCAAAATGGATTGGAGTGGAGACAGACGGGTGATAGGAAGGCCAGCAAGAAGAGTGTTGCAGTAATCGAGGCGAGATATGATGAGAGCGTGAATAAGAATTTTAGTTGTGTCTTGTGTGAGGTAGTGGCGTATTTTGGATATGTTTTTTAGGTGAAAGTGACAAGATTTTGTGAGTGATTGGATGTGGGGAATGAAAGAGAGGGAAGGGTCCAGTAGGACCCCAAGACAGCGGGCCTGAGAGGTGGGAGTGGTGATGGCATTGTCAACAGTGAGAGATATTTGCGGAGTGAAAGCTGTAGTAGAGGGTGGAAAGATAAGGAGCTCTGCCTTAGACATGTTGAGTTTGAGTTGACGGGCAGACATCCAGGAGGATATGCTCGAGAGGCAATTGGCAACATGAGCTAGCAGAGAGGGGGATAGTTCAGGTGCAGAGATGTAGATTTGGGTGTCATCAGTATATAGATGATACTGAAGTCCAAAAGATTGTATAAGGGCACCAAGGGAGGATGTATAGATGGAGAAAAGGAGGGGGCATAGGACTGAGCCTTGGGGTACACAGACAGAGGGCGAGGAGATGAAGAGGTGCCAGAGAAGGAGACACTAAATGTTCGATTTTCTAGATAAGATGTGAACCAAGAGAGAGCAGTGTCACGGATGCCAAGAGAGTGGAGAATTTGGATAAGAAGAGAATGATCAACTGTGTCAAAGGCAGCAGAGAGATCCAGGAGAATTAGGATAGAGAAATGACCCTTTGATTTGGCGTTGAGCAGGTCATTCGTAACTTTTGTGAGAGCTGTCTCTGTGGAGTCTTGGGGCCGGAAGCCAGACTGGAAGGGATCAAGGAGGGAGTTGGAGGAAGTGAATTGTGTAAGGCGAGTGTAGACGACACGCTCAAGTAGTTTAGAAGCCAAGGGAAGTAGAGAGATAGGGCGGTAATTAGATGGAGAAGCTGGATCAGATGTGGGTTTCTTAAGAATGGGTGTAATTGTGGCTTGTTTCAAAGGTGCTGGAAACTTGCCAGTGTCTAAGGAAAGGTTGAATAGATGTGTGAGAGCTGGGCTAAGTGTGGTAGAGAGGGGGGGATCAGCTGTGATGGAATAGGATCATGTGGACAAGTTGTGAGACGAGAGGTTGATAGAAGGTTAGCAACTTTATCCTCAGTTACAGGGTTAAAGGAGTTTATAGTGGCTATAGGTTTGGGAAAGGGTGAAGGCAGACTGCTGTTTGTTTTTTGAGGAGAAGGTGTGATATGGGCGCGTTGAGAGGAGAGTTCATTATGAATATTTTCTATTTTACTATTAAAGTATCTAGCAAAATCTTCAGCTGTAACAGAGGAAGGGGCGGGAGGTGGGGGAGGGCAGAGGAGAGTGTTAAAAGTGGAGAACAAATGTTTGGGATTGGAGGCCAAATTTGATATTAATGATGAGAAGTAGCTCTGTTTGGCAAGATTGAGGGCATAGTGATAGGAGCGTAGGATAACTTGTAATGAAGGAAGTCTGATGAGGAGCGAGATTTCCTCCATAGTCGTTCAGCGCTAAGGGAGCACTTCTGGATGTAGCGTGTTTGTGTAGTGTGCCATGGTTGTAGATGAGAGCGGGGGCGTCTGCCTGTGGTTATGGGGGCTAGAGAGTCCAGGGTGGAATTTAGAGTCAAATTGTATTGTGTGGTAGCAATATCAGGGCAAGTGAGGGTAGTGAGAGGACTGAGAAGGGGTTGCAGTAAATTGGAAAGGTGTTGTGAGTTAAGTGTCGGCAGGTTTCTGTGGGTTCTGGTAGTTGGGCATGATAAAGGGTAGAGATTGGAAGGGGAAATGAGGCTGTAGGTTAGGAGATGGTGGTCAGAAAGAGGGAGTGGGGAGATTGTAAGATTGTAGATAGAGCAGTGATTAGAGAAGATTAGGTCCAGGGAGTGTCCATCCTGGTGGGTAGGGGATTCTATCCACTGTGAGAGGCCAAGGGAAGAGGTAAGTGCAAGTAGTTTTGTGGCTGTGGGAGAAGTGGGAGTGTCAGTGGCAATGTTGAAATCACCAAGAATGAGTGAGGGTATGTTAGAGGAGAGAAAGTGAGGGAGCCAGGCGGCAAAATGATCCAGAAATTAAGAGGCTGGACCAAGCGGGCGATAGATGACAGCCACTCGCAGAGAGATGGGTGAAAAGAGACGGATAGTGTGAACTTTGGAGAGAGGGAACTGGGGGAATGCAATTGAATAAGCAACGGGAGAAAAGTAATATGCCCACACCCCCACCTTGCTTATTCCCAGGTCTAGTTGTGTGACTGAAATGCAAACCACCGTATGATAGTGCAGCAGTGGAGGCAGTGTCAGATGGAGAGAGCCAGGTTTCAGTTATAGCTAAAAGGTTGAGGGAGTTGGAGATGAATAGGTCATGAATGTAAGGGAGTTTGTTGCAAACAGACCTAGCATTCCAGAGGGCACAAAGTGGAGGATTTGTGACAGATGATGGGTATTAAGTTATGAGGGTTTCTTGTGTTTGTTGCCCTGTGGGCTGAGCGTGACTGATAGAAGGTAGGAATGGATGAGGGGCCTGGGTTAGGAGATATATCTCCAGCAGCCAATAAAATAAGCAATGAAAGAGAGAGGATGTGAGAGTAGGACTTACAGAAATGTTTCTGCTTATTGACCTTAGGGGAGGGAGGAGATAGTGACTGGAGGAAGGAGAGGAGCTCGTGGGAGCAAAGAAGAGGGGAAGAGAGCAGGGAGGGTGAGATGGTGATACAGTTTGAGACATGAATTGGAGAAAGTGATGAGAGACTGAGAAACAGACAGGAGATGATGAGGAAGAGGGAAGTGAGAGGAAACATTGTTACACTGTGTGTTCTTGAAGGAGTGGTTAGGGATAATTAGCAGATGTCACTGATTGGACAGGTGCAGGTACTTAGTAGGCCTCAATAAATTAAGTGTAAGCAGGGGTGGGTGGGAATTGCTTCAGGTGAGGGGAATTGTGAGCTCTGAGAGGGCAGTATGTTTTCTTAAATGCTCCTAAAACAGACAGATGTAGAGAGAGAGATTTAGTGGGGGGAAGTAGGGGCAATAAAAAAGAGAAAAACAAACACACAGGCCTATTCTAACTAACAGATAACAACCATTTATAATGAAGTTACAATTAGCAGTACAATTACATAACACCAAGAAAAAGAGAAGGAAAATGACTATCTCAGCAGTTATCATAGACAGATATTAATAATATGAAAAGGTCCAGTTGAAGACATTGATGAGATGATGTTCTTCTGCAAGTTACCTTCAGGTGAGGGGAATTGTGAGTTCTGAGAGGGCAGTATGTGTTCTTAAATGCTCCTTCAGGTGAGGGGAATTGTGAGTTCTGAGAGGGCAGTATGTGTTCTTAAATGCTCCTTCAGGTGAGGGGAATTGTGAATTCTGAGAGGGCAGTATGTGTTCTTAAATGCTCCTTCAGGTGAGGGGAATTGTGAATTCTGAGAGGGCAGTATGTGTTCTTAAATGCTCCTTCAGGTGAGGGGAATTGTGAGCTCTGAGAGGGCAGTATGTGTTCTTAAATACTCCTTCAGGTGAGGGGATTGTGAGCTCTGAGAGGGCAGTATGTGTTCTTAAATGCTCCTTCAGGTGAGGGGAATTGTGACTCTTCAGACAAACTTTTTGTTTAACATAAATGTTTTAAGTAGGTGACTTAATTTTATCCTCCTCCTCATTTCAATTGCCATTTTTTTTCTCACTTTCTGGAAAGTACATCTTTATTCCTTTTCTTTCATATGTAGGGTGCTATGTTTTAAAGTTGTGACTGCCCTCAACGAAAGGCTTCACACTACAAGTGTGTCTTACGCTGCTGAGACACACAACGTGACACTGTCAACTTGCAGCAGAATGAGACTCTGGTAGTGTGAAGCCTTTCTCCTGAGTGCATGCTTTTAGACCACAGTTGTGAAACATGGCACCCAGTATGAAAGAGAACTGGTAGAAAAAGGGGTATATTCCTGAAGATGAGAATCTCTTACTCTAGAGGCTTCCTTGTAGTAAGTGAAGTGTAAATATTATAAGACTATTAAATTAAGGTGGATAAAGTGAAGTTGACTAGCTAAAACCTTTATATACATCATTTATAATTTTCCCCTAAATGAGTCCTGATTAACACTTTTATGTAGAAGTTTGGCTATCTATGTTATGTTGGTTTTATGTAAAACTGAAGAGAGGCATTTTTTTTTTCTTGAATTGTTCAGCAAAATATACATATCTTCTGACAGAGGAGGTTAGTCTATCCATGTAAAATAACATAATCATATAAAACTGTTAGATAGTACAGACCATAGAAAATTAAAAAATACTCAACATGTTTTATTCCCTAAAAAAAAAACAATCACTAGTATTGCTAAAAACCAACATTTGCATACATTTACTGAACATAATATATGTTTTTAGTTTGCAAGCAATAGATCTCAAGCCAGATCAATTATCTTAAATACATCTGGGTGGGCAGCAGGGGCAGAGCCTATAACACCACAAGATGGCGCTAATGGGAGCTTAACATGGTGTTATTTGGATTCAGATTGTATGACATATTGACTCATCATTAATATATACATTGTATACTATCTGTTTGCCTCTACTCTTTTTATGTTTTCCATGATGGGGTTGAACTGCAATTAGTTCTTGTTATGTAACTGCAAAGAGTTTTAAATAAACACAGAACAGGTAGGTCTGTGTGTGCACATTGCAATAATTTCTTACGTTTGTACTAAACATTTTTTAAGCAAAGTCTATGAATACCATGCTTTATGGAGAAAATAAAGGTTGAAATTTTTCTACACAGAGTAAATTTTCCCTTGCAAAACATAACCTCTTCTGTTACTTTCTCTACTGTCAGTACACTTCACACATTTCCCACTGACAGCAATGGGTTTCAGGCCTGGTAGATGCTGTAAGATGGACCGGGTCTTACATTGACCACTTTCAGCCGCTCACCTCAGCTCACTCCTCTCTGTGTCCAGATATCCCAGCAGGAGGCCCAGCGTTTGTACTTCTCGTCTAGCTCTGCAGATAGGATGCTCATGGATTGAATTAATTTGTTGTTTTTGCAACACTGCTGCGAACAGCGGGGTTGGCAGTTTCCAGTGTTTTGCATCTGGTTGCAAAGAATATTTGATTGATTAGAAACTGTTCAGATTTGGGCATCCCTGTAACAGGTAATCCTAAAATCGCTTCTTCTGGTTTGTGTGGGATCTTTAAGCCCCATAATTTCTCTAATGCATCATAAGTTGCTACCCAAGTGTGTCTTATCTTAGGGCAATCCCATAACATGTTTTGAGGTTACCTTTTATCCCTGCACACTCTTGTGCATGTATCGGTTCTTGTGTTGTCTGCCTGGTGAATTCTGGTTGGTGTTAGATACAATCTCATGATAGTTTTATATGGGTTTTCTTTTAATGTTATATTTAAAGATGATGTTTGCTTGTTGGGTATTTCCCCCCCATTGTTTGTCATCTAGTACTATTTGTAGCTCTGTTTCCCATGCGGCTCTATAGTGTCATTTATCAGGAGTGGCCAAATCATTTAGATGGTTATATAATATGGATATGTTCTTTCCCCTCCCTGGGTTGTTTATGCATCATCTCTCAGACCACATACATTTCTTGATGGTGAGGTCCTCTTGCTGCAGCGCTTTGATTTGTTAAAGTTTCAAACATGGTTTTAGATAGGTAGCCTCCCGAGAATTCCAAGGGGGTAAATCCATTTCTGGATGGCCTGTCTTGTGTCTGTGGGGTTTCTGGGCCTCTAAGTACATTTTAATCTTCTAGGTTTAGTCTTGTCACTGGTACTTGTGATTAGGTGAAATTGAACAATGATAAGGATGTGTATTGCCCTGCTCTGCCCTCTGTAGTGCATGCAGCTCATGAATACACAAACTGTGAAGAGCAGTGTTTTTAAATTGGCCTATCTGTGACCTTCCTCATGTTGCATTATATTGCCACTGATTGGTTACTATGAGACACTGCACACCCTGAACTTAAAAGTACACATGAGTTGCGGAGGGCAGACCCAAGCAGGGACTAATTGTATTATTTTAGACCCCAAAAAAATGTTTTTAAGCACTTCTTAATAAAATAACATAAAAATAAAGAGATATATTACATTCCAGGTGAAATCCAGAAACCTTCCATGTTCCTTTTAATACATAAACAGGAGGTATCACGTTTTTAATGCTTTGTTAAATTTTCTAGGGCAGTGTTTCCCAAAATATTTTGGGTGTGCACCATGGAGTCCAAAATGGACTATACCTCTGTAGAACACTTTGTCTTCTAAAAACTCATAGCCTCTCTGAGATCATTTAAAACTGCAGCAGAGACTCATTGACTACACATAGTTCCCAGTGTATCTTTTATATAAAACACCAAGGAACTTTGGTTCCTTGACTCACTTACAAGTCTGTAGTGATGCTCATTAATTTATTATAGCAGCAATCAAAATGTTAATTTACTTCCTTCATTATACAGCAAGATCTTTTTTTTTCTTTCTCCTGCTAGTGATAAGCAAGCACCTGTGATTCCTGAAGCCGTGTTTAATGCAGTTGGAAGTAGTGCAATCTCAATTGTAAATTTCAGCAAGAATCAGCTAACAGAGGTGCCACTAAGGTAAGAAATATCTATTACTACTAGTGACTGCAGTTCTATACCACTCACATCAAACATAGGCAATATCTCAACTCTGTGATTACAACTCGCATCCAAAGAGCACAAATAAATCATGTTCTTGTTCCTTTCCATGTGCTGGGCGCAGGAACTTTCCTGGACAACCATTCCTTCTCTTCACCATTTCTGCACCAATCACTAAATGCCTAAGATACTTCAATAGATCTATTAATTATATTAAAATATTGGAAAAAAACAAAAATCAGCTATCTAATGCGTTGTATCCCCTTTCAAGTTCCAAAGTATATTATTAATAAATCTCAAGCATTGGTTGAAAAATGTATTCATGAAAATAAGATGAGAATTAGGAAAATATATATATATATATATATATATGTCACAAACTTTAATAAAGGAGTCATGGCGTACCCTATTAGGAATTATCTTGCTACGCTAGCAACTCGCATGTTAATGTGGACTTATCCAATTGATTCTTATCAATGTTACAAATAGAAAACTTTATTTTATCATAAAAAAGTGCTAACGCTATATCGCCCTTAGTAACAATAGAGTTTAAACAAAGTGTAGGAAATGTATTTTCCATCATAAACAATTATACATTTTGGCTAAAACTCAAAAATACATTTTCTTTGATACCCTTTCCGAGTCCAATTTTTCCTCTTTAGCTAATTTATAAGATTCTCCATTGTTAAGGTTGCTATTGAAGAAAGGTTTGGTTCATCTTAGAGATTTATATATTAAGAATTACTTACATTTCAGGATTTATGCAAAATCTTTTCAATACCAAATTCATTATTGGCTGGAATATACAGTGCCTTGCAGAAGTATTCACCCTCCTTGACTTTTTATCTATTTTGTTACATTACAGCCTTAAGTTCAATGTTTTGTTAATCTGGATTTTATGTGATGGATCAGAACACAATTGTCTAAGTTGGTAAAGTGAAACGAGAAAAATACATACATAAAACTATTTTTTAGAAATAGAAAACAGAAAATTGGCATGTGCGTATGTATTCACCCCCATTGTTTTGAAGCGCATAAAAAGCTCCGGTGCAACCAATTACTTTCAGAAGTCAAATAATTAGTGAAATGATGTCCACCTGTGTGCAATCGAAGTGTCAAATGATCTGTCATTACATATACACACCTTTTTTGAAAGGCCCTAGAGGCTGCAACACCTAAGCAAGAGGCACCACTAACCAAACACTGCCATGAAGACCAAGGAACTCTCCAAACAAGTAAGGGGCAATGTTGTTGAGAAGTACAAGTCAGAGTTAGGTTATAAAAAAATATCCAAATCTTTGATGATCCCCAGGACCACCATCAAATCTATCATAACCAAATGGAAAGAACATGGCACAACAGCAAACCTGCCAAGAGACGGCTGCCCACCAAAACTCATGGACTGGGCAAGGAAGGTATTAATCGGAGAGGCAGCACAGAGACCTAATGTAACCTTGGGTGAGATGCAGAGTTACACAGCAGAGACTGGAGTATCTAGGACGTCAATAAGCCGTATGCTCCATAGAGTTGGGCTTTATGGCAGAGTGGTCAGAAGAAAGCCATTACTTTCAGCAAAAAACAAAATGGCACGTTTTTGAGTTTGCGAAAAGCCATGTGGGAGACTCCCAAAATGTATGGAGGAATGTGCTCTGGTCTGAAAATTGAACTTTTCGGCAATCAAAGAAAACGCTATGTCTTGCGCAAACCCAACACATCACATAACCCAAAGAACACCATCCTCACAGTGAAACATGGTGGTGACCGCATCATGCTGTGGGGATGTTTTTCAGCAGCCGGGACTGGGAAACTGGTGAAGGATGAGGGAAAGATGGATGGTACTAAATACAGGGATATTCTTGAGCAAAACCTGTACCACTCGGTGCGTGATTTGAGGCTAGGACAGAGGTTCACCTTCCAGCAGGACAATGAACCCAAACACACTGCTAAAGCAACCCCTGAGTGTTTTAAGGGGAAACATGTAAATGTGTTGGAATGGCCGAGTCAAAGCCCAGACCTCAATCCAATAGAACATCTGTGCTCAGACTTAAAGATTGCTGTTCACAAGTGCAAACCATCCAACTTAAAGGAGCTGGAGTAGTTTTGCAAGGAGGAATGGGCAAAAATCCCAGTGGTAAGATGTGGCAAGCTCATAGTGACTTATCCAAAGCGGCTTGGAGCTGTGATTGCCGAAAAAGTTGGCTCTACAAAGTATTGACTTTAGGGGGTGAATAGTTATGCACATTGACTTTTTCTGTTATTTTGTCCTATTTGTTGTTTGCTTCACAATAAAAAAAAAAAAAATCATCTTCAAAGTTGTGGGCATGTTTTGTAAATTAAATGATGCAAATCCTCAAACAATCCATATTAATTCCAGGTTGTGAGGCAACGAAACATGAAAAATGCAAAGGGGGGTGAATACTTTTGCAAGGCACTGTATGAGATTAAGCAGAGAATTAGTAGCATCTGGATATCATCTATGTAACAATGAGCCCTTCACAAACTTTGAGAACCTTGTATTATCCAATAATAGAGTTCACCTAAATTCAAAGTGTTTCAACATCATTAAAAATAGCTTCCAAGGCGATAAACCTTCTAATTAGAGATTATGGGAGAAAGATATAGAAGTATCTTGGCCGGTTGAAACTTGGTATTCAGCCTTCTCATTGATGCCTAAATATATGAAGAATGCTCCTTATAGAGAAGCCTATTTTAAAACTTTAAACAGATGGTATATTGTTCCTCTAAAATTGATGCATATATCAGCAAAGACGATAAACTGACATTGTGTTGGAGAGGCTGTAACCAAACTGGCTCACACATGAAATTTTGGCAGGAGCTTTTTACCCAATTTTCAACGATGTGCAATCATACTATAAATCCTGCAATCTAACTGATTTTGTTTCATATATTTCCCGACACATTAGCCCCGGACGTTAAAGCATTTTTGATTTAGGTTCTAATTGCAGCCAAGGGTTTAATTGTTTCTAGATGGAAGCTGCCTACATGGTTCAAACTTAAAGAAAAAAATTGTAAGAATCGTTGGTTGGAATTGAATTTGGTAGATATGGGACTGGTTTCTCCTCTTGTTTCCAAATGGTTAATATGGGATGATAGCAATTCCAGAGTTGAGTAAGGCAGCCTTTGGGAACCTTTTTTGAATAATTTGTTTTGTAGTCCATGGTTGTTCTCTTGGTTGTCCTCTCGAGCCCTCTCTGTTGAGGGGGATGGAATGATAGTTTGCTTATTTAGCAGACATTTATGTATCTTGTGTATGAAAAGGTTGGAGAAAGCATATATGTAATGTTTGTACTTATTAAAGCTGTTGCTACTGTTTTCTTCTGCTGCTGCGTATATAATAGCCCTCTTGTTTAAATGTATTTTGCTGGGTAATTTTTTTCTTTATTGGTTTTCAACTGAATTGTCTAGAGGGAATTCTGGTAAATTTCTTACCCCTCTTATAGACACCGTTTTATCATTTGCTCAGTTTTTGGGGCTAAAGAAACCAAACATTTTCATTGTCTATTTGTCTGTCTATTTTTATTCATGTTATTGTGTATATTTACGTTTTAAACTTAATAATAATAAAAAAAAAAAAAATGTGGTATTTCACCAATGGGAAAGGCTTCTTGTCTGTTAATTTTTTTTTTTTTTTTATCATTTTCTAAACCCTTCCTCCACACAGTTTTCCAGCATTTATAATTAACATCATATGACATTCAAAAATGTGCTGTTTCATGTCCTTCTATATGTTCAATTCATAAAAAATACTCCTAACATAAAATCCACATACATGTATATCAGCACATGCTCTACACTATCACAACATAAAATAGATCTGAATATCCTCAAAGGAAAACATGTTGATATAAATTCAGTGAAGAAATGCACACAGCAATTTCCCTTGGGGGGTCTGCCAAGATATAGATTAAATATAACAATTTAGACAAAATATCAATTTCTTCATTCGGACCTAGCAGTCCTAGCCCCCCTAATTTATATATTCAGAATGTTTGTGTGGCACAGTCAGAAATTTGTCATGACAATATGAAGGCAGAATAGTTCTGTTACCCATTAATTAGGATTCCCATTATCTACTTCTGTAAAAAATATAGGCACACTGATTTTTTTTAAATTTTTTATCCTGTTTAATATGTCCAGCTTATGCTCTAAAACTTATTTTAAAGGCTTTGTTTGGTGCGCTCAATATAAATCTTATCACATGGACATTTTAAATTGTAAATAACAAACTTTGTTTTACATGAAGTAATACAATGTGAGTAATACAGTAGAGAGAGATGACAAATCATGGTCCATTGGAGAAGAAACTGGCAACCCACTCTAGTCCTATTTGTGAAGAAAACTGTATGGATAAGTGCAACCAGAGACATAATGATATGGCATCAGAAGATTAGCCCCTCAGGTCAGAAGGTGCCTACCACATTACTGAGAGAGAGCAGACGGCGAGTGCGATTAGCAGCAGATTTAATTAAGTGGTTGAGCCAAAGTCAAGAGGACGGCCTGCTGCCGGTTTGTTTGGAGGGGAAAGGGAAGTCCACTGCTGCAAAGAACCTGAAATGTTAAAAGTATGAACCAAGGCAAACAGGACGTGATCAAACATGAGATGAAAAGATTAATCATCAATATGCTGGAATTGATGGATTCAAATTGGCCGACGGTTGTGACATTATTCAGAAACCGTAACAAATAATATCCCCAAAAGAAAGAAAACTAAGAGGGCAAACTGGCTGTCTGATTTGGCATCGAAGGTAGCTCAGGATAGAAAGAAAGGTTAAAGGTGGTGCAAATAGGAAAGCATTTGTCCAACTGAGTGCAGAATTTCAGAGAACAGTGAAAAGAAACCAGGAGATATTCTATAATAAAGTAGATAACAGAATGGGAAATTCAAGAGATCTTCTAAAGAAAATTGGGGATGTCAAGGGAACATTTCATACCAAAGTAGGGATTTAAGAGAAGCAGATCAGATAAAAAAGAGAATACACTGAATATCTTTACAGGAAGGGTCTTACCAGCATTAATAATCTTAATAGTTGAGACCGACATTTTGGAGAGTGAAGTGGGATGGGCCCAAGAAGGCCTCTGATGATGACAAGACTGCAGGAGTTGATGGAATCCCCGCTGAACTGTTGACCATACTGGGAAAGATTGAAGGCACAAAACAAAGGGACCACAGAGGCGGACATGAATAGATGAGGTAATTTAAGCAATGAACATGAGCTTGAGGGTGCTCAGAGGGGCAGTGGATAACATGCCTGGAATTCTGCAGTCCTTAGGGTCATGGTGCGTTGGACACGACTGAACAACATCAATGCAGTGTGCTCCACCACATTTTATCATTTTCATTCCATTTCAAACAAGGAAAGTAATTGATTGACCCATTCTTACATCAATTTGCATCTATTTATTTACTTTTAGCAACAATATTTCTTATAATATTTTTCCACGTCTGTATATCACTTACTTAGAAATATTCACCTGTTATAAGAGATCTTGAAGTAAAATTGGCCAATGTTTTTCTACAGCATGTCAAATTAATGTAGACCTCTAATTTGTGTGTTGTAATAAATGCAATACCCTTGATAAATTATTAGTGCTATATTCATAATTTGAAACTTCTTACATTATGATTTTAATATTAGTTTTTGAATAAAGATTTCCTATCTATACTCCTAGCCTCAGAAAACGTCTGTTGTGTTTAATTTAGGAGAATGTAACTGATTAATCAGTATCGCTGTTTCTTTATCAAAATCATCCCAGAGATTGCATATACATATAACTCTATGAAGCAAACCAAAAAGATCATTATTTTTGCATTTAGGCAACTCATATAAGCTAAAAATTTGTTGCAAGCTACTTTCTTTCTGTATATTGTACTAATTCCTGTTTTTATTAAATATCTCTCCCCGAGAATCCTCCAAGCCTTTCAAGATAATATCTATATAGCAACTTTATCGGTTCAGGTTCCCCTCCAGTAAGTTATTACAAATCTGACATTGTTCCCAATATCCCAGGAAATGGTTTGCATAACTAAGGGCAAATCTGGTTACCATGGCAGTCCAACATACCGCCTGATAAAATCTATCCTGAAACAGAAAATAATTCTTATTACATATAAACTCAATATATCCAAGAATAAAAGTTTTCTTGAAACAAACACTTGGTATTTACTCAAAATATTCCACTGCTTTCACACCCAATTGGTGATCAGTATTTTTATACTAGATAATTGCCTGTCAAAAAATATCAATTTTCATGTTTCTCTCCCTCCTCTGTGTCTCTTCCCCCACCCCCCTCCCTTACAGGGGCTCAATTCTCAACATAAGGGCCTTTTAATGTAATGGGTTAAGCAATTACTTTAGTTTAATAACACAGCTCTTCACTCATATCCCAGACTCTTAGAGAAGAGCACATAATGTTTTAAATTAGACTTCTAGTTCATGAAAATCCACCTTTTTTATTTTGATCTGTCATCCTACCTCCATGTCAGATCCTTTACCTGAATAATACTTAGCTATTTAGCTCCCCAACAGTTTAAAATCGTTTGGATCCGTTTCTGGTGGAAGCTAGCCCTTTTGACAAGACTTTTTAATATACAGTGGTACCTCGGTTCTTGTCGCCCTCGGAACTTGTCATTTTTAATACTCGATGCGTCTTTCTGACAAATAATTGCCTCGGAATCAACGCATCCGCTCAGAACTCATCAGGCTCACAACACCCCGCATCCTGTCCTTCAGGAAGTGGAATAAAGTTCTGTACTGTGGCATAGTGTAGTTAGTGCCTGCAAGAGCCCAAGGACAGCCTGTGTATTAAATGTTGCTGTATACATGTTTCACTGAATTTTCTATCTGAGGTTTTTTCCCCCCCGAGGAAATACATATCTATTTTAGTTTGGGTTATGTTGATTTTAAGAATGCACGATACACATGTACGTATATTTTATATATAATTAATTCAAACCCACCCTACTAATGAATTGAACAAATAGAGGGACATTAAATAGTTACTATTGAATAATATGTTTAGTATATTAATTTAAAAATGCTGGAAAACTGTGAGGATGTGGGTCTCGGAAGATGATAGAAGAAAAACAGCATAGACAAGAAGAATTTTCTAATGATAAAAAAAAAAAAATTGTTTTAAAAAATAGTTATATGCGTTCTGAAATGTTATGAGTTTGGCTTTTCTAACCATGCATAAGCCTTATTATTATTATTATTATTATTATTATTATTATTATTATTATTATTATTATTATTATTATTCTTTATAAAGCACCCGCATTCACCATAGCTCCATCTGCAAAGCAGAAAAAGTACAGAAAAATATATCAAATAGATAAATACAATACAAATATGATACAAATGGATTAGCTGACAGGTTGGTGCAACAGAAATAAGGTCCCTACTCGGAAGAGTAAAGTCTTGAAGGTAAAGGTAGGGTGTGAGACAGGATACTGAGAGGTGCAAGATGTCCGTGAATAAGCCAGTAGGCTGATGCAAGTGGCGGTGGTTGTGTGTGTGAAGGTAATTTTGTAGAGTATGCAGTTATGCTAATTAAGGCTGAAGATGATAGTCCTCTTTAATTGTTTATAATTGCCTCTTGAAAAAGCAACATTTTAATATTCTGAATATTATCAAATATAAAATATACAAATATAAAATCTTAGTTTTATTTTGCTTACAGGATAGTGGAACTGAAAGATTCAGCAAGTGATGTGAACCTTGGCTTCAATAAAATTCCTTCAATTTCTTTGAATCTTTGCATGCTCCTTAAACTGGCATATCTAGATATGAGGTATGTGTTGCACATTTTAAATGGTTTACTAGGTGTAAACGTGTTTTGAGCACTAATAGTTCTTCTGTGCTACAATATTGTAAACCATTTTATTGTGGGAAGTGAAGGAAGTAGGAATGGTACAGTTTACACAAAATAGAAATAGACCGATTTTTCTTAGGTGCTTAACACCAACGTATATAGAAAGATCAAAATTGAGGTAAAAAAATATTCATTTTTTCTTATGCTTAAAATAAAAAAATATTATACATAAAGAGGAAGATATTCAAGTTATGGGCAATTTATGCTAGTTTTAGAATGTTTAAACAATTTTGTGGAGTAACATGTAGATTTAATGAATTACTAAACAGATGCTGTCTATAGGGGGATATGATATTGTAATCAGAATTTAATTATAATGTTATTCCTTCTTTGTTGAAATAATTAATTAGGCTAATTAACTATGGAAGAGTAAATCCGATATCTACAATTTTATAAGAGTAGCAAATTGTGATTTACTTCGTATATGTAGGGCTATTAGTAAGATTTTGGGACTTCACTAGTGCAGTCTTCCAGTTTAGGAGGAATTACTTGTGGTTCACAGTGAATGTCTAACTTGAATATGTTCCTCTCTATTTATTTATTTATTTATTTATTTATTTATTTTAAGAGTTAAGAACACAACTAGGACTACTGTGGTATGTTAATTTTATGTAATCAAACATTATTATGGTCAAAATATTTTTAGAAATCAAATTAGAGAGACACAACATTTCCATTTTGAAGCTTTTATAAACAATTTACTGAAACTCTTTAATTTTGTTTTCTTGCCTGCTGATGTATATTCTCTGGAGGCTCTGTCCTTTTTGTAAAGTAATTCACTTCCTTTTGGCCATGCCTGGAGCACTGGCAGTTGTAAATGTCAAACTTCCTTAATGCATAGACACTTTCTGTTCATTTAAAGTCTCCTCCCATTCTAGAAAATTGATCTTCCCCCCAAAAAATTGCAGATTCCACAGCGGTATATTTGCATATAAAAATATTAGATTAGAGGATGTATCTTTTTTTATTCAAATAACATATGGCTCTTCAAAATATTATATATATATATATATATATATATATATATATATATATATATATATATATATATATATATATATATATATATATAATTTACGAAGTAAAACTGAAAGTTAAGACTTGGGAGGAGTGACTTCACTAACCTTTTTCTTAGTGAAATTGGGGTACATTACAATCTAATTAAAACATTGCAGAATAATATACTGTGTGTGTGTGTGTGTATATATATAGATAGATAGATAGATAGATAAATCTGTATTTTCTTTCCATTTCATTGGAGATATAGCTCTATATTTAATCGTGTTGCTTTATAAACCAATATATCTCTCCTGGCCTTTCAGAACATTATATGTGTGGTTATGTGCAAAAATTAATTTGGGTGCACAGACAGGGAACATTGTACACATTTTAATTTATTTTTGACACCGATTCTTGAATTTTATTATGCAGGAATAATTTTTTGGAGTCTCTACCTGATGAACTGGAAGCCCTGACACGACTTCAGTCCATAATACTTTCTTTCAATAGGTATGTACACAATTTTTTTTTCAGTTTTAATTTATTTTGTCATTAGTCAGAATCATTTGTCAATCACTGTTGTAAAGAAAATACAAATAAACAATGCACCATCCTGTATGATGAAGAAATAATCTGTTCAAAATTAATGTTTCTTGTATCTCCAACATGTGGATATTCCTAGCAGAAAGATAACCAATCACCACAAGGCTTAAGGTCAGATCTTGAAAGTTCTAAGATCCTAATTTTAGCTTTTGCAGATATTGAGGATGAATATTTATTTTTATTTTTTTCCCAATTAATTTTACATATAACTGTTGTTACACTGTTCATGTAGTATTATTAACAAGTGTATATATAGATAATTAGTAACCATAAATAATTGTAATAACAAACAAAACTATACAAAGAAAAATAATTTCTAATATAATTTGTTTGCATCAGAAAAAAAGCAGTCTCTCTGTACTAAAGACTTTTTCCATATTTTCCATTTTCTTTCATATTTTTTATTTAACATAATAAATTACTTCTTGTTCAATTAAAATATTCTTTCGGTTATTTCTCAATAGACGTAAATTTTCTCCTCCGCTTTTTTATTTTATTGATTTTTTATAAACGGTAATAAATGAAAATAAACATAGCTTAACATAACACATGGTGACTCACGTCTAGACTTCCAGTGTAGCGCCTCCTTTGTAGAATTTTTTTCTCTGGGGCTCTTCTCCGCCTCTCGGGTTTCCGAATACCCCTCATCTGTATAACTCTTCACCAGACTGAACTTAGATTGCACTCTCTCTGATTATTTTAGGAATATTCCCTGAGTACTCTACCCAAGGTCCCCATATCTCCAGGTAAATCTGCATTGTATCTGCTAATGGATGGGATACTCTTTAATTTATTGCAATAAAGTTAATTTTATTTCTAATCGTTTTGCGGTTTAGAGCCTCTGATTCCCAATTTCTTGCTCTATGGCTCTTGGTTGCAAGAGCTAAAAATTGGAGCAAACTATTTTGGGAGAAGGAAAGGGCCTTATGAGGAACCCTGAATAGAAACGTCTCCATAGATGGGTTTATGGGTGTATGAAAAATTTCTGAAGCCAACTGCAAGACATATTCCCATATCCGCTGTACCTTTGAGCAGGCCCACCAAATGTGTATAAATTACACCATTACAGGGCAACCCCTAAAGTAGTTAGGACTTTCAGATTTTCACACCGTTTTTCAGGGGTAATATACGTCCTGTGCAATACCTTTATCAAGGTCTCCAGTATTCTGTAATTGAGCGAGCCTCTGAAAATGTTGCATCAGGAGATTTTCCATTTATCTAGAGCCCACTGTGTGGAGAGATCTGTGTCCCAGTCTCTTGTATATTTATCTTTTAGAAATGAGGTAGTTGTGTTAAATTCTCTTTATAGGTTGCCTATGACGCCTTTTGCAAGTAGAGAATCAAATTCTAGAGAACCAATTTAGTTTGGGTTTGGCTCTACTCTTAATAATTGAGTGTAGAAAGTGTTTTTAATCTACAATAGTTGTAATGCTCTGAGAGAGGTAGATCATACGTATCTCTCTTATTTCCTCAAAAGTCTAAATTCTGCCATCCTTCCACCACAGGCCTACTCTGTCTAGTTGTTTTGACTTCCACCATTAAATGGACATGTTGCCCATACCTCCTGGGAAGAGGGGGTGATAGAGGATTGGGGTCATGTGCATAAGGGTATTGAAGATTCCGGTGTGTGTGCGTGCCCATTTCCAACCGGCTATAGTCTGTCTGATTAATGGGTTTACAGAGGGAAGCTCATCTAGACAGCTAATTGTATCCCATGAATAAGGCTGCATATTACAGTTCTATATAAAGATCCATGCTGGGTGGTCAGATTTAAAATGGGCTATAGCTAAAAATGAGAGTTGTGGCGCTTTACAATACAACTTCAGATTCGGGCATGAAAGGCCCCCTTGCGTTCTATGTTTATACATGATTCGTTTTGAAATTCTACCCGGGCCGTTTTGCCAAATAAATCTAAATATATGTCTTTGTAGACTCATTTATTCCCCGTGGGACTATCGGGATTGGTAGTGTCCTGAATAATTACAATAGTCTAGGGAGGCTATTCATTTTTTAAATATTTGTAATTGTGTTGGAGGATATTCATTTTGAAAGAATTAAGTCTCCCCAGCCGTGATAGGCAAAATGTAGCCCATTTATTTATATAATTTATAAGCAATTTATATAAAGGAGTGCAATTAGCTTTATGAAGATTTTCTATATTAGGGGTCAAGTAAATTCTAAGATAGTTGGGCCATTTTTTAGACCATTTAAATTTGTACATTTTTCTGAGTGAATCTTTCTCCTCTGCTCAAAGATCTACAGGGAGTACAGAATTATTAGGCAAGTTGTATTTTTGAGGATTAATTTTATTATTGAACAACAACCATGTTCTCAATGAACCCAAAAAACTCATTAATATCAAAGCTGAATATTTTTGGAAGTAGTTTTTAGTTTGTTTTTATTTTTAGCTATTTTAGCGCGATATCTGTGTGTGCAGGTGACTATTACTGTGCATAATTATTAGGCAACTTAACACAAAACAAATATATACCCATTTCAATTATTTATTTTTACCAGTGAAACCAATATAACATCTCAACATTCACAAATATACATTTCTGACATTCAAAAACAAAACAAAAACAAATCAGTGACCAATATAGCCACCTTTCTTTGCAAGGACTCTCAAAAGCCTGCCATCCATGGATTCTGTCAGTGTTTTGATCTGTTCACCATCAACATTGCGTGCAGCAGCAACCACAGCCTCCCAGACACTGTTCAGAGAGGTGTACTGTTTTCCCTCCTTGTAAATCTCACATTTGATGATGGACCACAGGTTCTCAATGGGGTTCAGATCAGGTGAACAAGGAGGCCATGTCATTAGATTTTCTTCTTTTATACCCTTTCTTGCCAGCCACGCTGTGGAGTACTTGGACACGTGTGATGGAGCATTGTCCTGCATGAAAATCATGTTTTTCTTGAAGGATGCAGACTTCTTCCTGTACTACTGCTTGAAGAAGGTGTCTTCCAGGAACTGGCAGTAGGACTGGGAGTTGAGCTTGACTCCATCCTCAACCCGAAAAGGCCCCACAAGCTCATCTTTGATGATACCAGCCCAAACCAGTACTCCACCTCCACCTTGCTGGCGTCTGAGTCGGACTGGAGCTCTCTGCCCTTTACCAATCCAGCCACGGGCCCATCCATCTGGCCCATCAAGACTCACTCTCATTTCATCAGTCCATAAAACCTTAGAAAAATCAGTCTTCAGATATTTCTTGGCCCAGTCTTGACGTTTCAGCTTGTGTGTCTTGTTCAGTGGTGGTCGTCTTTCAGCCTTTCTTACCTTGGCCATGTCTCTGAGTATTGCACACCTTGTGCTTTTGGGCACTCCAGTGATGTTGCTGCTCTGAAATATGGCCAAACTGGTGGCAAGTGGCATCGTGGCAGCTGCACGCTTGACTTTTCTCAGTTCATGGGCAGTTATTTTGCGCCTTGGTTTTTCCACACGCTTCTTGCGACCCTGTTGACTATTTTGAATGAAACGTTTGATTGTTCGATGATCACGCTTCAGAAGCTTTGCAATTTTAAGAGTGCTGCATCCCTCTGCAAGATATCTCACTATTTTTTGACTTTTCTGAGCCTGTCAAGTCCTTCTTTTGACCCATTTTGCCAAAGGAAAGGAAGTTGCCTAATAATTATGCACACCTGATATAGGGTGTTGATGTCATTAGACCACACCCCTTCTCATTACAGAGATGCACATCACCTAATATGCTTAATTGGTAGTAGGCTTTCGAGCCTATACAGCTTGGAGTAAGACAACATGCATAAAGAGGATGATGTGGTCAAAATACTCATTTGCCTAATAATTCTGCACTCCCTGTATAGCTAGTGCCTGTGTCTTATCAAGATTTATTTTGAGCCAAGAGAAGTTACTAAAGCTTTCTATGGTTTGCATTAACTTTGTAATAAAAATTTCCAGTTCTGAGAGCGTACAAAGCAGGTCGTCCTCAAAAAGACATAGCTTGGAGTGATGGTATCCTATTTGAATACCTTTTTTTATACCGGCATTCTCCCTAATTGCTTGTGCTAGGGGCTTTATCGCAATAGCAAATAGAAGAGGTGATAGGGTCACCCCTGTCTGGTACCCCTCTGGCTATTGAGTGGTTTTTCCCATCCTGGGAGTTTTAATGTAGCTCATGGGGAATTTATAATAGTTTTTAATTAAATTTAGGAAGTGCCCTTTGAAGCCAAATTTCTGAAGAGCGGCTTATATGTATAGCCATTCCAGGGAGTCAAAGGCCTTTTCAACGTCTAAAGGCTGATTTTTATTAATTTTTTTTTTTGTATGATGGATCAAATTTAAAATCTTTTTTTTTTATGTTATCCCCTGCTTGTCTGTATGGCATAAATCCCACTAGGTCATTCTATATTAATTTGGGGAGAAAGATGGAAATTCTATCCACCATCCTTTTCGCTAATATTTTAATATCCCCATTTAACTGAGAGATTGGCCTATATTTCTTGGTTTCTAAGAGATTGTGGCTTTCCTTGAGGAAAAGCACAATTTCTGTCATATTCAGGTGGCCAGAATATCTATAAACTTCTTACAAAAAAGATTGGTGAACTCTGCAGGGCCTGGGGATTTACATAGTTTGGATTTTTAGATTGCTTTTCTGACCTCTTCTAGTGATATTTCACTATTAAGCTCAGCACTACTCTCTACCTACTGTACCACATCCAAAAGTCTGCGAGTTTCAATCCTGCAAGGTGCTTTAGGGAAAGTGCTATGGACACCATATTCCAAGCTCAAAGACAGGGCCCTCCATTCTTTGAAATGTGTTAATTTGTCTTTGCCTGTAACTTAACCTACGGAACATGTTGGCACGTTACAAATAAACAACAATAATAATAATATTAAGGAGCTCAAGGTCTACCTCTGTCAGGGAGAGTACATCCCATGTACTAAGAAATTACTGCATTTTGTGCTCATCTACCTGGGTGGGTGCTATATATAGCTTATTAAATTAGAAATTTACAAAAGTATCCTGTATTTTGATATGACTGGCTGAGATCTGTCCAGATTTTATTTGGTAAATTTTTGACTGTGTTAATTTAGATTTTAATTTTCTAGCCAAAAGACGGTCTGGCTTGTTGGCTTTATTTTTCTTTATTCTTTATTGTTCTGCTGAGTCAATCTAAGAACTTTCTCAGTGTGCTTAGATATATAAAAAATTTAGTTCTGACCTAATTTTATCTATCCGTTTCCTAATTGCGGTTGTGGGCTTGGTTTGGTTTATTAATTACAAATTTCTTTAGTCAATTCTGTTTCCCTTATCTTTTTTTGCCTTGTGTAATTAGTTGTTTTAATTAGTTGCCATTTTAATACAGGTGCCTTTATATATGCTTTGTGAGTGACCCGTGTCCAGATTGGTTTAAAAAAAAAAAAATCCAGATCCTGGGATATGTAATCACGAAAGATCGGGTTAAACAAAAGTCTCTCATTAATCTTCCGAGTGTACGGTGAACACATTTCTATACCTAAGTTTATTTTAGCTTTAACCATGGAATGATCGGACCAAGAGCATGTTATTATTTTGACTGAATTCGTGTGGTCTATCAGAGTACTCTATCCTAGAGTATGTGCTATGAGTGTGAGAGTAAAATTAGTGCTCCCTGTCATTGGGATGTAATTCTTTCCATATATCTATAAGATTCAATTTGGTTGTGAGGGAGTTTACCCGACCTGTCCTGGTTAATTTGGCCCTAGATATGAAAGTCCCCACCTAGGATTAGTTTGCCATAATCCAGTTGATATAGACATTTAAGTAGACCAATCAGGGTAATGTGAGGGTGGGTCATTGGGTCATATAAAGAAACTAGAGAAATTCTGGTCTCTTGTATCTTTCCTGTGCTAATAATAACATTTCCCATTGGGTCTACTGTCTTTTAAAAACTAAATGGCAAATCTTTATGTAAGACTATTGCTGCCCCTGCTTTTTTGGTAGTCTGGCTGGTTGTGTAAAAAGTTGGGTAATTTTTATTGTGGATTTGGGGTTTTTGTTTTGTTTACAATGTAGAAACCAGACTGACGGATGGTGATCCTTGTAAATTAAAAATGCCTTGCTTCTTTTAAATGGAGAGTTAAACTATTTTATTTTATGGGTGAGGTTGCGCTGTTGGCCACACACCCCGGGATGTTTAACTGCTTTGGGGAAAGCTGAAGAGGCCTTGGAGCCCAGAGGAGGAGTCTCCCGAAAGATTCTGAGTAATATTGGTGAATGGAGGATACTACTGCATTGAATAGACTATAGACATGTTGGTGAACAGAAAATAAAACATAAGTTTGCAATAACAAGAACAAAAACATTGTAACATCTTAATTTTACATGTTTGTGCATTTAGGCACCTAGGGTAAGGGAAAAAGAGACAATAGGTCATACACCGATAGAAAATATATGACCGCAAGGAAGAGATAAAACCTTTTCCCTCAATGCTACCCTAGTATGAGGAAGGTTCTTTGAAAAAAATGTTTTCCAATCAACAATGATACAAAAAATCTTAGCCTTTTTATAGGGCTCAAACCATCTAGAAGATTTATCAAACCAAAAAGAAACATGTTCTGCATTGTTTAAATAACACTATAACATTTTGCCCTTGAAGTGCAGGGATTCCTGAGTTCATCAGTATTTTTCCTTAGTTCGTCAGTATTTTTCTGGGTGCAATTACCCATTGCTTTGGAACGGTAGGTAGCCTCAGCCCGGCATCTGCTGCATTGGTAAGTCCTTCGCAGTTGAAGGATATTCTCCTTTATCTTGAAGTAGCTGCTGACCTGTACTTGGCTGTCCCTTTTGCCTTTTAGTAGATGGAACTTCAGTGCACTGCCTTACTGGCCTGTCTCCAAGGCTTGTATTACGTGATTGAGTTTTCTGTCTTTGACGCCCAAATCTCTTGATTGAAGAAGCTCCCCCTCTGTGAGCATTTTCAGTACAACTAAGATTTTCTGGCCCTCGACTGGGGAATTGGCAGAGTAATTTCATTTAGATGAAAAAGCAAACTGAATGGGAAGCCCCATCAAATACTTGAAGTAGCAAATTCCTTTATGAAACTGGCAGGATTTTTTAGCACTTTTTCCCTAAATTCATAATATGGAGTCTTCTACCCCACAGTTAACTCCTTTTTATACTTCAGTCGTATTGAATATTTATGAAATTACTATTTGCTTTGACGTTTTCATTGTTGGTTTATGTTGAACTGGCCAGTGTCAACGCAGCTATGCCCACCACCTGTTTTTTAAAAAAAAAACGCGCACTTCTTTATGTGTTTTATTTTTTCTAGAGGAATGCTACACCTGATTTTTCTTTTTATATTTTGTAGCATTGTGCTTTTAATTGCAGGGTTCTAATTTTTTGCTTTTTTGTCAAAATCCATGCCTCTCTATCTCTCTGAAGTAGAAATAAACACTGCTACAATATATGATGAGATTAAATGGACTTTGCACATTTGTATAAATTTGCTCCATGGAGAAACTAGCATTCTAGTTAAGGATATATCACTCTGTAATCAAAATGTTCTTGAAACTGAAGTCACAGAAGATCTTAGTCTTAGGAAATCCTTGACTGTAATCTTTTATATTTTTAAGGTTTAAAACATTTCCTGACGTCCTCTATCGAATTCCAACTCTTGAAACTATCCTTATTAGCACAAATCAGATTGGTTCAATAGATCCTCTACAACTAGCAAAAATGGGCAAGCTTTCAACTCTGGATCTTCAAAATAACGACCTCTTTCAAATTCCTCCAGCTCTTGGAAACTGTGAGAGCCTTAGGTAATTGGCTTTATTTAATTTTTTTGTATTTATGCATGTATTGATATTTTTGTGGAAAACATAGTATTTATTTAAATGTATTCAATGCTTTTAATGATTTACTGTAGAGTAGTATGGATTTTATAGTTCTAATGAGGTTAAAAACTAGCAGAAAAAAGGCTCTTTGGACTTGAAACGTTAAGTAAAGAAGTAAAATTTATATTTTATCTGCATTTTAGAGTTTTTGAAATGGATCAGATAAGCAAAAAGATCCTGTAATTTAACAACCCTTTATAGGAACATAAGATCCTGTAAAAAAATAAAAAATAAAACCAAGTTCCTGTAATTTTGATAACACTTTATGTGTAAATTTGAAAGCAGAATTCTGTTTGTCACGATCTGCTACTTCAGTTGGACTTGGTAAGAACCTGGTTCTAACCTATCCAGCAGAATCGTGCGATCCTTTTACACCTCTGATAGTAGAAGATGGACCATACACCAGTACCACACACACCCAGGAGCTTGCTTCAAGGATATCAGGAACACCATATAATCCCTTAGAATTAGGATTAATGCACAGAATGACACTTACACTTTGTTTTATATATGGCCAATCACAGTAAGCCTCATCCTTAGGTACATAGAAGAGGGACCAATTAACCTAATAGGCTGTCCCTGTCACTGGAAAACCCTGTACATCTGATGAGGTCAGCTTATCATAGTGATTATAATAACGATAACTATTTGCTGTAATTTTGAAGTGTGTGTGTACAAGGATTATCTATGAGACTACGGTTTTGGGTGTTTGCCGATGCAATAGCCTGCAGAATATCTAATATGTTTTTTTACAACAATTCCTATAACATGAAACATAACACATATGTTATACAGAACATAAACCAAAATATATACAGTATAACCGTGTAATCCTATTTTAACCATTAGCACTAAGAAATACATAACCATAATAATAAACTGTAACTTCTTGCCGGCCCAGACCATAGTATAAAACAGTTCAGTCAGGCCCTGGGCATGTAACTGTTCACAAGAAAAAAACAACAACCTTATAACTGGTCAAAATAAATCGTCCGTTTTCACTACTTATGTTTAAAAACAGAAAAATAAAAATATAATATAAATGGATCTCCTTTCAAAAACAGTAACTCAATGATATACCCTTGGTTAGTTGGTGTAATACCAGTCTTGTGTTTAGGTTCAAAGGTCATTCTCTACATTGAGACTCCAGAACATGTAAACCACTAAATCAAGGTGCATTTGCTTTTGCATGAAAACACACAAACAATCTGATTTTATTTCTGTATGGTATTTTAATTAACTAAAGATGGTAATGAGAAAATATTTTTAGAAAGTAGAAGAGTAACCACTGCCTTTTTTATATGTTTTTATCTTTAGTACCAAATTATTTGCTACAGGCATCCATTTCTTTTGTCAGCTGATTCTGTCAATGACTTTCTCTGCATGGTGTGGCCCAGTAAACTAAATGATCTGCTACTGCAAGCCATGGCATTGCCAGACTCCTCCCACCTCAGGAAGCTCACCCGAAGAAACCAAAATGCTGAATCCCACAGCATATTTGCATAACATTTTATGTATTTGAATGTATATTTTTTCTATTCTAAAAACATTTAGCATTTTTTTCTTATGTGCAGTTTTTCAAAATAGTTTTAAATATTTGACCAGTGATCCTTTTACAAGATAATGTACATGAACATGAGTAGCAGTTGTAGTAAAATATGTTTCATTTTAACCTCTGTGTTGTTGAGACTTCTAATTTACTCTTCTGTGTTTTGCATGGTTTCCGTTTGGTTCTCTGAAGCATGAACATGATAAGCTAGATGTTCAGCCTGCAAGTAATGTCTGCAAGCAAAACCATTGCATAGTATTCAAGGATTAATTACCACATTGTAAACATTTTTAAAATAATTTCTCATGAGGTTTGAGAACTTAATAATAATAATAATAGTACTAGTTGTGTCCTTGTGCAAATGGACAATGTTCATGTTTCACAACATATGAATTTCAGTTCCAAACCTCCCTTAAAAGTCACAATATTTACTATCCCACAAAAAAAAGCGGACATCAGCAGTTGGTTACCATGATTTCTGAATTTATTCTGCAGAAATTACCATGATAGTTGTCTTTTGATGTACTATATCAAACCACTCAAGCAGCAGAATTAAGGCAGTTTATGTTAAATCAGCCATCCATGACAACTGCTAAGCTTGTGTAGTTTTTTCTTGGAAAAGCTCAGAAGAAAAATATTGCTGCAACATTTCTTGCAATTTCTAATATAGAGTTTGATAATGCATTTTCTGTAGGTAATTGAAATGGCATAATACATAGTTTACCAGTGGTCAGCCATGCATAAACATGTTAACTAATGCAAAATTGTATTATTTTCTGTAGAGCTCTACACCTTGAGGGTAACCCATTCCGTAATCCCCGGGCAGCTATTCTGGCTAAAGGAACTGCAGCCGTGCTGGAATATCTAAGGAGCCGAATTCCCACTTGATTTGTTTTTCAGCAGCTTTTTTCAAGAAATTTACATTATTAGCATGACCTCTCATGATATTGCTGAAAAAAATAATGGATGAGAAATAAATTGTTTAGTGCCTCAAAGTAGTAATTCATTTTATTGCCATTTGTATATTGTGTGCACATCAGATAATAATAGAAATTTTGGAATGGTATTGTATAATATTTGAACTGAGTTATAAGAACATGCAGAGATGAGTGTACATTTCTAAGCCCTTTATCTAATCCTTCACCCAGGCTAATGACACTACAGAATGCCCTGTTTATGATTAAATTCGATTCATGACAGATATTTAAACTCATATAATAGTTATAATTTCTCATGCATTTGTCAAACTACAGTTTGTCTATTTGTGTTAATGCTATTTTACTAGAATAGCATAATATGACATTTGGTGCTTACTTTATACTAAATATATAATAATTCAAGATTTAAATGTGTGGAGGTGATTTAAAATAAAACATGTTATTAACTTTCCCACCCACTAACTAAAAGTGTTAAGTGCTTTTCAAATTAAAGTTATATTTAGTTCACCATTAATTAACATGACCAATTACTTGTGCAAACCGCAGCATAGAAAGGCTTTAGTCAAAAAATATAATTTAAAAACACACAGTTCCCCTCAATCATGGCAACTGCTGCAATCGTCACCAACCTCCCTCATTGTTCAGATGACAAATAAAGAATCCTATATTCCATTAGTTATTCATGCCATATTACCTGGAGAATGCTTACTTTGGGGAGGTTGGCGTTAAAGGATTGCTAGCATAGTCCCCTCTATTTTACAGAGCATGCTCCTGGTAATCTGACCCGTTTCATTAATTATATCTAGGTTTATTTATTTGTCTTTTATATAATAGTGCTAAGGACATGGAGGAAGGTGGGGAAAGGGTGCAGCAGTGGCCGTTATTGAGGGGAACTCCTCCCTTTTAAATGATATTTTCTAGCTAAACCATTTTATTTGCTGATAAGTCATGTGTTTGAAATGTTAATTAATGGTGAGCTGCAAAATATATTTAACTTGAAGTAGCAACACTGATGCTTTGATATATCTATTACTTCTATGATGACCTTTTTGATAGTCTCGGTTTTGTCACTTTCTAATGAATTCTGTCTGATTATTCACACTTGTCTAAACCTCTACCATGGTGTTTTTGCAGTAAGCATACATCTTCCTCTTATCTCTCCCTCTTGTATCTTACTCAAAGGCCTTAATCTATTTAATATCACTATTGGGGAAAACAAAATGTTTTGTTGAATAAATTATTATGGTAAACCTCATTGTCTACTTTCTGTCTCTTATTCTGTTATGGTTCTGATGTTATAGTAAGGTATCAATCCACACATCTTATTGGCTAAATAATAATTTAGCAAACTAATGCTTTTGAGTTCCTCATGCTCTAAAATATCCATGCAAGTCAATAGAGAGTGATTTTATCAAGTATATTGTAAGTATATGATCTTAGTTCACATACCCCATGGGATATACAAGGTATTTTTTTTTTCTTTGCGTGGTTCAGTTGTTTCCAACTCTCCGTGACCTCATTGTCACGACTACTTCTTCAATTTGGCTCACCCAGAACCTAGTCCTGACCACCCAGCGATACGTGATGGTACTTGTTGTTATCCCTGCTAGCAGAGATATAACCAGACCATTAGTGGACCCTCAGGACAATCACAGGAAATATCAGGCAGAGTTGCCAGCTGTATCTCTTCTTTTAGGCAGATGTAGAATTATTAACCCCTATGATCAGACTTGACCCTTGCCTCAATAATGAGCACACACTTTAATTATGTATGACCACCTGTGCACCTTTTATTTGTCATCCATTTAACATTTTATACATTTAGGTCACCACTCGGCACCAAGTTACACCCCTAGCAACAGTCCTCTTAACCAATCCTCAACCCGTCTCCTTTTAGCCATGTGACCCACCTGTCAATCAATGATGTCAGCCTTTCTAAATGCCCCCTGTGGTGCTGGAGCCTAACAGGCTGAATAACTGAATGCAACCTTTTAACCTGGATAGGGGGATTAACACTTTCCCCTGTCAGGAAACTAGCTGTCATGGGGGCCATAATGGCTAAGTAGATCTTTCTCACCCTTCCCTGAATGAAATTTCCTGTCTCCTCCACATCTAGCCTGTTACCCCATAATTTGAACCCTAATTCCCTGAGGATTCATGCACCATGCTTTATTATATTCCTCTGGGAAAACTTTTCATTTTGATGCCAAACATGATATGGGGATTTTCATACTTAACATATTTAAATGATCTATGTTCTACTTATACCACAGGCAATATTAAATCACCACATTCAATATTACATTTCACATGCCATGAATGTAACCATAATTATTATAAGTACAAACTAAGAGGGAATAGTATAAGAAAAATTGGACTTTATTAATTTAGTGAACGGCAAATAAAAGTCTTTAAAATAACAAAAAAGGAAAGGGAAAATAAAAAAAAGGCAGATTTTTAGGAATATATTGATCCTATTATCACAAATTTGTAGAGTGTACTCCAAGTTGGAGGGATACAATAATTCCAACACTTGGTCGGTTGTAGTCTAATAAGATAGAGGAACTTTGTAGTTCGAGTTAAACGGCCCACTACTTGAATCTTGACCCTGAAAATTGTAGGGGTACAAGATTGTAACAATATTAGGTGAAGAGTCATCCCCAGCTCACTTAGGGCCTCATTCTATTATCGGCCGTAGGAGATGCGGGGCCGCAAGGACCGGCCGCAAGCTATTTGCCTATTCTATTCCCTTCCGGCCGGGGACTCCGGCAGGCTTGCGGCCGCAAGGGATAACAAGGCGCCGGAAGGAAAGCCTTTAATCTTAAACGTCCGCAAGAGTTTCGGCCGCAAGCAAATCCCGGTTGCTATTCAATTGCTCCGGAAACCCTCTCTGCAAGGCTAAAACCGAGCCGCAGCTTACTTGCAGCAAAAAGGTCCCGCAGGCACACAATTAAGCAAATAATAAAGCCATCCTGCACTCTGAGGAGACTATAAAGTGATTGTAGGTGTTAGCATTCATAGCACAACATTCCTCTACACTTAAATCCGTAAATAATTTTTATTTTAATTTATGTCAAATATCCGTGGAAAAAGTCCAGAGGGCTTGGAGCACCTCAGACCCGCTTACGCTGCGGCCGTAAAATAAACAGTTAATGAAATCTCGGATTTGGGCTGATGTGCAAGCTTGAGAGGGGTTTGCTTTTAATCCTCATGTCCCCCATTATGATCCCTAGCATTTACAGAGCTTTACAGTGCCGTCTTGAATTTATATTTGCTTTGAAAGATTTCTGAGCTTACGGCCGGTTGCAAGATATGCGGCCGGCCATAAGGGGATATCGTTGCGGCGCGGTCTATTTGAATTGCAAGGTAACGGGAGCCCCGCAAGGAATCGCAGCTTTACGGCCGATTATAGAATGAGGGCTTTAGCATTTAAAGAACCCCTAATTTGGCTATGAGTAAATACTACTTGTGGAGACAACTACCTTGAGATATAAATCAATATGGGTGAGGACACCTTGGCTCCTAATACGAACTACAAAGTTCCTCTATCTTATTAGACTACAACCGACCTGGGCCCTCATTCAATTGCAATTTGGCCAATTGAATAGGGCTCTAAATAAGCACATAACACATTTTTTTCAAGAAGTTTTTAGTTAGTAAGCATCTATCCAAAAGCAAGGTTTTCACTAACCAAAAACTTCTTAAAAAATAAATATGCTATGTGCTTATTTAGAGCCCTATTCAATTGGCCAAATTGCAATTGAATGAGGGCCCAAGGGTTGGAATTATTGTACCCCTCCAACTTGGAGTACACACTACAAATTCTTTGTGATAATAGGATCAATATATTCCAAAAAATCGGCCTTTTTTTATTTTCCCTTTCCTTTTTTGTCATTTTAAATCATTTTATTTGCTGCTGTTCACTAGATTAATAAAGTCCAATTTTTCTTATATTATTCCCTCTTAGTTTGTACTGATGATTTTGGGTGGAAAACACCACTGGGAAATTAAACATTCATCACAATATTATGATAATTATTATAAATACCAGCAGGGCAAACCCAGTGCTGTGCATGTTAGTATGACTGTGACATTAATACTCATTTTTTTTCAATGTGAAAATGAAAGAAAAACTATGTTTAACTGAACAAAGCAAGTTTAAAAAATGCAGTCTTGACCCCTTGATGTCAGTTTAAGGATATATGTGTGATTTGAACACATAACATATCCATCATTTAATTTTTTACTAAACTGCCTACAGGCATACATCTAATTTTCATTCTTCTATAAAGGGTTATTTTTGCATTCTTGTTAGGCATGATAAAGTGGTACTTTTTTACTACTTAATATTTGATAGGTTGCTTTACAATATGCTGTTTTGAAAACTTGACTTTATATTTGACATAATGTTTTAGAATGTAACAAAATAAAACCAGTCTGTGTACCCAGATGGTGGGGCATCCGTTGCGCCACTTTAACCCGTGTCCATTCAGGACCCATATTAGTTTGCTCAGTCCCCACAAGTCCATAGGCCCCTGGATATTATAAATTCTAAACATGGCAACAACCATATCACATAGTTATAACCACATGCCCTTAATGCCACATATGCCAGCAGTGCAACCCTACCCTGCACATCCAGGGGGTACCACAAATTTGACCACCCTGTTAACAGGGAAATAGTAGTCCAGATACAGTCCATTTGTACAGTCCAAATATACCTTGAAGGTACAATGTTTGCTACTGACCAGACCCAACCCTGCTTGGCTTCAGAGTAGTGTTACCTCTTTGTTCCTGTCTTGGAATCAAACCCAGGTCGCAGTGGTGAAAGCACCAAATCCTAACCACTGGACCACCAGGTAAATAACGTTTAATGTGATTACATGTGAATTTGTACCAAACCAAAGGTTGCAGGCGGGGGTTAATATGAAAAAGTGGGTGGATACAGGTGATGTCAATTAAAGTGTGTGTTAAGTATAAATAGATGTACTTGGAGATATGGGGAGTATGTCCTGTCTTGATAAAGTCATATGTTTGGTGAAGAAACAACCTAATTAATACTTTGAGCCCTTATGTGTGTTGATTTCACTCAAAATAGTGGAAGCTAGCAAACCAGTGGAGTACTACTGAATACAAACAGAGCCGTTTCCTGAGGTGCCACTTTCTGAAAGGAGTCCAGGTAACAGAGTGCACCAAAAAGGTGGAATCATCCAGAGTCTGGATACAGCTTCCATTGATGGTTAGCTTGAACATTTGATTCACGCAATGCTGTCTTTTTAGTACTTTTTGAAGTACTTGTCCATGTGATTGGCTCTCTTGTGTAGTCTTATTCTTATTGTCTTATTTTTTGCTTTGAGTTATATTGAAAACAAAGTTAAATCTAATATTCAAGAAACCATCTATATCTGCATTTATAAGTGTAATATCTGATGATCTCGAGGGTGCTGATTCACCAATTTATCACTATTTTATGTAGTTTCCACTTATTTATTACATGTAACACATGAATGGTGTTTATTAGGGAATTTTTATTTAAAGTGCTTCTGATAAAAATAAAAAAAAATAGCTAAAACCCCATGTCTTATTTATTCCTTCCTAGTGTCAAAGTGATGTACATGATGGGACTGCTGTTTCTAAAGATTTATTATTTGTTTCAATAATTTTTTTATTAAAGACAATTACAAATGTTATGACAACAGTTTGTATTATATGTCAAAGCATGTAAGAATATACTGTTACACGAGAATTGTTAAAATATGAATCATGTCTGTTATGTACAAAGAATAAAGTCAATATTATCCCCATTTCTATAGTCTCCAACTGTAAATATACAACAGTAAGCTATCTCCTCAATAGCCTTTAAACCTTCTACCCGCCTCTCTCCCAGCTAAATTTAGCTTCAGTAATTTTTTCTTATACAAAGTTTACCTTTCTTGAATTATACATTGCTTCTCTTGTTACTTGTACTAACTACAGTATATGATATACTGCCCACACCAGGAGTCTGGCATAAACCTTTCCTGTCTAATTAGACTTAGCAGTTAACAAATCAACAATAAGTATACTAATATCCCACTAGTAGGTTTATTAGCTGGAGTACATTTAGGATTGTAACGGAACCCATCACTGTTTTACCCTGTTTTATGATTATTATGGTTAAAATATGATCCTAATATTATACTGCATGTATGTTGGTTTATGCTCTGCAGAATATTGTCCCAGACTATTGCAGCTACTTGGCATGGGAGATAATCCTGTTACAGAGACTCTGCATAAGATAAAGGAAGTCTATTGTATAAAGTGTTTTCATTCTCAGATAAGAATAAAGAAGTGTAATTGAATCAATGTCTGATTGTATCAAAGTTGCCAGGTAGCCTCGGGGAGGTGTGACCACACCTATTGTTCTCTTTATGTGTATTGTGTGGCCAAATATGGGCATGTGTATTGCCTGTGGAAAGAGATGTGTATAAATATTTCTGCACAACAAAATAAAGTTAGTACTACTTGACCCTTCAAAAGATAGCCTTGTCTCGTTATTGGAGGGGATCGCTATATCATACTGGGGATTGCTATGCGCTGCATACTCCCTGGGAGCTTTAAGCTACAGCGGTTGTGGAGTCTGTGGTAGTGTGGTGTCCGGTGCGGTGCTTGTAGGCCTCGACGCAAACTAGGACGCGTCCATCAACGGAGGTACCCGGTCGGGGTGCCAGGAGATCCGTTACATTGGCTGGCAGTGGTGGGATGGCGTCCTAGTAAGAGGAAAAGCAGCACGGAGACACCGGTAACGTTTGGAGTTACAAATTGAGGGCAACGCTAGTATTCGTACAGCGCCCGTGGCTACAGCAGGATGGAACCGGCTAGTTTTCAGACGGCGTTCCATGATGAGGAGGAGGCGGCGGCCGCGGACTACAGGGATGCAGACAGAAAGGAACTCTGGTATGATGCCCTGGAAGATGCCCAATGGCGGCGAGGTGAGAGTCTCCCCAGTGATGAGCAGCGGCTACAGAAGCGTGTGGCGATGCGGATGTATCTATTGGGAGAGCAGCCCCTGGATGAGTGGGTGACAAGACTAGAGACCCTGGTATGGCGAGAGCTCTGGCTAGACAACGCATACCAGGCCCTCTGGGGGCATACCGTTCGACTTACCCCCTGGACGTCTGAACACGACTGAATGATTATGATGGCCCGGGATTATTATGGGATGCCTTGGAGGACGACATTGATCTTGGCAGCACGGAGGGGTCTAGGTTTTGGGACATCTACGACTACCGGATGGGCAAGTATGTCTGGGATGATGAAGGCGAGGTGAGCAAAGACATGACCCACCTGGTAACAAGAGAGTGGGAGCTGGAGCAGGACTACCAACACCTGCTCAGCTTCGTGCAGCCCCAACCTACTCGACAAGCAGAACCAGACTTCATTAACTGATCCTGGGATGACCTCCAGATGGCAGGTAGAGATGGGACCGAGGTCTCTCTACCGGCCCTACAGGGGGCAGAAGGTGTCGTTCTTCCCCCCCAGCGGCAGTGTGAACCCCAGGGGGCAGAAGGTGTCGTCCTTCCCCCCCCAGCGGCAGTGTGAACCACAGGGGGCAGAAGGTGTCGTCCTTTCCCCCCAGCGGCAGTGTGAACCCCAGGGGACAGAAGGTGTCGTCCTTCCCCCCCAGCGGCAGTGTGAACCCCAGGGGGCAGAAGGTGTCGTCCTTCCCCCCGCCGCGGCAGTGTGAACCCCAGGGGGCAGAAGGTGTCGTCCTTCCCCCCCAGTGGCAGTGTGAACCTCAGGGGGCAGAAGGTGTCGTCCTTCCCCCCCAGCGGCAGTGTGAACCCCAGGGGGCAGAAGGGTTCGTCCTTTCCCCCCAGCGGCAGTGTGGACCCCAGGGGACAGAAGGTGTCGTCCTTCCCCCCCCAGCGGCAGTGTGAACCCCAGGGGGCAGAAGGTGTCGTCCTTCCCCCCCCAGCGGCAGTGTGAACCCCAGGGGGCAGAAGGTGTCGTCCTTCCCCCCCAGCGGCAGTGTGAATCTCAGGGGGCAGAAGGTGTCGTCCTTCCCCCCCAGCGGCAGTGTGAACCCCAGGGGGCAGAAGGTGTCGTCCTTCCCCCCCAGCGGCAGTGTGAACCCCAGGGGACAGAAGGTGTCGTCCTTCCCCCCCCAGCGGCAGTGTGAAACCCAGGGAGCAGAAGATGTCGTCCTTCCCCCCCAGCGGCAGTGTGAAACCCAGGGGGCAGAAGATGTCGTCCTTCCCCCCCAGCGGCAGTGTGAACCCCAGGGGGCAGAAAGTGTCGTCCTTCCCCCCCAGCGGCAGTGTGAACCCCAGGGGGCAGAAGGTGTCGTCCTTCCCCCCCAGCGGCAGTGTGAACCCCAGGGGGCAGAAGGTGTCGTCCTTTCCCCCCAGCGGCAGTGTGAACCCCAGGGGCCAGAAGGTGTCGTCCTTTTCCCCCAGCGGCAGTGTGAACCCCAGGGGGCAGAAGGTGTCGTCCTTCCCCCCCAGCGGCAGTGTGAACCCCAGGGGGCAGAAGGTGTCGTCCTTCCCCCCCAGCGGCAGTGTGAACCCCAGGGGGCAGAAGGTGTCGTCCTTCCCCCCCAGCGGTAGTGTGAACCCCAGGGGGCAGAAGGTGTCGTCCTTCCCCCCCAGCGGCAGTGTGAACCCCAGGGGGCAGAAGGTGTCGTCCTTCCCCCCCAGCGGCAGTGTGAACCCCAGGGGGCAGAAGGTGTCGTCCTTCCCCCCCAGCGGCAGTGTGAACCCCAGGGGGCAGAAGGTGTCGTCCTTCCCCCCCAGCGGCAGTGTGAACCCCAGGGGGCAGAAGGTGTCGTCCTTCCCCCCCCGCGGCAGTGTGAACCCCAGGGGGCAGAAGGTGTCGTCCTTCCCCCCAGCGGCAGTGTGAACCCCAGGGGGCAGAAGGTGTCGTCCTTCCCCCCCAGCGGCAGTGTGAACCACAGGGGGCAGAAGGTGTCGTCCTTCCCCCCCAGCGGCAGTGTGAACCACAGGGGGCAGAAGGTGTCGTCCTTCCCCCCCAGAAGCAGTGTAAACCCCAGGGGGCAGAAGGTTCGTCCTTCCCCCCAGCGGCAGTGTGAACCCCAGGGGGCAGAAGGTGTCGTCCTTTCCCCCCCAGCGGCAGGGTGAACCCCAGGGGGCAGAAGGTGTCGTCCTTCCTCCCCAGCGACAGTTTACCCTGACAAGGGGAGACACCAATCTCCCAGACGGCGCAGATGGGACCGTGGTCTCTGCACCCACAGCCTGTCCAGATCCCCAACTACCCTCACTGGGACAACCGGAGGAGGGGGTAAGTACAAATTCCCCTCCCAAGCTAACTTCTAATGTGGCCCCAGGGTTAACAGAGGAAATGTTAACCCCCACTGACCCCCACGTTTCCCTGGCTACTGAGCCGGAATATGTCCCAAGTACCCCAGCAGAAGAGCTGACAGCGGGGCAGAGTGCAGTCGGCCTCTGCCCTCCCTTTGTTCCTTGTACAGAGCAGGATGTCCTGCAGGTTATACCAGCAGAAGAGCTGGCATCAGGGCAGAGTGCCGCTGGCCTCTGCCCCTCAAGTCCCCTCAGCGTGTTGCCCCATCACCACAGCGAAATATCCAGTTGCAGTAACGGTTTGTTGTGGGTGGGCTGCTCTTGCACTTTGTTGTTGTGGGGGGCTGCTCTAGCACTGGTTTATTGTGGGTTGGTGGATCGTCTAACGGAGGCACTGACCGGCAGAAGGTCAGGTGCCCGGTTAGACATCCCCCCAAAGGGGAGATGTGTGACGAAGTGCCCTTCGCCACTTTGTCTTGGAGAGGACCGTTTGCCAGCCTCCTGCCCTGCGACTATGGCCCTGGGACATATTGCCCTTTAAACACAGTATTCGGCCATACCAGAGTGTATGTCACTCATTCTGGCCCTTTACATACAGGGGGGTCATTCGGTACTTGCCCTGTGGGAGCGGTGATACCCCAGATAACTATGCCATGGAGCCCATTCATATAATGAAAGACTATGGGAAAGACTTTAGCTACATGGCAATTGAACTGTGTGAAGAGGATCTGAGCGCTATTCGGTAGTTTTGTGCGCTCAGATCCCAGCTATCTGGGGATATGTGAAATGTGAGTAAATGTGAATTGCAGTAATGCTGATGGGTTGTCAAACTAGAGAATTGACCAACAAATACTTTTGTCCGGACATCCCCAGGTCGATCCGTTGGGATCAGACTGTGTATGCCGGCTTATGGTCACGGGGGAGGTGTGTAACGGAACCCATCACTGTTTTACCCTGTCTTATGATTATTATGGTTAAAATATGATCCTACTATTATACTGCATGTATGTTGGTTTATGCTCTGCAGAATATTGTCCCAGACTATTGCAGCTACTTGGCATGGGAGATAATCCTGTTACAGAGACTCCGCATAAGATAAAGGAAGTCTATTGTATAAAGTGTTTTCATTCTCAGATAAGAACAAAGAAGTGTAATTGAATCAATGTCTGATTGTATCAAAGTTGCCAGGTAGCCTCGGGGAGGTGTGACCACACCTATTGTTCTCTTTATGTGTATTGTGTGGCCAAATATGGGCATGTGTATTGCCTGTGGGAAGAGATGTGTATAAATATTTCTGCACAACAAAATAAAGTTAGTACTACTTGACCCTTCAAAACGTAGCCCCGTCTCGTTATTGGAGGGGATCGCTATATCATACTGGGGATTGCTATGCGCTGCATACTCCCTGGGAGCTTTAAGCTACGGCGGTTGTGGAGTCTGTGGTAGTGTGGTGTCCGGTGCGGTGCTTGTAGGCCTCGACGCAAACTAGGACGCGTCCAATAACGGAGGTACCCGGTCGGGGTGCCAGGAGATCCGTTACAAGGATCATTGTTGATATTTAGGGTCTAGGGAAAAGGGAAAAAAACAAACCAGTAAAACCAAACATTTAACCAATCTCAGTCCCAAAAGCAAGCCAAAGTTATTTTGAATTGTGTGTACCTACCTGCCACCAGTTATGGGCATGATACAGTCAGCCATCCAGCCCATATTGGTAATTCTCTCTGTCTCCCGGTCTCGGCCAGTGAGGGCCCACCTCCAGCTCTTGTAGAGTTCCCGGTTGTATCAAATTCCCAACTAGATAATGTCAAGTGCATGTGTCGACGTTAACCAGGGTCCCCACATTTCTATAAATTGGGGGAGTGTGTTGGCTAAAGCATGTGTGCGCCTGTCATGAATCATTATATGAGTTAACTTATTAATGACTTCTGTTATCCACAGATTAGGCGACCACCACTTCTGAGCTATATGGCGATTTGTTGAGGTCATTAGGTATTGTGGCTATTTGTTTTGATTTCTTGAAACTTAAGGTCTCTGCCAAGCAGGCAAATTTCAATTGAGGGGAGAATTGGGGCATGAAGAATTTCCAATGCTCATTCTAAAGAAGCCAACCATAGGGATCTAAAAGCCAAACAATCCCATCATTTGTGTATAAAAATTCCAGAGTTGGAACACTGTCTAAAACATAAGGGAGAGAGTTAATTGTATGTAGTTTAACTAGTGAATAGTATGCTCTATGGAGAATTTTGATGGAAGTTTCTTGTAAACTATAACTCAGAGGGACCGTCATAAGGATCAAGCATGCTTTTTCCCCACATGTGAGAATCCCATTGGGTGCCCAAGTCCTCTTCCAATTTTGCCTTAAATGGAGGTTTGTAATTGGTTGAGGGGGGGGGGGGGGCATTTTAAAAAGCGTATAAAGTGCTTAGAGTTCCTTTAGTTAAAGGGGCTTTATTACAAATGGTGGACAACTAGCTAGTCTTTGGGTAGCCCAATTTCCCGGTCAGTGTATTAGCTTGATGCTTGACCTTAAAATAATTGTAATGTTCCCTTAACTGGATGTCAAATCTGGTCTTGAGTTGTTCAAAGTTTATCATTTGGTCGTTGTCTAGCCACATCCCCAATTTGTCTAATTTGTGCATCGTCCACCAGTTTCTCGAGTCCTCGCCCAAGGTGTCCTAAATGATGGGATGGGTAAGAGTGGGAGTTAAAGTGGTTGTTCTATTTGCCAAATTATGTTTATTGGTAATCCTATTCCAGATAGAGAGCAAGAGTCTAATTTTGTGATTGGTATGATTGGTATTGGCCTCTCGTTTTTTTTTTTTTAAAGAAGCATTGAAGTTCAATTGACATGACACAACAAAACACTTTATATTTTCAGCAAAGTTATGTATCCAGCCCAAATGCCTTGTTTCATTAGCTTAGATCTGACCTGAACATCAATATCAGACATGACACCACAGAGAGAGGGTGTAAAATCCAACAAAGTTTTTCTTCACGAAATGTGTTGCATTTTACATTCTCTCCATGTGTTGTCTTATTGGACCTATTCAACATGGGAGCTTTTCACATTAATTTTGTAAGTAGCTTTTTACATTGCATGAAATAAAGATTTTTTTTTATTGACTACACCAGCAGGTCTTGTTTTTTCTCCTCCCTTCCCAATTAATTTCCATAATATAGCAAGCTAAAAAAAAGCACGAAGCAGGGAGGGACTGTAATTATAATAATTATTATTATCATCCCTTATTTGTAACGTGCCAGCATATTCCGTAGCGCTGTACAATAGGAGAGAACAGGGAAAAATACAATATTAACAACTGAAGAAAATGGAGGGCCCTGTTTTTAGCTTAGAATCATTGTAGAAATAGATTTTTACCAAAGTACCCTACAAGACTAGAAACTTGATACTTACAATCTAAAGGGAATGGAAGAGGCAGAAATCTGGAGAAGAAAAGATAAGGAATAGTAAGGGTCAGGAAGTAGGTGAAAGTTTGCTTAGGTGGGAAGATGTGAAAATTTGGAAAGGGTTAGTTTTACAGAGTGGTGGAGGGTACATTTTAGACATAGAGCAAAATTGAAACACATGGATTAAGGACAGAGTTATCAGCCCTGTAATGCTTCCATTTTTTATTTAGGAAAATACAATTATGATAATTTTCATTAAATGTTACTGGACTGTAATGACAGCATTTATTTATTGAGTAATACCCAAGCTACATCCTAGGAAAGAAAATAAGTTGCACTATTGACGAAAAAGAGCATTTTACTGATAAATTACTGAGTTCAGAACTTAGGGCCTTATTAAATTAGCCCCCGTAGTTCTCTCGGTCCTCGAAAAAGGCAGTTTTTTGCTGTTTGCGAGATGACTCAGAAAAATTGCAGAGAATACGCTCCGAGAGAGCTACGGAGTCACACGCAGCCATAAATCTATGAGGTTAATCTCGCACCTCGGAAGAATCCCTAAGGGCACAAAAAAGTGCTAGAACGGGATCCAAAATCACATACGTGCTGCCTCGGAGAAGCCTGAGACAGCCGTTTGATGCTCCCTAAACACATCCCCATGCTTCAGGGGTCCCTATAGTTACCCCTGCAGCCACTCCACATTAGCCCCTTGCAGTGGGGGTCGCCGATCAGCATAGATCAGGCCCCCGCTGCATTTAAAAATTTTAAATTCACTGCAGCGGCTCTTTAAAGGGTCCGCAGCACACTATCAGCAATCCCGGCCGCGGCACCTAAAAATAACCCCCCTCTATGCTGGGTGTCCCCATAGGGACCACCGCAGCCCCCCCCCCACATTAACCCCTTCCAATGACAGAAAATAAAAAAAAACTAACTCACAAAAAAAAAAAAAAACTTACCTTACAGAACATAAAATAACCTAACTCACAAAAAAAAAAAAATCTACATTACAGAAAATAAAAAACCTGTCACAAAAAATAAACAAAGGAACATTACAGAAAACAAAAAAAAAACATTTCAACCCCCCCACTACAGAATTTTTTTTTACACACCTGAAAAGGAAAGACATACACAATACAATACAATACATTACATACAATACAATACATACAATACAATACAAATAAAATAAAATACAATACCCCCTATCTATCTAACATACAATCTAATTAATATACAATAAATCCTAACTAAAATAAATCCCCCTATCTATCTAATATAAATCCTATCTACATACAGAAACCCTAATTCTAAGCTAAAATAAAATAATTAAGACCACTTACCTTTGCAGATGTCCCTTCAGATCACCAACCTAGAAGAAAAAAGAAATAAAAAAAATAGTGCAACACATTAACATAAAATAAATAAACATTATAAATATTCTACTCACCTTTCCAGCATGTCCCCGTCCGTCTTCTTTTCTTCTCTGGCGCGGCCCATGTAAAAAAAAAAAAATTACATTAATACAACATATAGACACAAAATAAAGTAAAATAAACATAATATACATTCAACTTACCTCCCCGCGATGTTCCCGGCCTCCCCCTCTTCTGCCCCGGCTGGGCCCTGGAACAATCCGCGCTCTAAAAAAAAACAAACAAAAAAACTAAACTCCCTGACGTTAATGAGCCGCCTAGAGCCTTTTCCGTAAGGAAATAGGCAATAGCGCCTTCTGATTGGCTGAAAATGCTGTCTATCAAATTTCAGCACCTGTCAATCTTTATTTAAACCAATCACAAGGCGCAGATGCCTTCAGCCAATCACAATGGGATACAACCCCACGGAGTGATTGGCTGAAGGCATTTGCACCTTCTGATTGGCTGTTGTCAATGTCAATCAGTATTACAGCCAATGAGAAGGTGCAGATGTCTTCAGCCAATCACCCCGTGGTTGTGTATCCCATTGTGATTGGCGGAAGGCATCTGCGCCTAGTGATTGGTTTAAATAAAGACCGACAGGTGCGTTAGCCAATCAGAGTGGGATTCTGGTGTGTATCCCATCCGGATTGGCTCACACATTGACGCCTTCTGATTGGCTGAAATTTGATAAACAGCGTTTTCAGCCAATCAAAAGACACCATTGTATATTTCCTTCCAGAAAAGGCTCTAGGAGGCTCATTAGCGTCGGGGAGGTCTGCGAGTGTGGACCTCCATTCCATTTCGGGCTTTTTTAGGGCGCAGATTGTTCAGGGCCTAGCCTGGGCAGAAGAGGAGGAGGCCGGGGACATCGCGGGGAGGTAAGTTGAATGTATATTATGTTTATTTTACTTTATTTTGTGTCTATATGTTGTATTAATGTAATATGTTTTTTTTAACATGGGCCGCGCCGGAGAAGAAAAAAAGGATGGGGGCATGCTGGAAAGGTGAGTAGAATATTTAGAATGTTTATAATGTTTATTTATTTTATGCTAATGTGTTGCATTAATTTTATTTTATTTTTTCCCCGAGGTTGGTGATCTGAAGGGACATCTGCACAGGTAAGTGGTCTTAATTATTTTATTTTATTTTAGCTTAGAATTAGGGTTTCTGTATGTAGTTAGGATTTATTGTATATTAGATAGATAGGGGGATGTATTTTAGATAGTTAGGATTTATTGTATATTAAATTAGATAGATAGGGGGTATTCTATTTTATTTGTATTGTATTGTGTATGTCTTTCCTTTTCAGGTATGTAATTTTCTGTAGTGGGGGGGGTTGTAATATATTTTTTTATTTTCTGTAATGTTCCTTTTTTTATTTTTTTTTATTTTCTGTAATGTAGATTTTTTGTGTGACTTAGATTTTTTTATTTTCTGTAAGGTAGGTTTTTTATTTTTTTTAAGTTATGTTTTTTTTATTTTCTGTCATTAGAGTGGTGGGGGGGTTTATTAGGGGGTAGTTAGGTATGTAGTATAGGTGTTAATAGATTAGTGTAGAGGGGGCTTAGTTTAGATTTAATGGTTTATTGGCGTGGGGTATAGTGCAGTGTAGTCTTTGTACTTAGTTTCATGATGGTCCTTGAGGACCGTCATGGCACTTATGTGGTTAATGTTAGGGTTGTAACAGCCCCATAAGGGTCATAATATACCCTTAGGGACTGATGAGTTTAAATAGAGGCTTATGGAGGTCTGTATTGACCCTCATGAGTTATAGGGTTAATTATGTGCTTATGGGGGTCTGTATTGACCCCCATGAGTTATAGGGTTAATTAAGTGCTTATGGGGGTCTGTATTGACCCCCGTGAGTGACAGGGTTAATTAAGGGTTTATGGGGGTCTGTATTGACCCTCATGAGTGACAGGGTTAATTAAGTGATTATGGGGGTCTGTATTGACCCCCATGAGTTATGGGGTTAATTTTAAGTTGCCTGGGGTTAATATTTTTTAGCCCGAGTCCTTTCAGGACCTTTAAGGTTTTAAGGACCCACGAGACTGAAAATTCAAAAAAATTAAATGCAGCGGGGTCACGATCCGTGCCAATTGGGGACCCCCGCTGCAAGGGGTTAATGTGGGGGGGCTGCGGGGGTCCCTATGGACCCCTGCAGCAAGGGGTTAATGTGGGGAAACTTCGGGGGTCCCGATGGGGATCCCCGCATAGAGAGGGGTTAATTTTAGGTGCCGGGGGGACGGGGTAGTTGGAGTACCCCCCACGTCAGTGCTTATGTGGGGGACTGCCGCGGAGGTCCTGTTTAGGACCCTCGCAGCAATTGATGAGGTGTGGGAGCCTGCAAGATCATCTCGCAGGCTGTCACTCCTCATGTACATTTTCTCTGTGTTGATACGGACGGCCCTGCTGCGTAGCTCACACGTTGCTCGCAGCAGGGCTAATTTAATAGCGTCGTAACTTTGAGAAATTTGCAGCACGTTTGATTTAAGTAGCAGCCTCTTATCTACGAGGCTGGAATTTAATAAGGCTGTTGGTTACCAACCTACATCAAGAGAAGAAGAAAAATCTGAATGTTGATCTTTGGAATGAAATCGGGTAGAACATTATCCTGATTTAAATAAAATCTGAGTACTTTAGGTAACTCTGAAGTTGAATGCAGAGTAAGCTTGTTTTCATTGAAATAAAAAAGACCTCTTTAGTGTAAATGCATGATGCTCCATCATTTATCTTGCTGAAGTGAATACAACAAGAAATTGTTCTGAGCTAATACGTGCTGGTTTCTGAAGGTTTAAATGGATGTCCAGACAAGCCTTGAAGAGAGATGGATAAATCTCAAGTCTTCCTTGATAGCCTCAGCTTCCAGATGGCTTTCATGCCTCTGAATACATGGTCATAAAGAGCCAAGTGCTGACCAATATAATCAGATTTAGCTGAAATCCTAACCTTTATAGTGTTTGGTTTAAGGCCCAAATGTAATTTATCTTAAAGGAAATCTAGGATTGAGACAAAAATAATATTTCATAAAATCCAAACCTTTAGTATATGTGGCCATTCAGAGAACTTGTCCTTTCACTCAATCATAAGATGAAGATTTGGAAATCTTCCTAACTTTAATTAGGGTGTCAACAAGAGAATGATACAATATTTTTGTTCAAAAGTCTTTCCCACTTTATCTGTTTGCCGTGAGATTCCGTTTTTTCAATTACAGGTGTCAAAACAGGCCTTGAAAAGAAGATCTTCTGAGACTGGAAGATTCCAGGGCTTGATGATGAGGAGTACTCAAAATGAAAACTATTGCCTTCCGGGCCACTAGAGGACACTTATGATGACTTCTGCATTGTCTTAAAGAGAGGAATATTATGCATTGAAGCAATGAAAGAAAATATGTATACCAGATGAAAGAAAGATGTAATGGAAAATGGTCTTGATTGTCTTTGTGTTCCATAATGAAGAATGGAACAGAAACATGACTGCTTGGAATTTGAGTAGAATCCTTAATGTATATGACAGGCATACCCCAGTTGTCTGACAGCTAAAGAGACACATTGGGATGCTATTTCCACTCATATGAAGAGAGAGCTTCTGTTCAGTTAGTCTGCTGGAATGTTCCTTCCTTGAATGAATATAGCAGGAACTTATTGCAAATGTTTTTTCTGCCCCGGAATGGATAGGATCAACTTATTTTAATATGTGTCTTCTTTCCCCTCCCTCCCGACATTATTTAACTAAGATGAGAGATAATATATATATATATATATATATATATATATATATATATATATATATATATATACACACACACACACATACATACATATACACACATACATACATATACACACATACATACATGCATATATATATATATATATATATATATATATATATATACAGCATCAAACATTTCAGAAAATACAAAGACTCAAATCAGCTTGCCCAATTATACAATTTAAAATCTTAATATCCACTGATAAACCAAGTACAAAACAATTCACTGTAATTTATTATTATAAACCAAGTAAAATGCCACCATTTCCAAACCTGTGACTAGCAAACATATATTCCAAATCATAATTTGGTTTATCAATTAAACCAGAAAATATTTTACCATAATACCAGTGTAGCCATTGTACTAATAAATTAACAAAGTATTGTACAGCAAATTATTCTTATAAAGTCCAAATCTTTTTAACTGATAATAAGGAAATTATATAATTATAAAATAAGGAAATGTCTCTTAATAACATGAAATGAAATGCAGAGAAGGCAAAAGTTTACTTTTATTCTTGTTGATAATCCAGCCATATTTATGATTTTTTTTGTATGATCTTTGTGAAGGAGGAGCAGATCTGGAAACTGGTGAAGGAGGAGGGTTTCTGGGTAGTGATAGACCCAGATATTCCTTCACAATTTCTGTAATCAATAGAAGTATTGATTAGACAAAATTGTTATCATGGTCGATAAGGGGCAAAGTAAAGCTGAGGAAAATTGTACATGTTCAATCTGGTGTTATTAATGAAGGAGAGAATAGCAGTGGACTCAATACTGATATTTGTGAAAAACTAGAGTGGATATATAAGGTGCAAATGCAAATGCCAAGGTAATGTAGATTTTGTTGAAGTTGAAATCAACAGGAGTACAGAAATATTTGAGAAAATTTGAGGGAGAAATCATCTTTGGACTTGACTGTGGATGTGCAGTTTGTTATTAGTGACTAAAGAGTATGATAGTGTTGCAGAGAGGGCAAAGAATATGTTAGGGTGGATCAAGTTCTTGGTGGAGGAAGAAGAAATAAAATAGCATTGATGTTTTATCCTGTATCACAGGGTAAGATTACCGGCCATGGAGTGAGGAAATAAAACGTAGCTGATTGGAAGACAGAGATGTGTGTTTTACATTTGACTGACAATTTAGAGGCAGAAATGTATGGCATTAAATAGACTTGTCACAGTGGAAATCATCTTTGGAGCAAAGCTTCATGATTTCTTACAGAGGTATCCAATGGTGCATGCCCATTTTTGCAGTCTTGAAAATACACTGCTATGCATATGCTTTTACATTAACTCTGGTGGGATTTTAGGTTTTGTGTTATGAATCAATATATATATATATATATATATATATATATATATATATATATATATATATATATATATAAAATTAGAGTTAATGTTGTACTGGGTGCATCAGGCCCTGGGGGTTTTTCTTTGAGAAAGCTTGACATTTTATGTCACCTTCAATTCAAGGATTAGGATATTGAGTGACCTGTGTCTATCTGCCATCTTTCTTTGCCAGTCTTGCAGTTTGCCTTATGATGGTAAGCCAGTTATTTCTGCTTGTCTGGCCATGATTGAACTCTGCCTGCCTCCGACCATGTTTGTCTCACCATATTCTGCCTCTGGTGATCTTGTACTATTGGACACAGCCATCAAGAGTCCTACTCCCTACAGGTGCAAACAGGTCTATGGCATTATTTTAAATACATATTTGGTATTACAGATATTTAGTTGAGTATGTACCAGTTTGCTGTAACAGCTATGTATTTGCTTTCACAAATTACATGTTAACCTCAAACTTCTTCTCAAGATGTACCTTTAGTTAAATTCCAAACTGGTAACCCGAATTATACTAAATGGTCTAGAAAATGTGATAAATAATCATTTAACAGCTTAGTAATGTGTTATAATATTGGTACATACCTACATATCACACCACTTGAGAAATTCTTATTGTATTTGTTCGACTTGCAACAAGATATAAATGCACCCAGTGCAAATTATTTCCTGCAATGGAAGTGTAATATATTGTGTATAAAAATGCAAAAACTTGAATAGGAAAGCATAAAATATCAAAGTTAATTCACCCATGAGTTCAGTGATAAAGGCAGTGAAATCTACAATATCAAAACAATTATATGTTGAATAAAAGCATAATAATACTTGACATTCAACAAATACAGTTTCTGCCAGTACTGGAAGCTGTGGGTGGAAATGTTTCTTACCTATATGGTGGAAAGCTAAACAAAAAAATGAGAATACAAACATTAATATTAATATTAAGCAGAATCAGCTGATCAAACCCTTCTAATCCTCATGCACCAACAGACCACCATAAACGTTAACATCCCATAAGTCGCTTTTCAAGGTTTTTTAATAGTATTATTTATTTAATATATGTATTGTTGAATTTGCTTTTGTTCTGTGCGAGGTGGCATTATAATGAAAGACTAAACGGTATGTCTTCCTTCCAATTCCTTATTTTGGAAACGTGTCATCCACTCTTCGTGCACAAAATGTTTAGTGTTCACTTTGCATTGAGCTTGGCATGGAGACATATGGTCTAGCACATTGTCTAGTGTAAAACATTATTCAGTTACTGAAATAAATTATTTTGTAGTTCTTCTATATCAATGGCTTCGAAATCTATGACATGTTGTAAAATTCAAGAGGGAAGTGTCTTCTAGATGGGTTAACATTGGCAAAATGTATCATAGATTATATAACTTTAACTTTCCTGTTACATTTTGTTTCATTTTAATAACTTTTGACCCTATTCTATTGCTCAGATCGTAAATATACACACACTTAAAATCAGTCTTAAAATTGCCACACAATCTATTAGCTACTCATATTCTGATTATGAGTTCCCTGCCCACAATCACTACGGCCTAGCCAAAGACGCAACTTCGGGCTTACATCTCCATTGATTTTAGCATAGCTCAAAAATTACAAGCGCCAAACTAAGATGCACAAATTCGATATTCTTTTAGAACAGTAGGTCTAGCTTCCAAATTAAGTCTGCCCCTCGACTAAAAAAAGGATCACATTTCTGTTAGAAAAATACTACTAAATGAGTACTAAATAGGACTTGCAAAAGCTGTTTTAAACACTTATTATAGCTGTAGCAGCAATTAAACACACAATACTGTACTTTAAAAGTATGGAAAGGCATTGAAAGACATTAGAATAAAATGAACAATAGCCTCAAATCCACAAATATGCAATAAAAAAAATATTATTTTGTTATTTATGTGTAATATCAATCACAGGACTCAACATTTAGAGAAAAAGACGACCGCGGCAAAAATTGCTGGCTTCTAATAAGATTTGACCCTTTGTCATTATGTTGTTCTAAATAAAGGCTTACATCTTCTTTTCAAGTTTGATAATGTATAATTTCTAACTGAGAAAGGGTGTAATTTGTTGTTGATAGAACATTTTGGGGGAACATGGCAATTTTTATATGCACTATAAATGAATGTGGAACTTATTCTTATGTGTATCTGTGGATAAAGTTAAGCATATACTTAAGTAAAGAAGGATCTCATCAGTTTCAAACTTTCTGGTCAGTTATTTGCTTTAAGTCTTATCTGGGAATCCAAAACCAAATTTGAGAAGAAATGGTACTGAGGGAGAACCTATCAGGTTTTGCAATATAAATTGCTTAGATATTCTAATAATCTGTCATTAAATAGGTTGTGCAAAGCAGTAGTTGATTGCAATAAAGCTTTAATTTTCCAGGCGTATGTGTAACATGGAATTGCAGGAAATGCCAACCGACCTTTTTGGCATCTAAGTTAAGTAAAAATGTTTTGGTGTATCTGGGAAATCGGTGGACTATATCAATGTGGCTATACAGTTACTCATAAGTGAGACTGATTTTTTTTTTATCTGGGGTCATATCACTTTGTTCAGGGGATAGGATTTTGTGTGTGTAGTTTTAGTACGTCTGACATGTTTTTTTACAACAGGGGTGGGCAACATTGGTCCTGGTGTGCAGTCCTAGATTTTTTTTTTCCTGCTGTGCACAGGTAAGTCCGTCACTATCACATGCATTCAGATAACTTCCTCTGTGTACGGCAGGAAATACTGAAATCCAAGACGTTATTCAGAACTTCATGACTGACATTGCCTAACTCTGATTCAGAATTTAAAATTGGTGTTTAGAAGAGACATTGGGTTGTGACATCTCTCCAAAATAGTGTTCCTTCTATTTTGTAAAAGGACTATGATGCAAACTACGCTGCAATGGGAAGTAAGAGATTTTGATGTAAATATCTGAATAAAAAGATTATCTCTATCTCTCTCACACACACACTCTCTCTATCTCTCTCTCTCGTTTTCTTATGATTCCCCAAGTAGAAGTAAAGTGGGAAAATATATACGTGCAAAACACATTATTTTTGATTTAGTATACATATATATATGAGAGAGAGAAGAATGAATTAAATGTTTACTGATGCTTTTTGATATTTTTTAGCCACTAATTTATAATATAATTCGCAATTTAGACAAGCAATTGATTGGTAAGAGCAAAATAAGTTAATCTATGTAGTAGAATTGTTAAAAAAGAAAAGAGCAGTTCCTGCTGTTGAGCATGTATCTCTGTATAGTGAATATATATGTATGACTTTAAGAAGGAAATTGTATGTGATAAAAGCAGAGAGACTAAGCAAGTCATAAGACGGGATTGTGTCTGGGAAAGGAGGTCATAGAAGGTGTGATATTCATGGATATTTGTAAGTAGTACAGAACCGGAAAGATGGTAATTTGCCCTATAGGAGGTACGGTAGTTCAGACCAGAATTCACATGCACAAGTTCCTTCAGCCGCTTACCCATGCTTTCTTTCAGAAGTAGGATCATAAATAGATTGTTGTTTGAATGAATGGTAGAAGGTCACTAAGATGGAAGATGAGAACAAATGGACAAATTAAGTTAAAGTTTTGTTTGCAATATGTACACTATGAGTGACAGGCCATTTAATAAAACAGTCTCAGAGAAAATATCTCTGTTCCGGGAGTTACCCTTTCTAGACATTATATACCACATCTGCATGCTGTCAATCATTTGGACATATGATAATGTTTTCTTTATCTAGTGTTAGACCTGCTTATCTTAGTTTTGTTAATGCAAAATGTTCAATATCTTTCTTGTATGTTGACGTTTATGTGCTGTAGAGATCCTTATGAGCTAAGGGTTAAGATTATGTCCACTCCTGATATTGGGTTAAAGAGCCCTCACCCACAACACAGGAAAATAAGTTGTTATTTTTAATACAAGGCTTACTGTTGTAAGAACATTTCAAGGTCTACATTGCAAGGAAATTAATTCCAATTAAACACATTTAAAAAATATATATTTTTAAGAAAGAAACAGTCAGACATGTTAAGTGGATTAATTGACAGGTGTTATTTGCTTAATGTGTGATACCGATCGTTCCTTTGAAATTTAATTGTATTATATTATGATTTTATGTTGTAATCAACTGGACACTCCATTGAACTTCAATAAGTATATATTATGCCATTTAAGAGGAATAATTCCTAAAGAGAGATTATGAGGAAGATTCAGTACTTTTGATACAATTCTAAATAAGATAATTAGGAGTTATATTACAACAGAAAGTTTTCATGGTACAATTATTGACTATACATATTACAGTAGAGAATAATGCATTTTCCTTCGTGCTTGACACGATTCACAATAATCAAAGATAAAAATAATAACATAGGAAAATGTATTGAAACTTTAAGACATAAACAACTCCACATATATTAAATAGGTAAGTGCATTCTAATATGGATTTATACACTCCTGTGATCCACAAATATTTCCTCCTGTATGGAAGGTGCAGTGAACTGCTACACCAGATATGGCTAGGTCCCTTGGTCCTGATACAGATTTATGCAATCCTATGACCCACAAGGTATTCCTCCTGACTGGAAGGTGCAGAATGTTTTTACCCCAAATTGACATGGTCCCTTAATCTACAATGGATAATTAGATCACAAATGAACCATTCTTTATGAAAAAAGATACACATTGCAATATTGACTGAAATAGCTGTAACATAGAGAACCTACAACTGTCTTTTTTCAACTTACTTTATAATAATACATACAAATATATGAAGAAATTCAAAGTATATATTGACATGTCAGTGCAATATCTGGAGTGTTAACAATACTCTAGAGCTAGCTCAAACTTTCTTTTTAAATGTATACCACTGGATCTAAACTTTTATTGTATTAGTAGCGTATTAAAAATATGCAATACATACACAAATAATTATATAGCTAATATATTTCAAACGCTCTGTCACCTGCTGCGGAGTAGATACTCTCTGCAGCATATGTAGCATGTATCAGTGGGGAAAACACCAGATATTGTACAACAGTTACAAGTTTTACAAAATAGTTCATATAGCTGAATAACATGGGCACACAACACTTACTTGTTTTGTACAGTTATTTTTCCACATATGTGATGTTATACAGTTGTGCTCAAAAGTTTGCATACCCTTGACAAATTGAAAACATGGGTGAGCAGGCAAAACACATTTCTTTTATTTCCTATGGGATTTATATTCAACCTTTAGCATCAATTGTAGCCTGCAGTCTTTAGTAATAGTTGTCTATGGGGCAGGTGGTATAGCTGCCCATTTGTCTTGGCAAAATGCCTCCAGGTCGTGCAAAGTCTTTGGTCGTCTTGCATGAATCTCACGTTTGAGATCTCCTCAGAGTGGCTCAATGATATTAAGGTCAGGAGACTGTGGCGGCCACTCCACAACCTTAACCTTTTTCTGCTGTAACCACTGGAGGGTCAACTTGGCCTTGTGCTTAGGGTCATTGTCATGCTGTAAAGTCCAAAAGTGTCCCATGCCCAGCCTTCGTGCAGAAGAATGCAAATTGTCTGCCAGTATTTTCTGATAACATGCTGCATTCATCTTGCCATCAATTGTCACAAGATTACCCATGCTATTAGAGCTCACACACCTCCAAAACATCAGTGAGCTACCAATATGCTTCACAGCATAGCACTTATGTTTGTGACCATATGGCTCTATTTGGTATCGTCACTACAAATTACAGTGTGCCAGAAGCTGTGTCAAGGTGTTGTTGGCATATTGTAACCAGGCTTTTTTCTGGCATTGGCTCAGTAAAGGCTTCTTTCTGGCATCTCGACCATGCAGCTTATTTTTGTTCAAGTATTGTTGTATTGTGCTCCTTGAAACAACCACATCATCTTTTTCCAGAGCAGCCTGTATTTCTCCTGAGGTTACCTGTGGGTTTTCTTTGTATTCCAAACAATTCCTCTTGGCAGTTGTGACGGAAATCTTTCTTGCTCTACGTGACCTTGGCTTAGTATCAAGAGATCCTCGCATTTTCTACTTCTTAATAATGTTTGAATGGTACTGACTGGCATTTTCAAGGCTTTGGATATATTTTTATATCCTTTTCCATTTTTATGATGTTCCATTACCTTGTTACGCAGGTCTTTTGACAGTTCTTTTCTGCTCCCCATGGCTCAGTATCTAGCCTGTGCAGTTCATCCACATGAGAGCTAACAAACTCATTGACTATTTATAAACGGACACTAATTACAATTTAAAAAGCCACAGGTGTGGGAAATGAACCTCAAATTGGCATTTTAACCTGTGTGACCCCTTGTGTGTCTGTAACAAGGCCAATCATTCAAGGGTATGTAAACTTTTGATCAGGGCTATTTGGGTTATTTCTGTTATTATTATGATTTAAAAATGAGCCAAACAACTAATGTGGTGATACATGACTTTATATGATCACTATCCTTCAATAAAATACATTTATTTGCATGGTCAGTCATATTTTCAAAATAAATGCCAACATTTCACAATTTCTGCCAGAGTATGCTAACTTTTGAGCACAACTGTATATGGCACTATTACTTTGCAACTTGTACAACTTATTGAATATGAGATAAAACATGTATGTGGTTCTTTTAAGCTAGGTACAAATTTATTTAGAGTGCATTGAGGCCTTGTGCCTTATTATATGACTGTAGTACTCACAGTTCTTTGATGTTCTCAGCACCCGGTCTTCTGACTGAAAAGAATATTGAGTATGTCCAATCCTTATTAGGATCTATCTAGCCAGAGGAAGCAGAAGTATCGTCATCTCATCCGATTCCCAGTTGCATGCACTAAACCAATATAATAACTTAATAAAAACTGAGCTAAAAAAATCTTTCACTCAGCATCCTAGAGTATTGTATCACTGACGATCGTTTTGCCGCTATCATAGTGGCTTTGTCAAGGTGCAGTCTTTCATTATGGCTTCTACTGGGGATTTAACTAGCCCACCAAACCAAAAAAAACTTATTCACTATAATATAAATGCTAGTTTCCATCTATCCAATGACATATGCAAAGTTGTTTTTTTTTAAGTTTATGAATTTGATTAAAACCACAATGGCAATAAAATAGAATAGAAGAAAGTCAGACCTGATGTAAATGTACATACAATTATTGTATGTTATAGGAAAATAAAGGTATACATATGAACTCTCATTTGTACATATACATATTATTTTATATATTTATAAGTTCCTAATTATATTTATTAACCAGATGTTCAAGAATCCCTTTATATTTCTGTATATACATTCAGGATATTTAAACTATTTATTGGAACCACATATTAACTTTAAGAAAATACTTAAAACCAAACAAGATCAATTGTATTATGAAACACTAATCAATTAATATAGATGTATGAACAAATAACAATGGATAGTGATTATCAAATTAAATAAATAGAGTATTCTATTTTAAAAATGTGGAAGAATCATTATTAAATGTGAATAAGTAGTGAATGTAGTTTTTGCAATAAATATATATTTTTCAAAAAGAATGGTTAATTTGTTGTCTAATTATCCATTGTAGATGAAGAGACCAAATCTGTTTTGGGTTGACAGCTTTCTGCACTTTCAAATTAGGATGAATATTTTGTGGATCATAGGATTGCATAGTCTATATCAGGACCACAGTATAGATCTAGGGACTTAGTCAGCTTTGGGGTAGCAGTTCATTGCACCTTCCGGGCAGGAGGAATCCTTAGTGGATCATAGGAGTGTGCAAAGCCATATTAGGATGCACTTACCTTTTTAATATACAGTACAGTATGTGGAGTTGCTTATGTAATAAAGCATTGATATATTTTCCTACATGATATGTTTGTCTTTGGTACAAATATTGATTCATATTTGTGAAATTACATCCCAAAAGCTTAAATTAAATATACAGTATTAAATTCCCAATTGGTAACTAGATTCTCTTGCACAAAGTGCATTTGTGAAGACAATATTGTTTAGGAGAAGCTTTTATAATAATGGTTCAAACTGAAATTTCTTATGCCACCGAGACAGAAAATAGGAAAAATAATAGTGAAAGGGTTTATATTGTTTTTAGGAATTGTGAAAGAGATAAGTAGCATTTTACTCATACTGACATAGAAAACACAGGTACTGTACTTGTTTCAAAGACATGATCATTTTAAAAGTTTTATAATGATGGCAATCAAGCATGTAAGGCCAGTCAGAATTGTCAACACCCTTAAAATATTTATTGTTTAATTTTTGTTTTTTCTTATTTTCTTTTGCCTTTAAGTTATTTTTTGGCAAAGTTTTTTTTTGTCCTTGCTGTAGAAGATATGTTCATCATGTTACTAAAATTGAAGGATAATAAAACAGGTTTTCACTTCTCTCTGTCAGGATGGATGGGCATGATGTCATTATTTTTAGAAGGGAAAAGACAAAGTAGCAATATAACTATTTGGTTTAATATATCATAAAAAAGTACATTTTAATTTCTGCATCAATACACTGTGACAGGATAAATATAATAGTGCTTTAGTCACATTAGAGACATATTATAGTATATAGTAATTCTTCTGGAACTCTTTGTTGCCTTTGACACAGTTGACCACCCTCTTCTAATTCAAATTATCTATTCTCTTGGCATCCATGACATTAGTCTCTCATGACTCACATAATACCTACAAGGTTGAACATTTAGTGCCCTATTAAATTCTCCCTCGTAGTTCTCTCGGTGCTCGCAAAGGCAGTTTTCCTGCTGTTTGCGAGTACCGAATCTCTCGCAGCCTGCTTTGCGATATGACTGCGAGAAAATGGCCGAGAATAGGCTCCGAGAGAGCAGTTAAATCTATGCATGAGTCTTGCATATCGTAAGAATCCCTACGTGGACAAAAAGTCCACGCAAGGGATCCGAAAGCCTCTACGTGCTGCCTCGGAACAGCCCGAGACAGCAGTGTGAGGCTCCCCCCTGCACCCTATACACATCCCCATGCTGCAGGGGTCTCTATCAGGACCCCTGCAGCACCCCCACATTAACCCCTTGCAGCGGGGGTCCCCGATCTGCATAGATCAGGCCCCCCGCTTCATTTCAAACTTTTAAATTCCCCGCCGCGGCTCCTTAAAGGGGCCGCGGCACACTATTACCCAATCCCAGCCGCGGCACTTAAAATTAACCCCCCTCTATGCTGGGGGTCCCCATCGGGACCCCCGAAGTGTCCCCATATAAACCCACTGCAGCGGGCGTCCCCGATCGGCACCGATCGTGACCCTGCTGCAATTCAATTTTAAATTTCCCGCCTCGCAGGTCCTTAAAGGACTGTAAAGGTCCTGAAAGGACTCGCACTAAAAATATTAACCCCAACTATAATTAACCCATTAACTCATGGTGGTCAATACAGACCACCATAGGGCCTAAATTAACCCATTAACTCATGGTGGTCAATACAGACCACCATAAGGCCTAAATTAACTCATTAACTCATGGTGGTCAATCCAGACCACCATAAGGCCTAAATTAACCCATTAACTCATGGTGGTCAATACAGACCACCATAAGACCTAAATTAACCCAATAACTCATGGTGGTCAATACAGACCACCATAAGGCTCTATTTAACCCCATCAGTCTCATAAGGGTATATTATTACCATTATGGGCCTGTTACAACCCAACATTAACCACATAAGTGCCATGATGGTCCTCAAGGACCATCATGACACTAACTACAAACACTACACTATTGGCGGCTTGTGATTGGCTGAAAAAGCATTGGCGGCTTGTGATTGGCTAAAAAAGCTGTCTATCAATTTCAGCCAATCAAAAGTCGTCAATGTGTGAGCCAATCAGGATGGGATACACCCCAATATCCCACCCTGATTGGCTAAAACACTTGACTATCTTTCTGGGAACCAATCACAAGGCTCAGATGCCTTCAGCCAATCACTATGGGATACACCCCCACGGAGTGATTGGTAGAAGACATCTGCGCATCCTGATTGGCTCCTACATTGACGACTTTTGATTGGCTGACAGCTTTTTCAGCCAATCACAAGCCGCCAATGCCAATTTCCTCCCGGAAACGACTCCGGGAGGTTCATTAGCGTCGGGGAGGTCTGCCAGTGCAGACCTCCGTTAGTTTTTTTTTTTTTTTTTTTTTTAGAGCGCGGATCGTTCCGGGGCTGAAGGAGAGAAGGCCGGGGACATCGCAGGGAGGTAAGTTAAATGTATATTTAGATGTTTATATGTGTATTTTATTTATTGTTTATATATTGTATTAATGTATTGTGTTTTTTTTTTAACAGGGCCGCGCCGGAAGAGCTAAACAATGACGGGACATGTTGTAAAGGTGAGTATATTATTTAGAATGTATAGAATGTTTATTTATTGGATGTTAATGTTTTGTACTAATTATTTTTTTTTGTTTGACCCATAGGTTAGTGATCTGAAGCAACATCTTAAAGGTAAGTGGTCTTAATTTATTGATTTTAGCTTAGAATTAGGGTCTGTGTAGTTAGGACTGTAATAATTTTATTTTATTTTAGAATAAGGGTCTGTGTATGTAGTTAGGATTTATTGTATATTAGATAGATAGGGGGATGTATTTGATATAGTTAGGATTTATTTTAAATTAAATAGATTGTATGTTAGATAGATAGGGGGTATTTGATTTGGACTATATTTAATATATTATATTTAATATATTATATGTAATATATTATATTTAATATATTATATGTAATGTATGTAATGTCATGTATTGTATGTAATGTATGTAATGTATTATATGTATGTATTGTATTGTGTTTATCTGTCTTTCCTTTTCAGGTGTGTAATTTTTTTATTTTCTGTAGTGGGGGGTGGGGTTGTAATGTATTTTTTTGTTTTCTGTAGTGGGGGGTGGGGTTGTAATGTATTTTTTTGTTTTCTGTAGTGCGGGGTGGGGTTGTAATGTATTTTTTTGTTTTCTGTAGTGGGTGGTGGGGTTGTAATGTATTTTTTTTTCTGTACTGTAGGTTTTTTTTCTGTAAGGTAGTTTTTTTTTTCTGTAATTAGAGTGTTGGGGAGGTTTATTAGGGGGTAGGTAGGTAGTGTAAGTGTTAATAGATTAGTGTAGAGGGGGGTTAGTTTAGATTAAATGGTTTATTGGGGGTTATAGTGTAGTGTTTGTAGTTAGTGTCATGATGGTCCTTGAGGACCATCATGGCACTTATGTGGTTAATGTTGGGTTGTAACAGGCCCATAATGGTAATAATATACCCTTATGGGACTGATGGGGTTAAATAGAGCCTTATGGTGGTCTGGATTGACCACCATGAGTTAATGGGTTAATTAAGGCCTTATGGTGGTCTGGATTGACCACCATGAGTTAAAGGGTTAAATAGAGCCTTATGGTGGTCTGTATTGACCACCATGAGTTAATGGGTTAATTAAGGCCTTATGGTGGTCTGGATTGACCACCATGAGTTAATGGGTTAATTAAGGCCTTATGGTGGTCTGGATTGACCACCATGAGTTAATGGGTTAAATAGAGCCTTATGGTGGTCTGGATTGACCACCATGAGTTAATGGGGTAATTATAGTTGCCTGGGGTTAATATTTTTAGTGCGAGTCCTTTCAGGACCTTTACGGTCCTTTGAGGACCCGCGAGGCGGGAAATTTAAAATTGAATTGCAGCAGGCTCACGATCGGTGCCGATCGGTGCCCCCCGCTGCAGGGGGTTTATGTGGGGACACTTCGGGGGTCCCGATGGGGACCTACAGCATAGAGGGGGGTTAATTTTAAGTGCCGCGGCCGGGATTGGGTAATAGTGTGCCGCGGCCCCTTTAAGGAGCCGCGGCGGGGAATTTAAAAGTTTGGAATGCAGCGGGGGGCCTGATCTATGCAGATCGGGGCCCCCCCCTGCAATAAGTTTATGTGGGCACACTTGGGGGGTCCCGATGGGGACCCCCAGCATAGAGGGGGGTTAATTTTAGGTGCCGCGGCCGGGATTGGGTAATAGTGTGCCGCGGGCCCTTTAAGGAGCCGCGGCGGGGAATTTAAAAGTTTTAATTGCAGCTGGGGCCTGATCGGTGCCGATCGTGGACCCCCGCTGCAAGGGGTTAATGTGTGGGGGCTGCGGGGGTTCCTATGGACCCCTGCAGCAAGGTGTTCATGTGAGGACACTTTGGGGGCCCCGACGGGGACCCCCGCATTGAGGGGGGGTTAATTTTAGGTGCCTGGGTTTTTTTTTGAGTACCCCCCATGGCAGGGCTTATGTGGGGGACTGCCGCGGAGGTCCCTTTTAGCAGCACTTGATGAGGAGTAGCATTGTAAGTTAGAGAAACTGTGCAGTACGTAGGGCTTAAGTAGAAGCCTCTTATTTACGAGGCTGGAATTTAATGAGGCCCTTAGTGTCTCATTCTCTGGCACCACTTCTTCTCCTCATCCTTTGCCTGTCGACATTTCCCAAGGTTCTGGTTCTACCTCTCAGCACCAGATCTGTCCCTCTCTCTTCTAGCACGAGTTTCCAGCTGCCTCTCAAGCACATCCTCCTGGATGTCTCCCAACCATATCAAAACCAACATATCCAGAGATATTTAAGGAGTAGAGGGTGAGAAGACCAGGAACTCAGACTTGGATATGTTGGTTTTGACTGGCTGTTAACAATGTCATTATCACTCCCACCTCCCCGGCCTGTTGTCTTGGGGTTTTACTGGAGCCTGCCCTTTCTTTCATTCCTCATATTCACTAAAAAAATCTTGTCTTTTTACATCTCAAAGGATATCTCTAAAATACTTCAATGTCTAAAACAATACTCAACTAAAATTCGAATTCATTCTCTCATCATATCTCACCACAACTATTGCAACTCACTCCTTGTGGCCTCCCCATTACCTGTCTGTCACCACTCCAATCCATAATGAATGCCTCTGCTAGACACATCTACCGTATTCAACGCTCCGTGTCTGCATCACCTCTCTGTCAATCACTCCACTGACTTCACCTAGAATCCAAAATACAATTTAAATCATGACCCTAACTTAAAAGCCCTCAACAAAAATGCACTCCATTATATTTCTACTCTTATCTCAAAATATTCCAAACCCTATCGATTGTACATTTGTGAGTTTTTATTCATATAAAGTACTTTGGGAAAGCACTTTGTATGCTAAATTTTAAGCTCAAAAACCGGACTCTAGCTATTAGTTTGGATTGTGTTAGAACGTTTTTTGCCTTGTACTTAACCCATGTATAGCGCTGCGAAATATGTTAATGCGTTACAAATAAAGCATAATACAGTAATAATATTATTAGTATTATTGAAACTGTCTTAATGACAACCTTGCTCTCCCAACAAGAGTAACAGTCTAATTGCTGCTTATTCATTTTATATATCAATATATTTTATTAGCCTTGAGATAAAATGATATGATTAGCTTGCTTTAAATAAGATTTGATTATGCTAATATACCCATATCATTTATTATGACTTTATCAGTTGTGCATATGTGAAGGTAGTTATTTAGTCAATTTAGGTATTCAGCTATTTTAGAAACATGGTATATGTAGTGCACCCTGGAGTATTATTAATGTATTATCTCAATGAAAAAAATGCAGATTTCTCTGTTGTGTATGATGAGAGAATAAAGGTTTGTAAGATGGATGTAAAGCCTTTTATGACAGGTCTTGGGTGCAAGGATTACTTTGGTCAAACTTTGCCTAGGCACAGAAGAAGAAGACCACAAGGTGAAGACTACCGTGCCATGATGTCCTACAGAAAGAAGGATACATAGAGAGTAAAGCCTTCCCTGGTGGTATGATGAGAAAAAGTCTCTACCAAGTGTTTATCCTGATAACGAAAGATAAAGTCTGTAGTCAAGAAAAGGGGGCGGGGGGAGGCGGCCTCTCTCTAGTTCATTAACCTGAAAAAGTGACATGCATGAATCTGCTGGTAAGAACAAATGTGCAAGATATGTGGGAGTATATCACATATTCCTTACTCTGTTCCTGAAAATCTGCACCTTTATTTTTTGGGATAGTATAACCTCAGAGGGGTCGGTTATTGTGTGATGTGTGAGATTGGTTTTGTGTGGATAGTGTATGAGCTTGTGTATATATTGTTTGTCATTTTTCACGTTTTCTATTCTTTTCTAGCCACAACAATATTTATATACTCTCATTTACATTCTCGGCTCTTTTTCATGTTTGGGTGACTTTTTTTTAAAAATGGATTAATTAATACATTTTTTTCTTCTGCTAATGAAGAGGGTTTGGAGAGAAGGGGAGAGAGATAGGGGAGAGACAGGGGAGAGGGTGGGAAGGAGGCATGGGGAGGGGTGGGGGGAGAGAAAGGGAGAGAGATGGGGGAGAGAAGGGGAGAGAGACACAGGGGAGGGGGAGGAGGGTACTTCGGCTCTCAAGCATTTTCCTTCCCTCCTAATAGTGTATTTTGTACCTCATACGTTCCTAGGTAAAAGTCTTATGTGTCTGGCGGTGTTTTGCGTGGTTATGGGTCGTGTAGCCTTGTTTTTTTCCACCGCCATTTTTATTGTCGCTTAGGCGATTTTCGAGTACCGAAACTCAGCAAATTTGTTTTTTTTATGTTTTTATTTATTTTCTTTGTGTTTTTGTTGTCTTTGAATGTGCGCATTTCAGTCGTTAACTTGGTATTTTTTGGACCTCGTTTTTTTTTCTAAGTCCCGTGGCTCGTAATTTGTATTTTTTTTCTAAGTCCCACTTTCCTTTGTAAAGTGTTACGGGTCGTAATTTTTCCACGCATTTTTTTCAAACTGCTACGGGTCTCGCATTGTGAAATGTATAATTGAGATTTCTGTTGATCTGTAGTCCTGCGGGTCATAGGGATGACCGCCTATGGTGCTCATCTCCACCAGCGCAATGAGCGCCTTCGGCGCTCACTGCCTAAGAAATACGGGGTCATAGGGATGAGAACCTACGGCGCTCATCTCCACCAGCTCAAGTAGCTCCTTTGGTGCTCCTTGCCTGCAAAGCTTTGTGAGGGCCGCAGTTGCAGCGGGCTCGCTGTTCGAGCCCGCAAGCGTTAGCAGCAACCCGCAATGCTCACAACTATATATGTGATATACAGTGGATATAAAAAGTCTACACACTCCTGTTAAAATGTCAGTTTTCTGTGCTGTAAAAAAATTAGACAAAGATAAATTATTTCAGAACTTTTTCCACCTTTAATGTGACCTATAAACTGTACAACTCAATTGAAAAACAAACTGAAATCTTTTAGGTGGAGGGAAGAAAAATAAAAAATAAAAATAATGTGGTTGCATAAGTCTGCACACCCTCTTATAACTGGGGATGTAGCTGTGTTCAGAATTAAGCAATCACATTCCAAATCGTGTTAAATAGGAGTCAGCATACACCTGCCATCATTTAAAGTGCCTCTGATTAACCCCAAATAAAGTTCAGCTGCTCTAGTTGGTCTTTCCTGACATTTTCTTAGTTGCATCCCACAGCAAAAGCCATGGTCCGCAGAGAGCTTCCAAAACATCAGAGGGATCTCGTTGTTAAAAGGTATCAGTCAGGAGAAGGGTACAAAATAATTTCCAAGGCATTAGATATACCATGGAACACAGTGAAGACAGTCCTCATCAAGTGGAGAAAATATGGCACAACAGTGACATTACCAAGAACTGGAGCTCCCTCCAAAATTGATGAAAAGACGAGAAGAAAACTGGTCTGGGAGGCTACCAAGAGGCCTACAGCAACATTAAAGGAGCTGCAGGAATATCTGGCAAGTACTGGCTGTGTGGTACATGTGACAACAATCTCCTGTATTCTTAATATGTCTGGGCTATGGGGTAGAGTAGCAAGACGAAAGCCTTTTCTTACAAAGAAAAGCATCCAAGCCAGGCTACATTTTGCAAAAACACATCTGAAGTATCCCAAAAGCATGTGGGAAAAGGTGTTATGGTGTGATGAAACCAAGGTTGAACTTTTTGGCCATAATTCCAAAAGATAGATTTGGCGCAAAGACAACACTGCACATCACCAAAAGAACACCATACCCACAGTGAAGCATGGTGGTGGCAGCATCATGCTTTGGGGCTGTTTTTCTTCAGCTGGAACTGGGGCCTTAGTTAAGATAGAGGGAATAATGAAAAGTTCCAAATACCAGTCAATATTGGCACAAAACCTTCAGGCTTCTGCTAGAAAGCTGAACATGAAGAGGAACTTCATCTTTTAGCATGACAACGACCCAAGGCATACATCCAAATCAACAAAGGAATGGCTTCACCAGAAGAAGATTAAAGTTTTGGAATGGCCCAACCAGAGCCCAGACCTGAATCCGATTGAAAATCTGTGGGGTGATCTGAAGAGGGCTATGCACAGGAGATGCCCTCGCAATCTGACAGATTTGGAGTGTTTTTGCAAAGAAGAGAGGGCAAATCTTGCCAGGTCAAAATGTGCCATGCTGATAGACTCATACCCAAAAAGACTGAGTGCTGTAATAAAAACAAAAGGTGCTTCAACAAAGTATTAGTTTAAGGGTGTGCATACTTATGCAACCACATCATTTTATTTTTATATTTTTTCTTCCCTCTACCTAAAAGATTTCAGTTTGTTTTTCAATTGAGTTGTACAGTTTATAGGTCACATTAAAGGTGGAAAAAAGTTCTGAAATAATTTATCTTTGTCTAATTTTTTTATAGCACAGAAACCTGACATTTTAACAGGGGTGTGTAGACTTTTTATATCCACTGTATATATATATACAGTACATATATATGTATATATATATATATATATATATATATATATATATATATATATATATACTGTACATATATAGCTCCTGCAACTATATAGTCCACTTTTCATAGAACAATAATTGATGTTTTTCACATATTTTTGCAAGTAGTATACAAAAATTGACATCAGTGGTTGCAACTTGTTTTTGACCGTTCACACAAATAATCTGCCTACTGACCACTGATAACAATGTCACTTTGGCATCTGGTAATGATAAATATTTGTGTGTTTCCTTCAACCCTGTCCACACCCACCAACCTATGATTTGTGTTATTTTAAAGTGTAGGTGTATAATGGAGGTTTAATCACCTCCATTTTCACAGCTAATACACCCACAAACGTAATCACTAATTAACCCTCTATTTTCTTTTCAATTACATGCCAAGCGCTTGATTCTTCATTTTAATTACTTTAAAAATCTTTTGTTTTAATTATCCCTTTAGATTGCAAACTTTAGATCTTATAAGGTGCTTTGAAAAATCACCATGTATGTGCTTTTTTCAAAGCCATGTGTTTAATGTTGCATTTATTTTTTTTGCACTTAACCTTTCTATAACGCTACAGAATATGTTACAAAAAACGGTAATAACAATAATAATAAAATAATAGTGTGCTAATTGCAACAATGTTTGATAACCATATATGGTTTGTTTCTGCTTCTGTGAAGTCCATATACTTAGCATGTTTTCATTGTAATTCAGTCCATTTTGCTATTCTCCTGTGTGTTTGGGCTCCAAGCTTGTAAATAAAGAAACCTTATAGGAAATCCTGGTGTCCTTTGATTGAGTGTTGGTTGTGAGAGAGAAACAACAAGGGATTTTTTACCTGAACACTTATGCTATTAATATTTTATTTACTAGAATGTATTGAATAAAAATAATTTAAGAACCTTTCAATATGTTTTATACTTTTATTTGAGAATTGCAACTCACCCTGTGTATAACCTGGCTTAGTCCCTTCTGTCGTGCAGACACTGTGCAAGGTGGTCAGATCTCCCTATGCATCTAAGAACACTACTTAATAGGTCAATGACCACCATAGTGAAGCAAATCATATATACAATTTTATGTAATAACATTCGTTTTAAAGCACAAATATATATTGCTATATATTGCAACAAATCATGCAAAACAATGTGCATTATCTACTTACCGTCTGTCGGAAGGATAGGTGCAACCAATTACTGTAGAGCATGGACCTTCTTCTAACTTTACCAGAGTGATCTCCCAAAGTTTGCATAATTTATATTTACACAGGCATGACATGTGTATGCTTCTCCTCTCAGTTGTTTTCTTTTCTTCTATGTAGAATATATTAAATTATCCTGTTTGCAGTAATTGCCTACGTTCTATGTGGTAGAAATGTTATATGCTTTTTCTGCTCACCTTTTTATTTAGTGGAATAGTTTTTATGTAAAAACACTATATACCATTTGTGGTGAAAACTATACTCAAAAAAATGTACTTTAGGGGGTAGGGCCCATTAGTGCATGACACTCTGTATATATATATATGAAAAAAGAGGTGGGCAATTGTGATATACTTGACTTTATTAGTTTGTGATAGAGACAACGACGATTAAAAAACTGAAAAAGGGAAAGATTGAGATCCTCCTTTGAGAAAGACGTTGAATACGTAGAAACATGTTAGGACGTAGGCTAGCGTAACGTGACGTCATTACACACGACGCAACCAGGATCTGCGAATCTCCACAGCACAGGGAGACGCTGAGACACTATACATGAGTACATAGAGAGTTTATTCAGTTTGGAATGGCCTAGAACATATATGTACCACTTAAATAACTGTGGCACTGTACTTTAAAAAGAGGGACTGAAGCATTTGGTTATTTAAAGCCACACCAATATAATTTATTGATGGATGCAAATAGAAATGTCCTTTGAAGTATACTACCACGCTATCTATATCTATCATACTATCCTGAGTCTGTGACATACTAGTTCACATACCAATATTAGGGGATAGTATTCATAGATAACATTTATACATGGTACTAAGTAACTTTTGGCCAAATAATTTAACCATATATAATTCAACCCTCTAGTTCATAGTAACTTTAGCCAGATCCTTGCAACTCTCTTTTTCTCATCTATATTACTGCTGAAACCCCACTGTATAATTGACATATGTCTAGTGGCAATAAGGTTTGCAGTTTTTCTGTCCAAAGGAATTTGTACAGTTTGGTTTTATACCTTTCCCTTTTTAAGTTTTTTAATCGTCGTTGTCTCTATCACAAACTAATAAAGTAAAGTATATCACAATTACCCACCTCTTTTTTCATGTGAAAACTATACTGAAATATTTATCCTCTGGGGACTCTGGGGTGGCAAAGTTTCTCAAGTGGGAACATTCATCAACCACAAATCCCTATATCTGTATGGTGGAAATGTTGAGCTGTTTAATCATTTGTATGAAAAAATAAACAAATTACCAAATTCTCATAATAGGAAAGGGCAATTTGATTGATGATGATACTAGTATAGGTAAATCACCATTATCTACTTGTTTCCTAATGCACAGATATCAGGTAGTCCATTCCAAACCAATCCCAATTTTTGAAGAAGACGAAATTGGTTTCAATGTTTAAGCTGATGTTAATGCTTAGAATATAGCGACCTAACTTATGACTAGTAAGATTTCCATTTTCTGTATGGATTTTGTTTTTATTAATGAATTGGTATGTTAGTGTGTGTGTGTGTATATATATATATATATATATATATATATATATATATATATATATATATATATACATACATATATATATATATATATATATATATATATATATATATATATATATATATATTTATATATATTTTTTTTTAATTAATTTATTTATTTATTTAAAAAACTAAATGATTTAGTTGTGGCATTTCCAACACAAAAAAATAAATAAAAGCGTTTTCCTGTTAAAATCGCTGTCTGTTCTGTAAGCTGATAAAACACAAATGACAAGCAATTTTTTACAATAAGGTGACATTTTATTTTTGTACAATAGACTTTTTCTTTTGTATACGTTATTTAAAACACTTGAATACTGAAAAAGTTAGGTACATCAAAGCCAAAAAAAGGCTCTGCTATACACTGCACAGCATTGATTTAGTCCCTGTATTTTTTGTATATACAGAAAGCATCTGCAAAAGTCATTCTAAACACAGTATACACTTTACCAATTGAATAATTCAATACATAAAATTAAACTGGAAGTATACACCTTGCCATGTGCAAAATAACTTAACAAGAGAATTTGATTTCACTGAATCAATAAATGTAAAATATAGTTTTTAAGTACCCTCTGCACATAAAATGAAGCAGCTTAAAGGTCAGTAAATCTTTATACTTCAAAAACGTGTAATACATTCACAATTTATTTTAATAAAGTAGTAAATATTAACTCATTCAGCTTTATTTACATCCATCATGTAAGTAAACTAAGTAAAGTACAATTTTTTTATAATATAGCATTTTTTTCAAACACTTACAAAATGACAAATCTTCATATGTAATTTAAGCTGAAAACCACAACTTTCTTAAAAAAATTAAAACAGCCACCTCCATCAATGTTAAACAGTTCTTTACATTTTTTTTATATTAATCTATTTTATTATATATATATGTATATATGTATAAAAGTTTGGCTAAATTCTAATAAAGCTTATTATTTAATTTGAATGTTTATAGTGCTCTCAAGTAGAAAAGTGGTCAATAAATTTTAGAAATTCAATATGGCTACCAAAGAGACTTAAAAAGACCCCAGCTTTAATTCCTCTTGCCAGACTCTTGTAGCTCAAAAAAAAATGAAAGAATGAAAACTTGTAACTTATGAATAATTTTGGAATAAAACTGAAACAAGCTGCTTCTATTTAAATTTGGCCCTTAACATTATTGTATGATGACTTGAAGTTTACATTTTGCCCTACAAATGTTGATTGTAAATCAATGACTATGAAAAGGTTCTTCTCTCCACAAAAAAGCATCAGAAATTATTATCTACCTTAATTTGACTTTTAGTGATACATATCTAAATCCTATTTATTGGATAAGACACTACTTGTTGTATAAGCATTGTTTGATATCTGTTTGGCTTCTTTTTTTTAGAGTTTCTAAGAATAGCTTTCAGAAAGCTTGAAAAAAAAAAACAAGCAACTAGGGCCTGTAAAAGTGCAAAATATAGCCTCCTGCTAAGCATGAAGGGGCCATTGACAGTAGAGCTTACTTATCACTACTTGTTTGGAGTTGCACTATACATAGTTATGCAGCTTAGAATCTGAGCAATAGGAAACAAAATACAGGTCCGCCACTAATTTTCCAGCATTGTCCGTTCGGGGGCTTTGCCGGAAAATTGATTTTGCCACACCAGCTGTGTTTTTTTTTTTTAGCACAACGTGAATGCGTCAAGACGCATAGCTACTTCTCGCACCGTAATTTTGGCCGTATTAAAAGAGGTTCCAGTTTAACCAATGCTGGAAAATTGCTGCCGGACCTGTACTTAAATTATTTTAAAATGAGTGCTTACTAAAATATTTTTAACAGAAAACATATTTCTTATTACTGCTTATTGATGCATTATACTGATAAAGTTTAGAAAACCTGGCTTACATTTAACACAAGTATGAGGTCACCCTAATAATGGTATGTTAAGCAATGGGTAAGTTCAGCTCTTAGATTGCCAGAGAGAGTCATTTAAACTAAAATATATATATAAGGCTTTTTATGAAAAACTGAGTATTAAGTATCTGTGTAGCCAAAACTGGCATGGACTTTCTAAGATGTGACATCTTAGCAGTCAGATATGATAGAAAAAAATGTTGGTAGGAGAATGTCTTGATATATTTATTGCTGTCTATGTAAACATTCCAAGATTGTATTTTATTGGCACAGTCTGCTAATTAAATTTATTATTTTTTTTCTTTGCGGCATGCTGTATAAAATAGAGAAAATGATGCATTACTCAATATTCACTTATATTCTATCTTTCCTATTGTCCCAGCCTTTAAATGATCTCTTGATTGCTGTCTATTATTTTTTTATCAGAAAGTCTCCAGTAAATCTTAAATATAAGACCTTCTTAGTCTTATGACGGGAGCTTAAGGATATCAAAGCCTGTGTAAAACTCAAATTTTGGTTGACCAAGCCATTAACTGACTAACCGTTGGTGAAGAAAACATATCTTAAGGTAACACTCTAATGAATTTCTATGGATTAGTATTGGAAGCTATTGTTCAAAAGCATAAATCATATACCTGCACTACTAGCTTGTGTTGGTATCTTTTAGTTTATGCTAACCTAGATGTGGTAAAATGTCATATTCAAGTACCAAGGCATCAGCATTGATGTGCATTTTATGTTTTAATACTTTAGAACTCTAACTTTTTTGTATGGGGAGCCATCTCATTTTGGGTGGGGTTGAAAATAATAATAAAAAATGTGTGTATATATATATATTAGAGCACTGCGTTAGAAGGTAGTTTCATGGTGTTATTTGCATAAATACAGGTAGGGTTAAGGTATTATTACAACTGAACTAGTCCGAATCTTCCACAGCCCAGTTTAAGGATATATCTGTTTTTTTTCATATTTGTGCCAAACACTGACATACTGTACTGAAGCAGAAATATTCTTAGAATAGGTTCTGTTAAAATTATCGAGGGCTTTTAGTCTGGAGACATGGGGGTCCAAATTATTCTTAATTTCCTCATGTTATTAATAGAGTGTTCCATATAAACAAGCATTGTTCTTCATTACATTTGTTCTTGCTGCAAAAATAAATAATTCTCAGTGCGATAAATATGGAAACTGTCTGAGGCTATGCATGATATAAAATTACTTCAGAGTGATTAGTTGCCAAATAGGTGATGATTCCATGTAGGTCAACCTTTGACATAAAACTTAAAACTACATTTCTAATTAAAATTATAATTAAATTCATTAAAAATTAATACATTTCACTAATAAAAAATAAAAAAACATTATTGCCAAGCTTTTACCACAGAAACGACTGCAGAGCTAAAATAGTGGGTATGAGAAATTATGCCTATTGTTAAAAAAACTAAATTTTATTGTGGATTAAATTATCCATATAGCACACATTTTATAGACTCAGTAAAATATGAGTTCTACTTCATATGTGCAGTAATGTAGTATATTAATTTAATATTTCATTAAAATTACTCCATCTAAATAACTTAGTTTTACATTGACGCTGGCTTCCCCACCCCCCATGGAAAAAAATAAATCTCATAACAATAGAGGAACTTGTTTAATGAAGCAAATTTTAATTTAAATCAGTGAGAATTCTGTATTGGCTTCAATCATAGATCATTTACCTTTATATTTTTTCTCCATGATATTGCATGATTGGCTGAGAAAGCTAACATGATCCTCACAGCAGGAGAAGCAGGAAGCGTACCTGCTCGACAACTTTAAAAAGAGTTTACAGTATTTAACAGCTTTTTTATTTTTTTGTACGCTAAAGTTGCACTCATTTGAACCTAAAATGTATAAGAAAACATAACAGAAAATCTACATCTACTCTGTATAACGTTTTTCAAGTTAGTGTTCGATTCTTACCTTAATTCTTCTGGATGTGAATGGCTCTTATGTTAGTTACACATCTAAAGTAAATTTTGGTAAAATGCGTTGGAGAAAGGTCATGTTTATTTGATTCATTTTTCCATATATCTGGACTGATATGGTGCATTACTCCAGAAGGAAGCCGTTGAAAGCCTGCCACTGGTGCAAAGGCCACAAGTAATAACTCAATGAATATTTTAGATATAAACATAATACATTATTACTACTGGTTTAAGGAACAAAGGCCATATCATTACTATCCATCATACAAGGCCAAACACTCTTGATTTGCATACGTTACATATAATTACTGTGGGTAACTTATTTGTACTGCTTAATTTTGTGTATATTTGGAAAGTGTACTCAATAGCAAAATGTGCCAGCTATTTTTTTGTGTCATTTTTTTTTGTTTTCTTGTGATATTTTATTTGCTCAATATAAAAATGATCTGCATCTGAGATTACACTTTTACATGCAAGAGAGGTCCACTTTTATGGCTGGGGACACTGTTATTAGAAATGGTACAAATCATGTGTATTTGAATGATCCAGTTTATATTACTTATAATTTTTAAGTATAACTCTAAATAAAAAACAAACAAATATGCAGATAAAATTGTTTTAGGCATGAAATAATGTTTTTAAACTTAAAGAAAAGTAGATAGTAGTAGTAGAAAAATGCACATAATGGTTTAAATGCTAATTTACACATGTATACCAGTTTTAATTAAACTTAGCCTTACCTAGGCTTTGTAGCTTTGCCTTTCTAAAATACCGTGAAAGAGAATTACATTTTCCATAATTTTGTGTGGGAATTGTTGTTTTGGAAAAAGAACCATGTTATATATACTTTTAAAGTCTAAAAGCAGTTACATACGGTAATAACATTCTCTGTGAAAGACCAGAAGAGACGTTACCTGTAACTGATAAAATGCTAACCGAGTTCCATTGGCTGGCAGACACTGTTAAGCATCTCCTACAGTTTTATAGTTACATTAATGATTGATTTAATATATGTAATTATTGAAAAGCACATAAATGAGTAAGGGTTATTATTGTGTGTCAGTTACCTTTGAAAATTATTTGCTGATGTTTATACTTTTGTTTTTATGTTCATATTTATTTTTTATTTTTCCCTAGATTTACTTTTTAGATTTAGTTTATCCTTTAAACATGTTTTGCTGATTAAATTGTTGTATGTTTATACATTTTACAGATTTTCTCCTTGATTTTTTTTATTTCTTTTTATTTGGTGTCAACTTTTTTTTAAATGTGTTTTGAAGATTCAGTTTTGTTTAGTTTTGTAGGTTTTATACAGATATTCCCAACAAAACTGAACCTGATAAAGGGACAATAATAATAATGATAATAATAATAAAGGTAAATATGGTTATAAAACACATTCATTAATATAAGTATAATTATTATAAATATGTATTTCAACGTTAACACTGTTATAGCATGTATAACTGCCTTTATTTTTTTAAAGGGCCCATTTATAAAGGTGATCAATTGCTGCCATAAAACCACATCCATGGCTTGTCGTGTAGCAGGAGGATTAATGTTATCCTTCTGACTGTAAAAGACAGTCAAACTAATGACAGTAATCCCCACAACACCAGCCTTAATGAATAATGGCATTTGTTATGTCCCCACATTGACTTTCCAATTTAAGCGGGTCAGGGAGAAGGAAAGGATATATTTTCATAACCCTTCAAATCCTTCTACAGGGATTACATCCTTCTGATGTAGTATACCATAAATGAGAATCAAAGTACACTTTAAAAGAGGTTTTAATAAAGTTAGAAAACTCACTAGAGTAATGAAATATAGGAAGCAACACATTGGGAACATAATCCTACAACATGCCATGGGCAGTTTCAATAATACCATCACTGTATCTTCTATGTTTCTATATCTATGGACTCTCTGGGTTTGATCCTGAGAGTTGACTTTTGAAGAAATATCAGCATCTCATAGTTGGCAGCTAAATACTCAGGGTTTGACAGTCTAAGCGTCCAATAACCCATTTTTTATTTGCTTTCTCTTTATAGGAAAGTCTAAGGCATGCTTTCCCATTATGTCTCCACTGCCATAATATTGGCTTACTGGAGAAATAGAAGTCTTTGCATTCTATTCGATATCTTGCAAAATAACTTCACCTCCCATTACGGGCTACGAAAAGATAATTACGGTATTTTATCCTATATGTAACCGAGAAAAAACAAAGGGAGAAAAGGAAATGTAATATTTTCAAGTGTATCAGGGTGAGCTCAGTTAGAAAGGTATGTGCATCACATAGTGATCCCTGTAATAATTTTGGGCTGTGTTTCGTATTTAATACACTGTTCTAATTCTGCCTCTACTTGATTGGTTCTTACAGTTTTTCTTTCCTTGCATTCTAAAAGTCATAAGAAAAAAAAAAAAAAGCTTTTGTAATGAAGAAAGCAACCAGTTTAGGACTTTGTCTAACTAATACAATGTAATCAAAGATATGAATCACTTTTATTTAAAATCTTCCACATAAGCGCTTAAAAGCATAAATAGTCTTAATGGTGAATGAAACGAAAAATAAAATAAATCTCATGCATCAAAACGCCAACAGTCCTTCCTGTTTTGCCACAACATAAAATTTATACAAATATTTTAAAAACATTAGGCAATTGAAATTCAACTGTAAAAGTAGTTTAACATTCATTGGAGTTCAAATTCAGTGTAATTCTGTAGATTTAAAAGGACACCATGAGCACAATTTATGGAGTTCAATACAAGAATGTATACAGACAATCATATTTTTTAATGTTTTAATTCCATCTTCAGAAGCTGCTTTTGATATTGAAACCATGCTCCAATAGAATTAAATTATCGCTAGAAGTATATAGACTTTGTGGTAGTTTATCAGATGTTTTTGTCAAAATAGCTTTAAGATTATACCATGAGATAATTATACTTCATAGGACATAAGGATAAGAAACTTTTTACCCTGTTTTTATCAATTTAATTATCTTTTCTTGCTTAACCTTCCTTTGTCGCAAGTGCTTCATAGTGATCCTGTTCAACAGCCCCCCATGTATTAGTCAAATATTATGTGGAACACATAATATTTCACATAAGTGGAGAAAAAGTTTTAATCTGGTATCTCCCTAGCAGCAATTAGAAATCCCAACTTCTCATCAATATTTTCAAGCATTCATCTAATGAAGAACATCAAAACTGCCTTCTGGTAGCTTGAGAAGATGTTTTTTGTATACATTCTTGAGTAAACAGTGATGATAGTGTCCCTTTAATGCAAAAGTTAAAATTGAGATACAGCATTAGCTTTCCTGTCAGCCATTCACCTACTGACTTTATGAAACACTAAAATGTATGAATGACTTTCTTTAGCCATATCAACGTCTCGGCCAGAGAGGCCTACAGCTCACTGCTCTGCAATGCATTGTAGGCCTCTAGTAGCAGAGTAGTTAATGTATTTCTGATTAATCCATAGCTAAGTAACTGCCGCAAGAAGTTTAGCAAAGTATAACAAAAATACATTGCTTCTGACTCTAACCAGACTGATTGAATTGTTTTTATTTAAATCCACCAACTTAAATCTATACATTGATAGTTCCATAAGGCATATGTATCCTGGTAATTATAAAAAAGGGAATTAATCACATTTACATTTTCAATAAATACTTTCTTATCAATCAATTTATCAGTTAAGAAAATATTATTCTGTTTTGTAATCATTTTTTTTTTTATAGAAGTCAAAATATGACTTGCGATTCCTTCTATGAATTTTTATGATCTGTATAAAAGGCATATACAATTTTGAGGCAGTGTTTCATGGCAATTAGAATGTCTTAAAGAGCTTTTGTGTGCTTCCATGCTCTGAAACTATGAAACCCACTTTGGGAAGAAACATTTATTTAAAAAACTGCACCAATGTACAGCCGCAGGCTGACAATTAAAACTAATACATATCCACATGGTTCTCATATGTATATAGTGAACATCTGAAAGTTGATAATAACACCTATTATACATTTGGCACTAATCTTTGCCATTGATCCAGCAATTGGCAATGTTTGATTCCTATATATAAATTTTATCTTAAGATTCAATCTGCCTAAACATATCTTTACCGTGTAGAAAAATATTTAGACAGTAAGCTCACGTTGAATAACTAGGTCTACTGTGTTCTGAAAGCTCTTCAGCATTGAGACGGCTTTTTCATGCTCCATATGTACAAAACTATGGCCATTTGCCTGAAAAACAAAAAAGTGACAGATTATAAATAAAATGCCATACAAGATAACATTAAATTCTGTATTTTATTCCCCGTACAAACCTCTTTTGGACCAAAGTCAGGAGCTCCTTTTGACTATCTCTAATTATAGTATGTTAGGGCATCGGTGGAATTATGAAGAATTTTTAACAAAAACAGCTACTACACCTACTGGCTGAACCAGATACAAGTAAACTAGTTTATGGGAAGTTCTTTGCTTTGTTCCAAAACCAATTTGTACTGGAATTACAAGAACATTTTTTAACTTTAACAGGACTCATATATACATTTTTCATACTAAGGCCTCTATGCTAATCCCTATATCGCAAAATTACAGCAGTTTTAAGAAAAAAAGTAAAAGTACCTAGCTATGTTAATCACCTATCCCGGAAACATTGCAAGAGAACTGCTAAAAGTGACTGGGCAAGACAAAGCTGAAAATTACGGCAAATCCTATGCTAATAAGACTTTATGGATCACTCACAAAACAGAGCAGGGCCGTAACTACAAAAAACTGAAGAAAATATTAGGGATACCAAAGACCATTTGCAAATGGTATTAAAACCATGGCTGAGTGCTGCAGCAGCAGTTAAAGAGACAATGTGGCACCAAAAAACAATAGAAAATTATGACATTTCACCATTATTTGACACTTAACAGTCCAATATAAACATCTGTATAATTAAAAAATATGATATTTTATTATTATATCCATTTCATTATACAACATCAAGGGTAACACACAAACCAGTACTCAAGAGGTTAACACATATCAGGAATCCTTGTTGCCGAGGAACAAATGCTCTAATGCATTGTTTATAAATATATATTATATAAACACAAAATAAATAGATTTATAAATATATTGACTATAAATATAATTGTCACATCTATTTCAGAAAATATAATTAAATAAAAAATAATATATTCCTATGTTCCTTGCTGCCGTTACGGCGCTTGTTCTCACTCATTATAATAATCATGATGTTCTCATTTCCTATTGGTTCCCAGAGCCGTTCCTCATCCGTAATGCTCGGTTTGGGTACTTCCTACACTGAAATCTCTTGCGGATAACTCTGGATCTATCGATGTGGGCTGAGTGCAGTAAAAATGCAAGTGAAAATATTAACATAAATGTATAACGTAGGGAAAAAAGCTCCGGCAGCCGATTTACAGGTATCAAATCAGCCCGCTTAAACAGAATAGGGGCATAATATATTTTTGTAGTGCTCAAAACCTGCAACTTAAATACAATATTGAGTGTTTACTTAATGACAGGGGAATCACATACAGCTATAACTCGTTTAACGCTGTCGATAGGTTCCAGGCAATATGAGTGTTAAGCGAAACAGCTCTAAACGGGGTAGATAGGGATAGGGGAACTCATGAAAAAACACACAATTGCAATTGAAATTTTAACTTTTTTGGTTTATATGAACTTCAAACAAACAGCAAACCTAACACTAACAAAAACTGAACATAAGCAGAAATATAAACTTTACATTTGTGATGTTGAAGCTTCTGGCTCACCCTGGATTCTGTTTTTTTTTTTTTGAGAATCAGAGCACTAAAAGGGGTTTGGCAGCAAAAACAGAGTTATACAAGCCAATGCATTATACAGGGAATTATGGGTAAAAATGGTGTTATAGTGAAACAACGCTAAAAGGGGTAGGGTCAAGCAGGGTATACCTGTATATAAATACAGACATACCCATTTTAACTATGTAGATGGGTTCCTAACTAAAATCATAAATCTTCTTAAACTACATTAGAAGACCAAGTGCCAAACAAAACAGTGTTAAACGGGTCAATTTTAGCATAGAATATATCACAGGTAAACTTGATTTTAAAATTCCTTCCATGGCTCTTGGTGTTTTGGAATGATACACATGATATATATATATATATATATATATATATATATATATATATATATATATATATATATATATATATATTTATTTAAAACAAACAGCATCATTTAAGAATATATATATATATATTTAATGTAAATACAGTATATATAATAATATGTATACTAATCTTTGCGTGAGATATACAGTATAAATTGCTTTAACAAATGTAACTAAAATCATAAATCTTCTTAAACTACATTAGAAGACCAAGTGCCAAACAAAACAGTGTTAAACGGGTCAATTTTAGCATAGAATATATCACAGGTAAACTTGATTTTAAAATTCCTTCCATGGCTCTTGGTGTTTTGGAATGATACACAAGAGTCACATTAGTACTACTCAGAGATGTGTTGGGCAAAAACTGTGTAAAACAGCAAATTGCATAAACATTTTAAAGAAAATGAATAGACTTTGCAGCTATTAAATACATGTTTGTGTTGAAATCTAATTGTTTTTAATCTATATACTGTATTCTTTTATCCAGGGGAGTGTCAGTAATGCATTTGGGACATCATGTTGCTAGTTCTTCTGGAAGCAAGGTAAGAAGCTAGCATTAAAAATGAATAAGAAATGAACTGATCTAAAAGTTATAAAGCAATGCTTCAAAAGGGCAGTATGTGATATTTAAGATTTATTTTATTCTCCTTCATTTTTATTGTGTTTTGATTGTGTCTTTTTAGATTATACTCATAGCTGTCAATGAAGAAAGCAGTTTTTAAGGTAATACATTGAAAATGAATGTCAGGTCAGTAGGGATATGTTAGGATCAAGCATATTTGTGCAATAACACTCCCCAACACACACTGGTGATTTGAACAATACTTGTTTAATACACTTCATTGCATTCTAGAATATTAATGTATGTAGAAGTATGGGATGGAATATAATATGGTCAGGAAAATACAGTTAGTGGTGAGGTCCTCTGGGGATACTTTTCACAGACAAGCCACACGGTCAGCTCCACGAAAGAGCTAATAAAAAAATGGCAAAAAGTGGTTAGAAACATATATAGATAAGACCAGTGGCGGTTACTGGAGTGGATTACCAGTTCCTTCTCCAGTGGACCACAATTTTTTTCTTACCTCTCTATTATGACCTGACCATCTTGGGTGACCCTACATGGTATACCTCACAGCTTCTTTGAAGTACACAAGACCATTCACCATGACAGGTTGGAGATCCAGAAAGGGGATGTCTATTTATATATGTCTATATATATATATATATATATATATATATATATATATATATATATATGTATATATATATATATATATATATATATATATATATATATACAGTGCATTAGCAAAAGTATTCACCGCCCTTGGCATTTTTCGGGTTTTGTTGCCTCACAACATGGAATTAACATGGATTGTTTGAGGATTTGCATCATTTAATTTACAGAACATGACCACAACTTTAAAGATGTTTTTTTTTAATTCTGAATAAGTCAATGTGCATAACTATTCACCCCCCTAAAGTCAATACTTTGTAGAGCTACCTTTTGCGGAAATCACAGCTCCAAGTCGCTTTGGATAAGTCTCTATGAGCTTGCCACATCTTACCACTGGGATTTTTGACCATTCCTACTTGCAAAACTGCTCCAGCTCCTTCAAGTTGGATGGTTTGCGCTTGTGAACAGCAATCTTTAAGTCTGACCACAGATTTTCTATTGGATGGAGGTCTGGGCTGTGACTAGGCCATTCCAACACATTTACATGTTACCCCTTAAACCACTAAAGTGTTGCTTTAGCAGTGTGTTTGGGGTCATTGTCCTGCTGGAAGGTGAACCTCCGTCCTAGCCTCAAATTACGCACAGAGTGGTACAGGTTTTGCTCAAGAATATCCCTGTATTTAGCACCATCCATCTTACCCTCAACTCTGACCAGTTTTCCCAGTACCGGCTGATGTGATGTGTTGGGTTTGCGCCAGACATTTCCTTTAATGGCCGAAAAGTTAAATTTTAGTCTCATCAGACCAGAGCACCTTCCTCCATACATTTTGGGAGTCTCCCACATGCCTTTTTGCAAACTCAAAACGTGCCATTTTATTTTTTGCTGAAAGTAATGGCTTTCTTCTGGCCACTCTCCCATAAAGCCCAACTCTATTGTCGTCCTATGTACTGATACTCCAGTCTCTGCTGTGGAACTCTGCAGTTCCTCCAGGGTTACCTTAGGTCTCTGTGCTGCCTCTCTGATTAATGCCCTCTTTGCCCGTTCCGTGAGTTTTGGTGGACGGCCGTCTCTTGGCAGGTTTGCTGTTGTGCCGTTTTCTTTCCATTTGGTTATGATAGGTTTGATGGTGCTCCTGGGGATCATCAAAGACTTGGATTTTTTTTTATAACCTAACCCTGACTTGTACTTCTCAACTTTGTCCCTTTTTGGAGAGTTCCTTGGTCTTCATGGCAGTGTTTGGTTAGTGGTGTCTCTTGCTTAGGTGTTGCAGTCTCTGGGGCCTTTCAAAAAAGGTATGTATATGTAATGACAGATCATGTGACACTTTTTATGGATTTCATAACAAAGGGGGTGAATACTTACGCACATGCCAATTTTCTGTTTTCTATTTCTAATAAATAGTTTTATGTATATATTTTTCTCATTTCACTTCACCAACTTAGACTATTGTGTTCTGATCCATGACATAAAATTCAGATTACCAAAACATTGAACTTAAGGCTGTATTGTAACACAATAGGTAAAAAGTCAAGGGGGTGAATACTACTGAATATACACTGTATACAGTATATATATATAAATATATATATTTATAGATATATATATATATAGATAGAGGTAGATATCTATATTTCTCTCTCTCTCTCTCTCTCTATATATATATATATATATATATATATATATATATTCTAATCATTACTATATATTGTGATTTATGAAGAGATGCACAATTTTTTTTTTAGATACAAATTATTATTTCATAGATATCAAGGACAACTTGTCTCAGTATATTGCCTTGGGAGAGCTTCCAAAAAGCACAAAAACAATGAACGGACCACTGTAGTGTATGTACACACACATATATATATATATATATATATATATATATATATATATATATATTTATTTAAAACAAACAGCATCATTTAAGAATATATATATATATATATATTTAATGTAAATACAGTATATATAATAATATGTATACTAATCTTTGCGTGAGATATACAGTATAAATTGCTTTAACAAATGTAACTAAAATCATAAATCTTCTTAAACTACATTGCCGATTCATATATTCTTCCAGTTCAAATTGGTTAGGTTAATGCCATTGACACAGTAAATATGAGCATACAGAAGCCCATGACTGTATTCATTGTATATATTTGCATAAATAACCTTGACATTTAGATCAAATTGCATTGCTCAAGGGACGTTCAGCAGCACATATACCACCGCAGCTTGTCACTGGGGTGAGACAGGCAGTTAAATCCTTATACCTAAGATATATGCTATATATAAGGCATGTTAGAATGAGCACACATTCAATGCATAACATTTGTACAGCAATTATTATTCTTGTTGTATTAAATGGACATGAAATTCATCAATACAGCTCTATATCACCAAAGTAAATCAAGTACAATTATTTATAATTTTTAAAATAGATCCAGATTTCACTTTTTTCTTTATTATCTTAGATATGCTGTTATGCTGCTTTAGTTTACCAGGAAATACACCCCTGATAAAGTAGCAGACAGAATCAGGTAAAAAAAAGAAAATGGTTGTGTTAACTTTGTTTGTTGTCTAAATACCTTTAGTCCATTATGTTGTTGTTGTTGTTTAGTCGTTCAGTCGCGTCCTACTCTCTGTGACTCTATGGATCACAGCACGCCAGGTGCATCTCGCAGTCACTGCCCCTTTCATGGCTACAGTCAGAAAAATAAAATCTGTCACTGCCTCCACTTCTTCCCTGTCTATTTGCCAGGAAGTGAGATTGCCGTTTGCCATGATTTTCGTATTTTTAACGTTGAGTAGCAGGCCAACTTTTGGACTCTCTTCTTTTACCCTCATCAATAAGTCCTTTAGTTCCTCCTCACTTTCAGCCATCAGAGTAGTATCATCGGCGTATCTGAGGTTGTTGATTTCCTTCCAGCAATATTGATTCCAGCTTTGGATTCATCCAGTCCAGCTTTTCACATGATGTAATCTGCATATAAGCTGAATAAATAAGGTGATTATACAACCTTGTCACACTCCTTTTCCGAATTTGAACCATTCTGTTGTCCCATGTTCGGTTCTGACCGTGGCTTCTTGGTCCACATACAGATTTTTTAGGAGGAGGATGAGATGATCTGGTACTCCCATCTCTTTAAGGACATGCCACATTTTGTTGTGATCCACACAGTCAAAGGCTTTTGTATAGTCTATAAAGCAGAAGTAAATGTTTTTCTGGAACTCTCTTGCTTTCTCTATTAGCCAGTGGACATTGGCAATTTGATCTCTTGTGCCTCTTCCTCTGCGAAACCCGGCTTGACCATCTGGTAGTTCCTGGTCCATATATTGTTGAGTCGAGCTTGTAGAATCTTCAGCATTACATTGATGGCATGTGAAATGAGTGCAATTGTTTGATAATTGGAGCACTCTTTGGCAGTGCCTTTTTTGGGGAATTGGGATGTAGACTGACCTTTTCCAGTCTATTGGCCATTGTTGAGTTGTCCAAATGTGTTGGCATAAGGCAAGTAACACTTTCACAGCATCATCCTGTAGAATTTTGAATAGTTCAACTGAGATTCCATCAACTCCTGCAGCCTTATTATCAGCAAGACAAGCTAGGACCCATCTCACTTCACTCTCCAAGATGTCTAGATCCAACTCATTGGACAAACTATTGAGGTCATCACTGCTGTTAAGATTCTTCCTGTATAGATCTTCAGTGTATTCCTGACACCTCTTCTTTATCTGATCTTCTTCTGTTAAGTCCCTACCATTTTTGTATTTTATCACTCCCACTTTGGCATGAAAGGTGCCTTTTAGATTCCCAATTTTCTTGAAGAGAGCTCCTGATTTACCCATTCGGTTATCTTCTTCAATCTCTTTACAGCGTTCATTGTAGAATGTCTCCTTATCTCTTCTTGTTATCCTCTGGAATTCTGAAGTCTATTATAGTGGTTAGTTGTTTAAAAGACCCTGTACAAATAAGTAGTCTTTTAAAGGCAGTTTAAACTGTGGCATGCCGAATGTTCTAAGGGTTCCCTGGGGGACCAGTGGTTAGGATTCGGCGCTTCCACCGCTGTCGTCCTGGGTTCAAATCCAAGTCAGGGAACCAAGAGGTCACATCACCCTGGAGCCGAGCAGGGCTGTGCCTGGTCAGTACTGGGATGGGAGACCACCTAGGAATACCAGCAACTGTGTGCTGTGGCCCACTGGAGAAGGAACTGGCAACCTATTCCAGTATCCATGGACATAAAGTTGTTCTGGTGTGTTACGGTCCATAAGATCATGGAGCGTTGGACACAATTGAACAATGGGAAAAAAAATGCTGAATGTTGCAATTTCTGTTTTCTGTACGGACAATTGTCATTACATTTCTTTACAGCACCTGTGAAGGCTTATTGTAAGTATTAGACATAAAACAGTGAAATATAAAATTCTGACCAATTCAGAAATAATATATGGTCAAATAGTGAAACTGATCCAAGGAACTTGCAATCTAGTATATACAACAAATCTAGCACTTTGGAACTTGTTAGTGAGTCTGACATAAATCATTACATAGTTACCTAGTAATTGAAGTTGAAAAAAAGAATTTTAGTCCATCAAGTTCAACCTTTTAAGATCTCCTCTGACCTGCAGTATTCAGGTTAATCATTAATTGTTAATTGATCCAGAGGAAGGCAAATAGAAAAAAACAAACAAGTGAAACTTTGCCATTTTATCTCAAAAGGGGAAACAATTAATTACTTCCTGACCCCAGATACTGGCGATCAGATTCCTTCATTGATCAATACTCCCTCTCTAAGGGCCTCATTCTATTATCGGCCGTAAATCGGCCGTAAGGCTGCGATTCCTTGCGAGGGTTCAGTTAACTCGCGATTCTATTATACGGCCCCGCAAGGATCTCCTTTTACGGCCGGCCGCATATCTTGGAACCGGCCGTAATCTGTGAAATATAAAAAGTCAAAAATAAATTCAAGCCTGCACTGTACAGCTCTGTAAATGCTAGGGATCATATTGGGGGACATGAGGATTAAAAGGAACCCACTCTCAAGCTTGCACATCTGCCCAAACCCGAGTTCAAATTAACTGTTTATTTGCCGGCTGCGGCGTGGGTGTGTCTGAGGTGCTCCAAGCACTCTGGACTTTTTACATGGATATTTTACGGATATTAAAAATTAAATATTTTACGGATTTGAGTACAGGATAATTATGTGCTATTTTTTCTAACACCTAAAATCCCTTTATAGTCTTCTCAAAGTGCAGGATGGCTTTATTTGAGCTATTTTATGTGCTTAATTGGTGCTAGCGAGACCTTTTTCCTGCAAGTAACTGCGGCTCGCTTTTAGCCTTGCAGAGAGGTTTCCCGGAGCAATTGAATTGCAAATCTCTTGCGGCCGTTTAAGATCAAAGGCTTTCCTCCGGCGCGAGCGGCCGCAAGAGATAGCAAGGCACCGGCCGCAAGCCTGCCGGAATCCCCGGCCGTAAGGGAATAGAATAGCAGAATAGCTTGCGGCCGGTCCTTGCGGCCCCGCAACGGCTGCGGCCGATAATAGAATGAGGCCCTAATTATCCAGGATAACCCTGAATGCCTTTTTGTTTAGAAATAAATCCAGTCCCCTTTTAAAGTTATCTATCGAATCCACTGTCACCACCTCCTCTGGTAGAGAATTCCACAGATTAACTACCCTTACTGTGAAGAACCCTTTTCTTTCTTTAAGGTGAAATCTGTTTACTTCTAACCTCAAAGGATGTCCTCTTGTCAGCTGAAAACCTCTTGGCACAAAAAGCTCCCTTGACTAATCTTTATACTGACCCAGGATGTATTTATATAAGGTAATCATATCTCCTCTTAGACAAACTTTTTTCTAGAGAAAATAAGTTTAATTTGGTTAGTCTTTCTCCATAACTTAGCCCCTCCATTCCCCTTATTAGTTTTGTTGCTCTTCTCTGTGCTTTTTCCAGTTCTATAATGTCATTTTTATGAAGTGGTGCCCAAAATTGTACTCCATATTCCTAATGAGAGCGTACTAGGGATTTGTATAGTGGCAGAATTATATTTGCTTCCCTTGCTTCTATACCCTTCTTAATACATGCTAATATTTTGTTTCCCTTTGCAGCTGCTGCTTGCCATTGAGCACTGTTACCTAGGCGGTTGTCCACAAGCACTCCCAAATCCCTTTCAATATCTGATACCCCTAGATTTGCTCCATTAAGATTATAAATTGCATGGCTATTTTTTCCTTCCCAGATGCATAACTTTACATTTATTTGTATTAAATCTCATCTGCCATTTAGTCGCCCATTTCTCTAATTTATCCAAATCCCTTTGGAGGGAAAGTACACCTTTTATATTAATGAGTATTTGTTTTAAAAACCTCTTCCCTGAATATTAAAGAAGTTATTTATGTACTTGTATGAATTAAAAATCCTTACAGTTCTTTGCCAATGTGGAGCTTTATGTCAGTGTGCCTGCTGCTTGTGAAGCTGTCTGAGCTAGCTGAGTCTATTCCTTTGCTTTGAACAGTGAAATAGTAACCCGCCTCCTGGGGTGCATAGGAATAGATTTTCTGTCATTGTGTTTAGTGTACTGCTTACTAGAAGAAATATATTGCTTGTGAAGTTTATAATTGTAATTCTCTTGATACTCTAGTTAAATAATTTTTTTTTTTAACTTAGCTTTGTTTCGTTGACAAAAACAGTCAAGATACAGTGTAGTGGGCCCACCCAATCTAAATGCGGGACTCCCGCTGTGACACATGGGGAACACAGGGATCCTGATCACAAAATGGGGGAACCTAGACCTGATCATTGAATTGATGAAAATTGTTTTTTTCTCTTCTCACAATTAAAGTAACAGTTACATTGCTTGTATACTGCCTACTCCGGCAGTATGCTTTAAAAAAAAAAAAAAAAAAAGTTGTTACAGTGCTAATTTAACACAGATAGAGAGTAGTTGGCTTATTGTGGTTAAAAAAATGCTGATGGCCTAATAAAGTTTATTATTGGTTTACAAGGGCTCCCTGGTGGTCCAGTGATTAGGATTTGGTGCTTTCACTGCTGCAACGTGAGTTTGATTCCAGTAAGGGAACTAAGAGGTTACATCAGTACTGGGCCTGGTCAGTACTTGGATGTGAGACCACCTAGAAATACCAGGAGGTGTGTACTATGGCCCACTGGAGAAGGAACTGGCAACCCACTTCAATATCTCTGCCATGAATACCAAGTGGTTGTGGGCCATGAGGTCACAGAGAGTCAGACACGACTGAGCGATGCAAACACACAACAGCAAGACCACTTTAGATTTTGTAGTGTGTTTACAGTCATGGTCTACAGTGCGAAACTACAAATAAATATCAAATAGAATAAGTGCCTGTGACTGCTAATGCATTACAAACATTTTTTTTATGTTTTTGCTTTTTTCTGTTTTATCCTTTGACCTAAATATATTTTATTATTAAATGGACTCTTCTGGCATTAGGTTTATTTAAATAGATGTTGGCATCAGGGTGGTGTGACCTCTTGGTTCCCTGGTTGGAATTGAACCCAGGTTGCAAAAACAACTTTTTATTTAGGTAGAGCTTATAGAGTAATATAGAAGTACTTTTTAATGAATATCATGCAACACCGACTATTAATTTTTATACTAGCTTTGTGTGGCCTTTGTAAGCCACATATTTTTTTTAAGGCTCTGTGTTTTGTCTATTTTATTAAAATGCTAATTTAAATAAAGCTCATTGTACAAAATTTTTCCTTAAACCATTTTATAGATTAATTAAATATAAAGATAAAGATGAGAGATGTAGACGGGTTCATACAACATAAAAGGTGTCACATAGAGAGAGGTCATGTATTATATTTAAAATACATTAGCTTTTCGTATAAAAAATCAATTTACTTTCATTTTTATGTTCAGGCAAGACTTGGTGAGTGAGCTACTTTAAAAATACATATTAAGAAATGTTTTATAATTCATGCTAATATGGTTTGAATACAGGGATTGAACAAAAAAGAAAGATTAGTCCTCAAGAACCCCATAAAGTATTTGCAATTTTCACTAGAAAAAAACAAAACTTGACAGGGACAATTTAGACAATGTTTTGTTTTATGTAAATATTTTAATTACGAGCCACATAATTTAAACTTCACTTACTTCAAACTAACAAATTCTCAACTTTTGGAGCATTCACCTTTTTTTGTTTGTTCTCTATCATGCATGCTGCCATGTTGCACAGCTGTTACCTAAGGCCACACCCATGTTGAAGTGGATACAATTAAATAAGGGCTATCTTAGTTTCCTGGATTCTAAATGGATCTGATAGAGGAGAATCAGCAGTGTATGAAAACTGTTTGTTTGCATGGAAAAATCCCAAAATAAACATTTTAAACACTTACCTTGAAGTTAGCAAAATTAATTGTAATTTCTGACCGTTAATATCCTCTCCAAACCCAGGCTAAATTAGCATCTCTTTCAAAATTTGTTTTGGCCAATCAGGAGGAAACATTTGTATCACAATCTGGGGTTCCTGTTTGTGCTGCAAACCAGCCCGATATGTAGTCTGGCACATGTTAGAAGCTAATATATATAATATTTTTAAATGTCAAGGACCCCTGTTTCCAGATCCTGGATCTTAGCCCATTAAAGGACAGACGGCTTGGCTCCAGCCACTCCATTTTATTGTAATCTGCCCTGGCCTATAGCAAATTAAGTTAATCCCATCTGCCATGCACTCTATCTAAGGTCTGGACCACGAAGACAAAGATAAAGCAGGATGTGCATTAGAAGGTAGCAACTATTGTTCTCAGGTGCTGCTAGACCCCATTTGGGGTCATCTCCTGTAATTGCCTGCCATACCCCCTCATTGTTACATTGTGTAAACCCCCTCTGTATCTAACTGCTATAAATATTGTTTGACTTTTCAAAATAAAACAGTTCACTTCTGGAGACATATAGAAATTGTGCGTTTCTTATTTTGCTCATGTTCTCCTGCATGGCTGCAGGGAGGTACTGGGAGACTCTGTAGGATCCTGCTGGGGTAGGTTTGACTGTAACAAGTCTTATCAAGACCCATAAGAAGAAGCAGATCTTGGTAGCCTGGAAGTGCTGATTTCTGATGCAAGGATACAGAAGCCAGATATTAGGGTGCTGGTGCAGAGATTTCCAAGAAGCGCACGGTCCTTGTGGGTAGTTAACCTGTAGTCTCTAGCAGGTGGCACTGGGCTTGTATCACCCTTACCCTCTGATCATCACATTATATAAGAGTCTATCTGTGCAACACATTCGCACTAGATTACCACCCGGAAGATTGGATATTCTCTGCCTCAGCTACCACTGCTGGTGTTTTTTTTTCTCTCTCTCTCTGCTTGTGCAACATTTCAGCTGTGACCCCTCCAACCATGTGACTGGCAACACTTCCTTTTGGAGGTCACAACATGTACCTAGCTGCTCTGCTCCAAGTACAGTGTTATGTAACCTTCCTATGGGGTGTGCAAATACAGATAGCAGTATCCAGTACATTAAATTTTCAATATAATACATATTTTTCTACTAACCAGTGACTGTTTTTTTTAGGAAACATTTGAAACCCAGCAAACTTATTATATACCTTTAAGTCACATAGTCACTTATATATTGTTAGAAAAGCTTTGCCTAATTATGTGGTTTCAATATACTCAAATATATAAATAATGAGGGAGGAAATAACCAAACATATGGCATTGCCCAGCTCATGCTGAAAAATATTGTAAATAAATATTTCTAGCAGTTCAAGGAGTTGAATATTAAAATAAACAACCTACAGTGGATATAAAAAGTCTACACACCCCTGTTAAAATGTCAGGTTTCTGTGCTCTAAAAAAATGAGACAAAGATAAATAATTTCAGAACTTTTTCCGCCTTTAATGTGACCTATAAACTGTACAACTCAAGAGGAAGAGGAACTTTATCTTCCAGCATGACAACGACCCAAAGCATACATCCAAATCAACAAAGGAATGGCTTCACCAGAAGAAGATTAAAGTTTTGGAATGGCCCAGCCAGAGCCCAGACCTGAATCCGATTGAAAATCTGTGGGGTGATCTGAAGAGGGCTGTGCAGAGAAGATGCCCTCGCAATCTGACAGATTTGGAGTGTTTTTGCAAAGAATAGTGGGCAAATCTTGCCAAGTCAAAATGTGCCATGCTGATAGACTCATACCCAAAAAGACTGAGTGCTGTAATAAAATCAAAAGGTGCTTCAACAAAGTATTAGTTTAAGGGTGTGCATACTTATGCAACCATATTATTTTATTTTTATATTTTTTCTTCCCTCTACCTAAAAGATTTCAGTTTGTTTTTCAATTGAGTTGTACAGTGTATAGGTCACATTAAAGGTGGAAAAAGTTCTGAAATGATTTATCTTTGTCTCATTTTTTTACAGCACAGAAACCTGACATTTTAACAGGGGTGTGTAGACTTTTTATATCCACTGTAAGTGTTTGTTTACATGTGTAAACCTCATTTTATTTATTTATTTGTTGTTCCTGACTCTCCGTGACCTCATGGACCATAGGACACCAGGACATCTTTATGTCCATGGTTATGCTGATCCACTTAGTATTTATGGCAGAAATACTGGAGTGGGTTGCCAGTTCCTTCTCCAGTGGGCCGCATCATACAGCTCCTGGCCTCCCATCCAAGTACTGACCAGGCCCAATCCTGCTTGGCTTCAGGGTAATGTGACCTCTTGGTTCCCTGACGTGGAATCAAACCCAGGTTGCAGTGGTGAAAGCACTGAATCCTAACCACTGGACCACCAGAGAACCCTATCATTTTATTACAAGTGCTTAAAAGCTCTGTGTTCTTTCACTCAAACCTTCCAAACAGTCCCTGAAAATGTCTGCCCCCAGCAGCTCATGATTTAGTGTTTCTGTTGGTACCAGATGTACTAGCCACTTACAGACTGTTTCTCAACAGCTTTTCTCTTACCAATAGAAACATTGCATCATGAGCTGCTGGGGCATACCTTTGCAGGGGCTGTTTGGAAGACTGCTAAGAAAATTATGTTTAGATGTGTAAATAAACACTTTGGTAGGTTATTTTAATATTAAAAACAGGGAAACCTCCATATCCTTTTCATAATAATTCAAGAGACAAAGAGGGTTACACTATTCCAAGTGTTAAAGGGCCACTTAATGTAAAGGACACCAATGTAAAGATCTCTTAACAACATGTTGAAAAACTTTTTGAATTTTTGAAATCCATGCTTTTTTCACTGAGATATTTATTAATGAAATCTCTGTTTACATCTGTGCATAAAAAGGAGTGTTAGAATCTCTTAAATAAATTACTTGTGGGTTAACTGCTGGACGGCAGATGTCATCGATCATGGAATAGTCAGTGTGTTTGTAAACAGACCTAAAACTTTAGTTTTTTATCTGTTATTAATGTGTAATTAAAGAAAAAAAATAGATAATTTTAGCATACAATCTTGTACTTTTTCACAACATGAAGAGCACTTATGGTGAGGTAACTGGGCCTTTAACACAAGAGACTAATAGCACTGAGGGATTGAAATGCCCAATATTTGAGAGGCTAAGTGGAACAGCCCCTTCTGGATTGCTACCGTGTCATGGTGAAGGAGCTTGTTTACGTCAATGAAGCTGAGAGCTATATAAAGTAGGATCACCCAAGATGGCAGGTCATAGCAGAACAGACAGCTAACTCCAGAAAACCACATGTATAGGCACAACCAAAAACACAGACAGATATGCCTGACGTGCTGTGGTCTATATGGTCACAGAGAATCAGACACAACTGAAGGACTGTACAACAACAAGTGGAACAGGGATGCTTTCTCATAAAAGATGGAGAACTGGGAGATATGATAATATCAGACTAAAGTCTGCCCTTAAACTACCACTAAAGAGACATATTTAAAGGATGCCCTTATAAAGGACTGATAAGGTACAAAATGTATTGACAACATTTTAAATAAACAAATACAGCCTATAATAGTTAATATGTTGCTTTTATAACAGCTAAAAGGATAAGACACCTGGGAGGAAATGGAGAAACAGTGGATTCAAATAAAATATATTTTCAGTTCTGTTGAAAAACTGACACTTGACCATATGATCATAGCACACAATTGTATGTTTCTTAATTACACTAATAACAGCAAAAAATCTAAAATTTTAAGTCTGTTTTCATTCAAAGTGTATCCTGTCTACTGGCTATTGCATGAGTAATAACAGACAGCTTAGCCGAATAGGGAATGCAGTGATTAATAGCAGTTTTTCTCTACACTCAGGAATTCAGTGACTAGTTAACTCATAACTGACCTGTTTTTTTTTTCTCTGCTCACTAAGAGCTGTAGCTTTGGGTCTGGTAGTGGGCAGTCAGTGACATGTGTAAACACAGACTTTATGATAGCGTTACCATGGTGACACTATATTAAAGAACTCACACAAATGATATTCTATGAAACTTGATAATATAATGGCCATACGTATATTAAAGGGCCACATAATTCAGCACAATTTGGAGCACATCACAATAAAGATCTACTAAAAGCATGCTGAAACACTTTTTGAGATTTTGAAATCTGTGCATTTTTCACTGAGAAATAAATAATGTAAAGTCTGTGTTTACACATGTCACTCACTGCCCCCAGCCAGACCCACAGCTACAGCTCTGTATAGTGAACAAAGAAAAATAAAACCCTCCACAAATCCATCTGTGCAGAGCATGAAAACACCTAAACAGGTCAGTTGTGGGTTAACTTTTGAGTGCATTCCTGAGTTTAGGGGGAAAACTCCTATCAATTAGTGTCCTCACCACACAACTCTGCTGTTATTAATCATGAAATTGCCAGTATACAGGATACACTGTGAGCCTTATTCAATTAAGCAATCATAAGTTATTTGAGCCCTTAAGTGAGGCTGTAAGTTAATTTGCTATTCAATTGGCGTCTTTTTGCGGGCTACAAACGTGTACGTGTTATGGGCTTGAAAACTTTGCGGTTGTTAAACCTGGAACTTACAGCCAATCTAAGCCTTTGATCTTTCATGCCTGCAAGAGTTTCGATCAATAAAATCGCAAATCGCTATTCAATTGCTACAATTTCCCCAAGCAAATGTTTTCACACCGGTAAACCGCAAATGTAGGAAAGAATCCTACGAGTGCTGGAGAGGACCCGCAAGGGGGTTTAACCCCTGTCCGTAGCACTGTAAATGCAAATAAAAGATCAATACTGCACTGTAAATAACGTGGAAAGAAATGGAAGACATTAGAATTAATTGCACAACAGTCTCAAGCTCGCAAATCGGCAATAAAAATGTTATTTTATTATGTGTCATTTCGGGGTTATATCAATCTCAGGAATCAATGAGTTAATACATTAATCAGCCCACCCATTTGGACTAGAACAGTATTGACATTCATTTTTATTATTATTATTTATTCTGGGAGTTCTATACACACCATCAGGTATGGAGGAGACCCTTGAAAGCTGCATCTTCCCAGGAGCCAATATCTTTTATTAATATTTCTACTATATGCTTGTTATTATATTTGCTGACATAGAATTATTTCTAAAATTAGTTCAAACTTTTTCATATGTTTACTGTATCTTGCCTGGCTTTACTTCCCCCTCCCCCTTTTATGGCCTGTATAATTTGCCTAGATCTCCTCCTTTCCACATGTCTTTGCATTTCCTCTCTGTTAACTGCTCTCTCTCTATTCCTCTCTATCCCTCTCTCTCCCTCTCTCTCTCTCTCTATCTCTCTCTCTCTCTCTCTCTCCCTCTCTGTTCTATTGGTCCCTTATACCATATTTTATTGTTTTCTTTTAGCCCCAAATTTTACCTGCATCTGGTTTCAGAAGGCCTCATTGGTTACTCTGAATTCTGGGAGTTCTGCCCTCCCTCCCTGCCCCTCACCCTCCCACCCCAATTCTGATTAAATATAGTGAAATGGGAATCACCTGACTTTCCTACTTGCATATATTATCTCACCACTAGTGACAGACAACATATTAAATGCTAGAGCCCTCACCACTGTTCCTTCTCTCTCTCTCTAAACGAAAAACTTTTCTAACTTTCACTTCTCTTCTGACCCTTTGTATTCCTTATCTGTTTAATCTTTCCCTGACTTCTGCCCCTTCCATTCCCTTTAGATTGTAAGTGGCGAGTTTTCAGTCTTCTAGGATGCTTTGGGAAAAAGCACTTTCTGCAAAGATTCTAAGCTCAAAACAGGGTCCTCCATTTTTTGAATCTTGTTAATGCTGTATTTTCCCTTGTTTTTATCCCCTATATTGCGCTACGGAATATGTCGGCGCGTTACAAATAAAAGTTAATAATAATTTTGTATTTTGCGGGTTTGCGAGTCTGACCCCTAAACGCTAGTTGATTGACATGTAGCCACCATGTTTTACAGCGGTAATAATGACAGTCTCATTTTCTATTGGCTGTTTCGAAATGGAAGGTTACAATCTTGCTTAATTGATCATATTCCCGCCCTGAAATGTTATGCACGAGTGCATAGTTTATGGTTTCGGTTTTAGGACCGTAATTTATGGGCGAATTGAATAGCACTGGCTTTGAATTGAATCGGGCTCTGTGTTTGTAAACAGACTTAAAACTTTAGATTTGTTTTAGCTGTAATTAAAAAAAATAGATAATTTTTACATACAATCTTGTGCTCTTTCACACCATGAAGAGCACGTACAGTGAGGTAACTGGCCCCTTAAGGATAAATAATATGAAAAACTCTCCCTCTCTACTACCTATTTTATTGAAGGTGATTCGTTATCTCTCACAGTGGAGGTGTTTAGTAGGAAAAGCATGCCCGGTACAATTAGGGTAATCAGAAAGACTTATGATGTTATACTGTATATACTTATGATGATGAATATTCTTATGCGTTTTCTGTTTATAGCCCCTCACTGTGAGTGTTAATTATTTAGTTTAGTAGCAGAGGTTGGACATCTTCAGCTTAAGCCGTGCGTTTCTGCCTAGTCTCACAAGGCCCAGGCCTAGGGCAGCAGCCTGCAGGACATTAAAATATGTTTATATTGGCAATGTTTATATATAGTGATTTTTCTGTCTGTAAGTGTATGTGACACTTTATATATATATATATATATATATATATATAAACACACATAAACCTATGATTTGAAATCAAAAAAAGGGAAAGGAGGAGCTGCAAGTGGGGTGTGTATAGGGTGCCCAAATATAAATGGACTAGGGCAACATAAAACGTTTAAACCCACACTTAAATATCTAACATCTAAATTAAAATAATAACTAGGAAATTGCCCATCAAAAATGACGGCCGCCATTTTTTCATGCTTAGGCGATTTTCGATTGTGAAAAATGGCAAATATGCCTCAAATTAACCTGCAACCTCACTCACAGGCTCCCTGGCTCTCCCCCTATCCTGTGTGTGAGTGTGTAAGTGAATTTGCGGCATAATTGTGGTTTTTTGGTGGTCTTTGCAGTTGCGTAGTTTGGGCGTTTTACGTGCTTGGGTCCTAAGTCCTACTGGGCTCGCAATTCCAGTTGCGTGGTTCGGCCGTTTTACATGCTTCGGTCCTAAGTCCTACGGGGCTCATCGTGAGCCGTGCAATGAGCACCTTTGGCGCTCATGGCAGCCTGCAGCCTAAGTCCCGCAGGCCTTGCGATGAGCGCCTGCTCATCGCAAGGCCAGAAATGAGCGCCTTTGGTGCTCATTTCAGCCTAAGTCCCACGGGCCTCGCAGTCGCATGCCTCAACTGCTTGCCTCGCTTTGCGAGGGCCAGAATATTTAACATTGCGTGACCAACACCACAAATGTGGCCTGCGGCCTTGGACCACAACTATTATAGTGATAATCTAAATTATCTATTTCCCTGACAACTATTTGCAATTATATTTTTTTATATGTGTCCTTGTCTTTTATAAAATAATTGGGGCATGTACTGTGTTCCTTTAAGTATTTGCCACTATATTAAGCAAGTAGTTTATATTCCTGCCCAACCCTAACAACTGGTCACTTGTATAAAGGGACTTATATTTCTATTTGTGTTGTGAGAATAATCCCATGAAAATGTGAATATAAACGACCTGCGTGGAAGCTAGAACTACTTACTGAAACAGCAAAGGCCATTTATGTGTCTAACAGGAGAATTATTCATGGGAAACAAATACATTTTTCAAAATCTCAGCCAACATCTGCTATTTATTTTGGGCAAAATGACCATAAGCATTGCTGACTGCTATGTTTCCATTCCACCACCAGAGGTCAGCATTGTCAATACAATGTACTATTCAAACTATTTATAAGTATTGCACAAACCTGTAAGATAAATGGGAACCTGTAAGATAATAGAATATGGTCCAAAATGTCATTTTCTAAATATTGCACCTACCGACAGAAACACTGCATTTGATTATGCTTTTTAACCATATACTAAACTTCCAGCCAGTAGCAGAAATTCAGAACAGTTGCATTATTCAAATGAGGAGGGAGAGGTGTGGGATGGGAAAAAAGACTACAAATCCCACGATTTTTTGCTGCAGAGACACTTCCCAGACACTGCAACAATGTTAGAGCTGGCTGTGATTGGCCAAAACAAATTATACATTTTATGCTAATTTAGCTTGGATTTTGAGGGGCCTTCCTTCTCAAAGTCAGCTTCCAGAATATTGAAGCAATCAAGGTATGTTTATTAATGTTTATTTAAGGATTTTTTCATGCAAAACAATGTTTTCATGCACTACTGATTCCGAGAAACATCTATATACTTTTCAGGATCTTAAACATAAATTATCTATAAAGAGCATCCCTCTCTCTACTGTTATATAAAGCAAGGCCAGGGGGAGGATTATTTATTGAAAATATTGCACTTTGCACCAATATGTCTAATTGATTTATGCCTTTTAAACACAATTTCAGTTAAGAATTTATATTTTAATTATTCCTTCATAAAGATCTGCACTTTTTTAAATTGTTGTGGTTCTTTAAGGCTAAAACACTTATATTGTATCTTACAACAAAGGTATGTATGCAAATTGTTTTTGAGTACTCCAATATCACTATTTATTTAGAAAGAAGCATTCAATATCTATGTGTTTTTGAGGAATATAGATTTAAACAGTTTGTCTCAACCAAAGAGGGTGGAGGCGAAAACTGACGTCTTAGATTATAAACACTCACTACCAGGGGTTTATGAACTGGGGAGGGGTGTGTGTTTGTGTGTGGGGGGCAAAATACCCCTAGATTATATGTTTAAAATGTGAAGAGACACAGGGGAGGAAGAGGGGGTGAAAGAGACACAGGGGAGGGAGAGCGGGGCAGAGACACAGAGGAGGGAGGGGGAAGAGATACAGGGGAGGGAGAGCGGGGAAAAGAGACATGGGGGGAAGAGTCAAACAACAGATAGAACATAAACAGACAGAAAACACAATGTATTACACTATATACGTCTTTTTTGACGGGCAAGTTGCTAGTATTAAATAATACACCAAGCCTTTTTTTTTTTTAGAAGGCAGCATGGTTTCTAAAGCAGTGTGTGCATTTTTTGTTATCTTTTGCAGACCTAATTTTTCAAACAGAGAGTACATTTTGTAATATTTAAAACCTATTCCTATACAATTAGGAAATTGCCCGTCAGAAATGACTGGAATTAAATTGTAAGGCTGGCAATGCTGGTTGGCATACAGTGTGAGGCTTTTGGTCCTAGTTAATTGTATGTTCAAAGTCCTACGTGCCTGGCGTTGTTAGTGTAAGTGTTACTGTTTGTGCCATTATGTATTTTCTAAGTCCCGCGTGTCTGGCATTGCAGAGCCTCGTTTTCATCTGGTTTTAGAACATTTACGTTTTTCGTCCGCCATTTTTTTTGTTGCTTAGTCGATTTTTGAGTGACGGAAAACGGCAAATATGACGCAAAATTGCTTGCAACCTCACTCCCAGGCTTCCTAGCTCTCCCCCTGTGTGTGAGTGTGTATTTATTTATTTTTATTATTTTGGTTGTTTTTCGAGTTACGCGCTACGTTCTTCAAACTTCTCGCCTTCGGTGCTCATTGCAGCCTAAGTTCCACGTGCTTGCAGCCTAAGTGCTGAGGGGCTGCTTCACCTCGCTTCATGAGGCTCGCATGTGTGAGGGCTTTGCGAGGCTCGCATGTGTGACGGCGCCGCTAGTTCCAATGAGCGCCTTTGGCGCTCACTGCAGTCTAATTGCTCGCTTTGCGAGGGACGCAACTGCGTTACCAACATTGCAAACGTCACCAGCATCGCAAGATCCACAACTATACAGTGGATATAGAAAGTCTACACACCCCTGTTAAAATGTCAGGTTGCTGTGCTGTAAAAAAATAAAACAAAAATAAATAATTTCAGAACTTTTTCCTCCTTTAATGTGACCTATAAACTGTACAACTCAATTGAAAAACAAACTGAAATCTTTTAGGTAGAGGGAAGAAAAAATATAAAAATAAAATAATATGGTTGCATAAGTATGCACACCCTTAAACTAATACTTTGTTGAAGCACCTTTTGATTTTATTACAGCACTCAGTCTTTTTGGGTATGAGTCTATCAGCATGGCACATTTTGACTTGGCAAGATTTGCTCACTCTTCTTTGCAAAAACACTCCAAATCTGTCAGATTGCGAGGGCATCTTCTGTGCACAGCCCTCTTCAGATCACCCCACAGATTTTCAATCGGATTCAGGTCTGGGCTCTGGCTGGGCCATTCCAAAACTTTAATCTTCTTCTGGTGAAGGCATTCCTTTGTTGATTTGGATGTATGCTTTGGGTCGTTGTCATGCTGAAAGATGAAGTTCCTCTTCATGTTCAGCTTTCTAGCAGAAGCCTGAAGGTTTTGTGCCAATATTGACTGGTATTTGGAACTGTTCATAATTCCCTCTATCTTAACTAAGGCCCCAGTTCCAGCTAAAGAAAAACAGCCCCAAAGCATGATGCTGCCACCACCATGCTTCATTGTGGGTATGGTGTTCTTTTGGTGATGTGCAGTGTTGTTTTTGTGCCAAACATATCTTGTGGAATTATGGACAAAAAGTTCAACCTTGGCTTCATCAGACCATAACACCTTTTCCCACATGCTTTTGGGAGACTTCAGATGTGTTTTTGCAAAATGTAGCCTGGCTTGGATGTTTTTCTTCGTAAGAAAAGGCTTTCATCTTGCCACTCAGCCACATAGCCCAGACATAGGAAGAATACAGGAGATTGTTGTCACATGTACCACACAGCCAGAACTTGCCAGATATTCCTGCAGCTCCTTTAATGTTGCTGTAGGCCTCTTGGTAGCCTCCCAGACCAGTTTTCTTCTTGTCTTTTCATCAATTTTGGAGGGAGCTCCAGTTCTTGGTAATGTCGCTGTTGTGCCATATTTTCTCCACTTGATGATGACTGTCTTCACTTTGTTCCATGGTATATCTAATGCCTTGAAAATTATTTTGTACCCTTCTCCTGACTGATACCTTTTAACAATGAGATCCCTCTGATGCTTTGGAAGCTCTCTGTGGACCATGGCTTTTGCTGTGGGATGCGACTAAGAAAGTTTCAGGAAAGACCAACTAGAGCAGCTGAACTTTATTTGGGGTTAATCAGAGGCACTTTAAATGATGGCAGGTGTATGCTGACTCCTATTTAACACGATTTGGAATGTGATTGCTTAATTCTGAACACAGCTACATCCCCAGTTATAAGAGGGTGTGCAGACTTATACAACCACATTATTTTTCTTTTTTTTTCTTCCCTCCACCTAAAAGATTTCAGTTTGTTTTTCAATTCAGTTGTACAGTTTATAGGTCACATTAAAGGTGGAAAAAGTTCTGAAATGATTTATCTTTGTCTCATTTTTTTACAGCACAGAAACCTGACATTTTAACAGGGGTGTGTAGACTTTTTATATCCACTGTATATGTGATAGAAAGCGTGGGACTTGTGCTTGCAGATAATGTGTTCTGATTACAGCTTGCATTGAGCTCTTTTCGATATGGAAGTCATGCTTTTCTTCATAATCCCCCTATTCAGAGGTAGAATATGGATGATGGTGTCTGGTATATTCCAGCTCTCTGCAGTACTTTATGAGTAATACGCTCTGAGTATTATCTGAATAGCTGACAATGATGTAAATATGACTACAAGAAAAATATAGCACTCAAATGGTTTTACTAGTACTTATATTAAGCAATTATATTATATCATACGTCATAATAGAGGAAACATTGGGGCTGTGTGTGATTATGATAACAGGACATATTCAAGAAGACATTTACCAAGTGTCTCCTGGTGCGATTATCAAATAAAAAATTGCACATCATTTATCCAGGTATAGGAGAATCATGTGCAGATAATGACACAGGGAATTATTTTAATATTGCCAAAACATTTTGTTACATATTATATTTCCATTACAGGGCATGCTCTTCTTCCTTATTCAGCCTTTCTGTTCCACCCACATATCATTTGTTAATGAAAGTTCATCAGTTGCATTTGGTCCTTTTGCCTTGAATGCAGTCACCTGGGGCATGCCTTATCTTTTTTGTGTGCAGATGACTGCACTCCAGACAATGGACTAAATGCTTCCTGACGAAGCCCCTACTGAGTGAAACACATAGAGATATTGCCAAATGACTACTACCACCACGTTTTGTGGGTAAAGTCATCAGACTATAGGATTGCCTAAGCAATGTGGTATCTTTACTTTGCACAAAAGATTGTTTTTAATATCATCTGATAAATGTCAAACCTCTTCCAAACAACAGCTCATTTTATCATATAATTCTACATGTTCAGTACGAAGGAGCTGAAAAGGCTGCCGATAACTTGACCACACATTCACCTGACTCAGAGTTACAAATCTAACTGTATAATCCTTAATATACGTGCCCGCAGCCTTTTATTGAAGCAACAAGAACATATCAGAACCAAGCTGAACACATCATGCCCACAATTTTCTGCCTAGTTCAAATGTCAGTGAAATGTACATAGCAATTAAACCCCAACAAGGTTAATAAAAAAAATATATTTCAACTCTATATGTAATATATCTTCGTCAGTGCAAATATTGTATATCCAGATTATTAAAAAACCTAATATATGGAAAATAATGCTATATTAACCTGATTTGCATTTAAAAAATGAATCTGTTAAACTTACTTCCAGCTACTCATAACACTAATCTCCAACACATTAAAAGAATACACCCTCCAACTCATTATTAGGGAAGAGAGCAGTATTGAAGTTCAGCCCCTCTCTTATGTATTATATACGGTCAAGTCACATTATTATGACCGCCATCTAATACCCCGGATAATCGCTGTGTGCAGCACAGATACCAGCTAGACAGAGTGGTAGTGAGACAATAGGATGCTGGAAGGTTGGCAATGGTATCTGGAGCCATGCAGACTGCAGTGCATCTGACAGCTGCTGAAGTGTGCGTGGTGTAGGATCCCTATGGCGAACATGGCAATCGAGGTGGTCCCACAGGTGCTCAATCTTCAAGGATGGATAGATAACCCAATCGGTTGAGAGTGCCTTCCTGAGGTATTAGTGGACCCAGAAAATGCCAAGAAAACATTCCCCAGACCACAAAGCTTGTGTTCTCCCAACAATGGTTGCAGATTGTTTGTTCTCTGGAGTTTCTCGTCTGACACGCCAACGTCCGTCTAGTCAATGGAGCAGAAAACATGACTCAGAGAAGGCAACTCTTTGCCAGTCAGAAGAGGCGGAACTGGTGTGCAAATTGAAGTTGTTTCTGATGATGAACCCTCGTTAGGATGGGAGCAGTGACCAGCCATTTGCTTCGGAGTCCCACACACAACAAGGTTTGCTGTACTGTTGTTTTAGACGTCTGGTAGTCGCCTAGTTTGTTTGGACATTGAGTTGCTAAATTGTAGCGTGTTAGTTGGCCCTTCACAGCCGATGTTCATCTCTGACATCAATGGCATGCTGTTTATTAGCTTTAGACACAGCATCATGAATGCCAATGATGATCCCCTTTTCAAAGTCGGATACATTGCATATTTTACCCATGACAGCGATGGTTGATATGTTTTCCGAATGTCTACATGTCACCTTATATACCCACGAAGCCAGCTCACAACACATGCCGTATTTCACTGGCTACGCGCTGCTGTCAAAAAGTATCATAGGTCATAATAATTTGACTCAACCCTGTATATATATATATATATATATAGTGACAGACTGGCTGCCACTTCTGGGGTCAATGCCCTGTTGACCGGCTCTGTAATGAAGTAGCTCAGGAGGCGTTATAGCTTTAAGGTGTTTTACTGAAAACTTGGTCAGCAGGTACAAACAAAAAAATAATACAAAACAAAGCATAGCTTACTGGAAGCAATGACTAAACATAAATAGCAGTTTCCTCACTACCATAAACGAATGCAAAATAAAGCGTTCATATATACAGGCCTGTAAGTTTTTCTGCTCCAAAAGTCTGTGGGTTTGCTTCAGAGTGCAGAGCTGTCTCTCCTGGCTCTCAAGTCAGACTGAACCCAACCTGCTGAGTGCTCAGTAGTCCTTTTAAAGGCAGAATGCAGCTGGGCTTAATTAGTCTGTTGTAGGAGGCTTAACTCTTTCACTTCCCAGGGGAAAGAGGGCTCTGGTAAGTCTGCTACTTACATACACCCCTTGTATGATTCTATTACACATCCTCCTCCCCAGCTTGACACCACGGGGTTGAGCGGCCAACGCCGTGAGGCAGTGAATTCGAGACAAAGCATCTGCATTAGCATGAAGGCTGCCGGCTCTATGGTGGACCCGGAAACAGTAGGGCTGCAGAGACAGGAACCATCTCGACACCCGTCTGTTCTTTTCCTTATTCTGCTGCATCCACTGCAGGGGTGCATGGTCGGACACCAGAGTGAACTTCCTCCCTAATAGATAGTAACGAAGCACCTCAGTGGCCCATTTGATGGCCAGGCATTCCTTTTCCACGACTGAATATTTCTGCTCTCGTGGCAATAGTTTACGGCTCAGGAATAAAATGGGATGTTCCTCGTCCTGCACTACTTGCGACAACACAGTGCCCAGTCCTACTACCAAAGCATCTGTTTGTAGGATGATATCCTTCTCAAAATCTGGGGTCTCGAGCACAGGATTCTGACATAGGACCGACTTTAGGTCCGTGAACGCTGCTTCAGCCTCTGAGCTCCATTTAACCATGTTGGGCGCTCTGTTTCTTGTAAGGTCTGTCATGGGGGCAGCTCTTGTAGAGAAATGGGGTATGAACCTCATATAATACCCCACTATCCCCAAGAAGGCCCTTACTTGTTTCTCATTTAGAGGTTGTGGCCAGTCCTGAATTGCCTTCACCTTGTTGAGCTGGGGTCTAACCACTCCTCTCCCCACCGTATATCCCAAATATTTGGCCTCACTAAGACCGATGGCACACCTGCTGGGGTTTACTGTAAGGTGTGCGCACCTTAGGGCTTCTAAAACTGCTTCCACTTTCAGCTGATGTGTTTCACAGTCGTTAGTATATATAATTAGGTCATCTAGGTAAGCGGCTGCGTACTCTGAATGGTCGCGTAACAGGTTGTCCATCAGTCTCTGGAAAGTAGCCGGTGCTCCGTGCAATCCAAACGGGAGTACCTTGTAATGAAAAAGCCTGTCATGGATTGAAAAGGCAGTTTTAATCTTTGCCGTTTGCGTCAAGGGTATTTGCCAGTACCCTTTAGTCAAATCCAACGTTGTTAGAAACCTCACTTTTCCGAGTTGCTTCGAACTCTGATACAGCGTTTAGCTTGCAAAAATAGCTGCAGAACCTGACAGTTCCATCAGGTTTTGGAACCAGGACAATAGGGCTGCACCATTCGCTTTGAGACTCCTCGATTACTCCAAGTTCTAACATTTTGTTCACCTCAGCCCTTATTTCGGTTCTCTTCACCTGAGGTATGCGGTAAGGTTTAATCCTTATTCTCACGCTTGGTTTAGTGACGATATTATGGTGAATGGCAGTGGTGCGACCTGGGTTGGTGGAAAACACAACCCGCGTCCGGCTTCAGCATTTTGTAGGTTTCCTCTGCTTGTGCAGGGGACAACTCTTGCGATACATAGGCTTTCGGAGGTTCAATGCAGATTTTGGACTCGCTGGCATCTTCTGACTCCTCAGCCAGACAAGTGACATCCATCACTTTTGCTTGCTCTTTCCAGGGTTTTAGAAGGTTTTTATGATATATTTGTTCTTTCTTGTGACGTTCAGGTTGACTGACTTTATAATCCACCTCACCTATAGCTTCAATAATTTCGTAGGGGCCTTGCCATCAGGCCAGTAATTTGCTTTCGGTTATTAGCACTAACCCAGGAACCCTGTCTCCGGGTTGAAACTTCCTCACCTAGGCAATGTGGTTGTAATAGTTTTGCTGGTTACTTTGAGTTCGTTCCATATGGTCTTGCACCGGAGGGATATTTTTGACAATTCTTTCCCTCGTGTTCCTTACATAATCCACAATATTTTCGCCCGGCACTATTTGCTCTGCCCATTCTTCCATTAATATATCCAGAATTCCTCTGGGATGGTGGCCGTAGAGGAGTTGAAAAGGAGAAAATCCAGTGGAAGCTTGGGGAACTTCTCTGATTGCGAAGAGCAAATAAGGTAGCGTAAGTCCCAATTCTTTCCATCTCGTGCCACAACTTTTCTTAGCATACTTTTCAAAGTTTTATTGAACTGTTCTACTAGTCCGTCTGTTTGTGGATGGTAAACCGAGGTCCTGAGTGATTTCATCTGCAAAAGCTGACACATGTCTCTCATCAGCTTTGACACAAAGGGGGTCCCTTGGTCCGTTAGGATTCTTCCAACTTCCGGCTTCATGGGTCTTGGTCTGGTTCTCATCCAGTTAGTAGTTTGAACCTTAGGGTTGTTAGGCTGCCTTTGAACACAGGAGGTCTCCTCTTTTGTAGAAACTGATTTGGCTGGCCCCTCATACAGGTCTCTGGTGACACAACAGGTTTGAGAGGTGTCATTTGCTGTAGCTGGGCGAACAGTATTTGGTTTGTCTCCCGCTGCAGCTTCCGTTGTTCCATGGCTTGGGCCTGTTGTTCTGCCAGGACCTGGGTGGCTCTAGTTTGTTGTTCCGCCAGTGCTTGTGTCGCCTGGGCCTGTTGCCTTAGGAACTGTTGTGTAGTCTCCTGCTGATGTGGTCTGTCTTCTTAAGAGCAGACAATGTATATCCCACCACTGCCACCAAAATGTGACAGACTGGCTGCCACTTCCGGGGTCAATAACCTGTTGACCGGCTCTGTAATGAAGTAGCTCAGGAGGCGTTATAGCTTTAAGGAGTTTTACAGAAAATTTGGTCAGGAGGTACAAACAAAAAAAAATACATAACAAAGCCTAGCTTCCTTGAAGCACTGACTAAATAGAAATAGTAGTTTCCTCACTACCATAAACTAGTGCAAAATAAAGCGTTCATATATACAGGCCTGTAAGTTTTTCTGATCCAAAAGTTTGTGGGTTTGCTTCAGAGTGCAGAGATGGCTCTCAAGTCAGACTGAAGCCAACCTGCTGAGTGCTCAGTAGTCCTTTTAAAGGCAGAATGCAGCTGGGCTTAATTAGTCTATTGTAGGAGGCTTAACTCTTTCAGTTCCCAGGGGAAAAAGGGCTCTGGTAAGTCTGCTACTTACATATACCCCTTGTATGATTCTATTACAATATAAATACAGTATGTCACAAAAGCGAGTACACCCCTCACATTTTTGTAAATATTTTATTATATATTTTCATGTGACAACACTGAAGAAATGACACTCTGCTACAATGTAAAGTAGTAAGTGTACAGCCTGTATAACAGTGTAAATTTGCTGTCCCCTTGTGAGATACTGTATATATATATATATATATATATATATATATATATATATATATATATATATTATATATATATATATATATACACACTAATATTTTCTACTGAAATTTTCACCCTGCAAAAGTGTCAGCTGTGCTCTAAAGAACCCTAAAATATATTGTGTAATAAAAACAGATTTAAGCTGAACATTGTAGATAAAATAAATTCACAAAAACTGTTTTAAACTTCTTCTGCCAGTTGAAAATGTCCTAAGATATAGTTTATAAAATATGATCAGTTTAAAAAAATAAATTACGGTACTCTAACTCTAATTACTCTAGCATTCTGTAGTTTTAAGGGAATTCATCAATATTGCTCTATACCAAAAAAATAATAATCAAGTAATACAACCTTCTTAAATGATTGAAATTTATGTATATCACTACTTTTTAAGAGCTTGTATATGACTTTCATTTAGGTGCCTTTTTTCAGGGAGTGGATATGCCAATTCTGTTAGGACTAAAAGCCCCTACACCCTACAAATGGCAATAGATCTCTTAGTGCTGCAACCAAACAAATGTAACCTGTAAATGTTAATGTGTTCTTCAGCCATTCTAATTTTATTGGGAAAACAATGTGGAATTACAACAATAAATATCAATATGGGCATTTAGTGGGTAGCTTGTCATTTCTGGTCCATTTAGGATATCAAGGTATGTGCTGGTATGCTCAATGTATTTTGTGGCCCAGAGACATCTCTGTAGGTTCAGGTTTAAATAGTAAGAGTGCCATATAAGCAGCAGAAATGTTTAAATGATAAAAGGATGAAAGCAAATTAAATTTTGTTTACACATTTTCAATTTGATTTGTACTGCTCTACATGATGGTGAGGAAACACGTTTAATGACGTCAGTGGCCCTTTAGTTGCATTATATGCACTTTTTCTATAGAAATAGATATATTTCCAATAGGAGTGAACATCAAACCACCTTGTAACTAATGAACTGAATATAATTTTGAAGGCGGAGCCCTTGTAAGAGTCTAATTGTGCTAATTACATGTGGGTCAGATTTGAATTATTATTCAAATGAATAAAGAGTTAAGACCCAGAGCAGCATGTGTTTTTTATGGTATTTTCTATATAACCTTGACATGTTTCAATAGAAATCCTATCATTTGGGTTAGTTTCCTAGCAACTGAGGCTCCTGAATGATAATGTTCTGAAGAGATTTATAAGACTGAACATTTCTGCATTTATAAATAATTAACCCATTCAGCCCAGTGTTCAGTGTTTATTCGTAAAAGGAAGTTGAAAGACAGGTTTGAGACGGTACATGCTCTTGGCATATGTAATAAACATACATTATCAACTTCTGGAGCCTCCCACTTTCTTCCTGTTTTCTCTTATTTATAGTGCCATGATTCACAGTTGACCCAACCCAACGTCCACAGGGGAATGGTCAGTAGTGCAATGCTGCTGCAACCAGACACACAGCATGTCAATGTCTTGATAACAGCGTTATACTGGTAATGTGAACCCCTTCACTTAGATCACAGCTGTGAAACTTGGCACCCTACATGAAAGAGAACAGGATGAAAGAGGGAGGCCCCAGAAAGTGATAATATGTTACGCACCAGTGCATCTGGTACAATGTCTGCTCTGTGGGGCCCAAACCTGTCAGCACACCCAGCTCAGTCCCTCCTGACCCCCCCCCCAGCCTGGTACCTCCTGATCCCCTTACCCACTACTGCACTGCTGCCTGCCATCCCGAGGCTTCTTCATTCTGGGACAGGGAATCATGATTGACGACACACACACATGATATGATTTGGGATTTCTTGCCCCAAGAGAATATGTGCCAGCAGCCAGCAAGGGAGGCAGTACTGTGGGAGCTGGTGAGACAGAGGGGAGCCGGGGGGAGCAGGAGGTGCCAGGCTGGAGGGTCAGGAGGGCAAAGGGGTTCAGAAGGGTACAGAGAGGGCAAATTTTATATATATATATATATATATATATATATATATATATATATTGTAACAAAGTCAAGCAAGGAGTGTATATAAACCTGAGATTGAGCAGAGCTATATATCCAGGCCTGATAAGCAAGGGTTAATTGGAACTGCAGCTCAATCAAGCCAGTGCACCTGATCCTCGTCAGGATGATTTAAAAGCCCTACAGACAGAACCGAGGGGTGGGGCTTTTGGAGTGAGAGTAAAGATTGTTAGTCAGCAGGCTCAAAGCTGGTCTGCAAGGAAAGTCAGTCTGCAGTGCAAGGCAACATTGGTTTCCAGAGCAAAGATGGTCTGCAAGGAAAGTTAGTCTTCAGTGCAAGGCAACATTGGTTTCCAGAGCAAAGCTAGTCTGCAAGGAAAGTCAGTCTGCAGTGCAAAGCAACATTGGTTTCCAGAGCAGAGCTGTCTGCAGGAGCAAAGCAGGTCTACAAGGCAAGTCAATCTGCTGAGAAAGCAGTTTTCCTGTTTAGAGACTGCGGACATTAACCCCAGGGAGAAGGCAGCAGTATAACTGCAAGTGTGCCAGAGTTTTTAAAAAGACTATTTAAAGGGTCCCTGGAGGTTGGAGCATTTCGGAGAGATGGGCGGGCCAAATGCTCCCCTTTTTCTACAGATGAAGATATTGAAAATTACTGCGTTACTTTGGTGCAAATATTGGACTTTTAATAAAATATTAAAAGAATACCTGAAATCATGGCTGTTAATTCATGAGGTAAAAGGCTAATCTACCACAATATATATATATATATATATATATATATATATATATATATATATATATATATATATATATATATATAGATATGTGTTCGCATTTGAATGTCTAAAACAAGTTAAAAAATCTACTTCCAGCTCAAAATTTCGAAAAAAACAGTTATTACACAGCACTCTGGGAAGCTGAGCAAAGACATGCAAGTATGCCCAAAATGTTTTACTGTATATATATATATATATATATAATATTATGGAAAATGGTGGGTCCCCTCTGGTGAATTGAACTAAGAGTCTTGAAAGAATTCTGCACATTTGAAGGTGTGAGCCATTCTTTTCCAGCACCAATGGAAATATGGGGAAGGGAGATCATAAAAGAGGGCGAGTAATGGATTCTATAAGCAAGAGCTTAAAAAGCCAGCTTTTATAACTTTTAAAAGGAATGATATGTATACAAGACTTTTCAATTTCTTCTGTCAGCTTTCTTAGAAAACAGACATTGTAATTAACTGAATATCCCATCATCTTTATGATGGACCGCCTCTGAACTTTTTTAGATTAGAGCACTGCTTGCAGATGCCTATTTACTTCACAGCATTATTGACACAGCCTGTGAAAATGACTGAACTTTCCTCTACAGCCAGAAAATACTTGTTATTTATACAAGTTTTAACTAGTTGAAAATCATGAATATTGAACCATTCAGTAGGATAAGGATTTAGGCCTCCATTCAATGGCTCTTGTATGTATTGAGCTCTGGGTAAAGTTTTAATGGACTTCTATTTTCCAGGAACCTTAGAATAGCTTCAGTACTTAGCTTTTTGAAACTCCAGAGGTTGCGGGTCATCCTTCCTTTTACAGAAGCCATGGAATGGAGGCCTCTGTTCTTTTTTATGGGAGTCATATAATGGATTTTAATGATATAAATATCATCAAGCGTTTGGTGATGATGAGAACATGAATGAAAACCTGGACCAAACCAATTAATTTCTGTAGAATAAGAGGTGGAATTGTGCATTACTTACTTCACATTTACATATAGTTGATGTAAAACGGCCTACTCACCATTAGGATCTTGTCCCCGGGCTGGAGCACACTGGATGCTGGTCCATCAGGCTGAACCCTAGTAACAAAGATACCCTATAAGTCAGAAGTAACATAGGTTAGGATTCTCTTACACGTATTCTAGACTAAAGGCTTGAAGTGATATTCTAGTCAAGCTAGATGATGCCTCTGGACTTTCCATCACAAAGGGATGAAATGAAGTGGGTTCAAGAAGATGTGTTAAGAGAATAGGCATTCACTTGAAATGCAATCCAACAAATACATGCATTTGTATATGGCAACAAGGAACACTGTCAAACTTGTTTTCAAAATAATTTTTATGTTAATAAATAATACATATCATGGGCTACCATTGCCATTCCTAGTTTGCCTTCACCCAAATGGACCAAATGTAGAAAAAGTTGATGTTGTGGTGATAAGGTAGCAGGAGATTTTTTCAGTTATTGAAGTTATTGCAGAACCGAAAACTACACATATAAAGAAATATAATTGCAGCTGTTATTTAAAAAAAATGAGTGGAAGCGTTAGATAATTCAGCTTGAATGCTGGCTATTACTCCACTAGGAGAAATAATTTATCGCGTCAAATTTTATTAGGAAAGTAGATGGACATTTTCATATAATTTATGCTGAAAACACCCAACTTTCAAGCTCAATTCTATAACACTTTCACTTAAATTCTTTAGTAACAATCAACTGTAATTACATTTATTTATATGAATATGTCATCATAGTTATCTTTAGTACATTTAGCCTAAAGTCTATTCCTCAGTAAAACAACAACAAAACTAAAATAACCACTAGAGCAGGAGTTGTGAGTTATTTTTACAAACTTCATCAAGGTCCGGAATTCATAAGCATTATGGATATACAAACATATATTTAAATATAATGCTATTTGAATGATCCAGGAAAGGAAACTTTTTTTAGGAAGAACAATGAAATCCAACTAATTGCTTATTTAGGCATGGAGGCTTCAAAGGCCACTGTACTCTGAAATGTTCTGTTAAGCATTTTAAAGAGTGTGTTTAATACATTACGATATAAAAAGAGCAACACTAAAACAACTGGCAGGCAGATAAAAAGCAATGTGTTAGATCTACCTATTTAATTAAGAGGATTAATAAATATTTGTACATGAAAGGATATAATTAAAGAGCCCCTGTAGTGAAAAAGAAAAATAAAGGAGAGCACGTAGAGCCAAACATAGTGAAGTTTATTTAGAAAAGTTTATTTGACGCTATAAAAATATACCGTATTTATCGGCGTATAACACGCACCGGCGTATAACACGCACATCCTCAACCCCCCCATCCTCAACCCCTCCTCCTCAACCCCCCTCCTCATCCTCAACCTCCCTCCTCATCCTCAACCTCCCTCCTCAACCCCCCTCCTCAACCTAAACCCCCCTAAATACCTCCCCCTTTCCCCTCACTTACCTGCTTCCGCTCCGACATCTGCTCCTTCTTGACCCGGCGCATGTGACGTCACATGCGCGCCACGCCATTAGCATATACCGGGTGCCGGTATATGCTAATGACGTGGCGCACATGTGACGTCACATGCGCGCCGGGTCAAGAAGAAGCGGAGGCCGGAGCAGAAGCAGGTAAGTGAAGGGAAAGGGAGAGGCGGAGGTATTTAGGGGGGTTTAGAATGAGAAGGGGGGGTTTAGAATGAGGAGGTGGGTTTAGAATGAGGAGGGGGGGTTGAGCATGAGGAGGGGGGAGGGAAAGAGACACGGGGGATTAGAGAGACACAGGGGGGTAGAGAGACACGGAGGGGGGGTAGAGAGACACGGGTCCTTAACATTATATCGGCATATAACACGCACACATCATTTGCCCCCTATTTTCAGGGAGAAAAAGTGCGTGTTATACGCCGATAAATATGGTACTTAAAATATAATATACAAGCTTGCATCACTTATGTTCCTTACATAAAGATATGGGTGAGAAAAATAGTAAATATATCTCTATGAAAGGAATATAATTGATATGGGAGATCCTCAGATTACAGATGACCCAACTTACAGACGATCTGTACTTAAAGGCATATCTAAATTTCCTGGATTATGAGTGCATCTGAATCAATAGTGTATGCAAAGGTGTTTTTTGCATGAAAAAAATACCAAAATAAACATTTAATGAATTACCTTGAAGTTAGGAACATTGCTGGCAGTTAAAAATGAGGTTTAACATCCCCTCCAAACCCAGGCTAAATTAGCATTTATTTTATTGGCCAATCATGTTAGCTGAAATATTTGATTTAATCTCTGGGGTTCCTGTTTGTGCTGCAAAGCAGCCTGGGATATGTAGTGTGGTACTATGTTAGGTGCTATGGCAGCAGCACAGCACAGACAGGAAGCCATATCCCAGCAGTGACCTGGGGGCTGACATCAGTGCTCTCCTATTAACTGAGGAAGAAACAGCCGGTAAATAATGGGTTAAGTTGATCCCCTAATGCTGCATGCTGATTGGGTGGGGATCAGGGGCCTGTGTAGACACCCCCTGGTGGAGTCAACGTAATCATTAGAGGGAATTTTAGATACTAATAGAATAAAATGTTTTATGAGATGTGCTGCATACATAAAGGCTGCTTTTTGCATTAAGAGTGCAGAAATGTATTAATCCATGAAACTTGGATATGCCTTTAAGAACAAGCTCCCGAGGCTTTTTTATGTGTCTTGTTTTATGTTCTGTTTGTATTAATAGAAAAAGGACAATAGTTTCTGTAACTTATTATAGAGTCATTATTATACTTTTTTTTTTTTACAAAATATGAGCCAATAGTATTTGTTGTTATTATTATTATTAATACTCATTAGGGATCCAAAAGACTTCCAAATCCGATCAAAAGACATTATCAGGAACATATCCTCCCCGTAACCCGGGATCCTTCTGTATAAGCTTATTTATTATCTTTATATTAGTATATTTTTATAGCGTCAAATAAACTGTTTTCTAGATATACTTCACTATGAGCCCTATGAAATTGCTACGTTTTTAGAAATCATAGCCCGTAAAGTAGCCTGCAAAAGATACTGCTATTAAAATACCCCTTTTAGGTACCCGCAAATGATCTGGGGGTTACAGATGGAAAAACCCTACAGGACGTCAAAATCTGAACTTTGATCTGTCAAGACCATAAATGTTACGATGGCAACTTGTTATTAAATTGCAACGATTCCCCAAAGACGCACTGGCGCTCAAACCAATGAACGGCAAATGGAGCCCAAAATCCTACGGGTGCTAGTGAGGACCCGCAAGGGGGTTAAAGTCCTCTCTGTAGTACTGTAAAAGTAAATATAAACACAATACTGTATTTTATATTAAAGAGAAATTGATGTAATGTATTAGTATTTATAGCACAATATTCTCAAGCCCGCAAATCGTCAATAAACATTTATTTTTTGTTTATTTTCCGTGTTATATCGATCCTGGCAATCAATGTGTTAATACATATAATGGAACTTGCACGGAGTAGAATATCATATTTCATATTGCATTATTTCTGAAATGTGGGCCCAATCGCAACTCGTACTTAAAACCTGTAAGTGATTAAAATCTAACCTCCATGTTTTTAGTGACGTAATGATGACGGTCTCTTTTACTATTGGATCCATCTAAACTCGCAATCATGTTCACGGCCGCAAATGGAACGTGTGGAAGCATGGTTTTGGATGTCGGCCACATATGTTGCGGGCTTGTTTAATTTAATCGCTCTGTAACTCCGCCAAATTTCAAGCCTTTGCGGCTGTACCGTGGCCATTGAAGGTTTCGAATTTAAAAGGGCCCTATGTTCGGCTCTATGCACTCTCCTTTTTTTTTTTTTTTTGTTACACTGTAATCTACTAATATTTGTTTGCATATCTAAAAATCATTTTATTAATAAGTACATAAAAGCTCTTTTTTTACTCACTTAATTTACAAATGGTCCCTACAAAGGTCTGTCCATTGTAGCTCATGCACACAGTGTTTCTAATAGTACAAAATGTTCTAGCCAATCAAAAACTGTATCTCAACAGCATGTTGTTGAAATGCTGCTGAGAGACGAACTGTGATTGGTTAGTACACATAAAGACACTGAATGCATAAATTACAGGGGACATACCTTTGTAGGGATTATGTGGAAGGATGGAGTGAGTAAAAACAGAGCTTTTAAGCACTTATTCATAAAATTATATTTAGATATAAAAATATATATTTTTGTATATTATTTTAATATTAAAATTCAGGGACCTTCCATGTCCTTTTAACTTATGTGGGACATCCCAATGACACTACTGGCTGCAAAATTGGTCTATATCAAACATAATAGTACAACAGTATTCACTCTGCCAAAAATCCCATTAGCTTTTTCAGTGGATTTAACCACAATTTAACATTTTTATTACTTTTGTGTTGCAAATAATGGCTATCTTTTTACTACACTGTAAAACTTGATTAAAATGATATATTGACACTTTGATGACTGGTACATTGTGTGCAAAGTAGAGAGCAGCAACGGAGGAGAAAAATAAAGGCTAGACATATCTGTACTTTATAGCTCTAATATTACCCGATTGATTTTTTCTTGATCCGAGCTTAGGCAGATGCTGAAAGATTCCTTACAGATGATGTAACTGTCTGAGAAGTGCAATGGTTTTCTTTTATCATTCAGTGTTATCTTTCATTTTCTGGGTCTGTGTGTTAAGTCCCGGAGGAAATCACAACTTGTCAGCCATCCAGTTGAATACACAGTCCGCTGCCTGGGGATCACTGCCTCCCGCTGCCCTCCATGTTGACAGGTACTTGATGATTGTCATTCCAATGGGTTCCTCCATTGCTTGTGGATCACATATTTACATATGTATTTTATTTAATTACAAGAATATTTCAGCATGTTGATAGACTGCTCGTAGTGGCCAGGCTTACACCATTGGATAGGTAATTTAGTTCCTTGTACCTAGATGTTATTGGGGGACTCACTGATATAACAATACAGGAATCCCTCATTAAAATCCCTCATTAAAATACCACTGTGGTCAAATGTTTTTATATTGTTAATAAGTAAATTATTTTTTGAAAGTAAAAAAACTAAAACAACATTTATACTTTGCAAATTGTATATATCATTATTTCTTGTATGGCTTCATTCAGCTTTCTTCTCTGCTCCCTGTTAATTTCTCAAGTAGGTGTGTCCTAGTTAATGAACTTTTGCTTATTCCTGATGAGATCACTGGCATATGACATTTCCCCACTCCTACCATGCATACAGACATTTCCTGGTAAGTCTCCTCCCATTCTCGGGAAGTTGAGATGTTGAAGGCCAAAAGGCAGATTTCACATGTAAATTATAATAAATTAGAGACTCTCTCGATATATTGTTACATTCTAAAAACATGTTGCATATTTTTAAGTGCAGTTGTTAAATCTTAAAACGTGACCACATTGGTTCGTTCGTACGAGTGTAAGGCAAAAACTCAAATAATGAGAGAGAAATCTAAAATTGGTTGTATTGTTATAATGTTCCATCCATTGCTTGTAAAAGTGAAAATCGGAATGTATAATGAATACATAGGTGTTAAATTAATTCTCTTGTATAAGTAAAAACTTTTGTAGTGGTTCCTAATATAGGGCCATATTAAATTCCAGCCTCGTAAGTCCAACGTGTAGCACGTAAGGGCTGCGTGCTTCACATTTGGCCGAGTTACGTTGCTATTAAATTAGAAAGGGCTGCGTGCTATGAGCGAGAGACGCTATTTTGTAAGCCAGTTCTCGGCCGTCAGACTTGCGTGCCCACACACAAACAATTAAGCAATCTCGTAGTTACGGATTCAGATGAAGCCAATGGAAAGAGAGATTGTAAGCGTTACGCCACTGAAAAAGGGGAGGGTAGATTTCCAAGTCCTACGTGCTTCAAATCCAGTTTGCGTTCGGTCCAACAGACCAGAAATAATGCAATATTAATAAAGCAGTAAATTGGAGTTACAGTATATGTCTTAACACATTGGATGCAGGGATCGATATAACACAAAAAATAATCATGAAATAAAGTAGGAGGTTCTGACAGTGCTACAAAATTGAATTTTGACAATATTGCAAGAAGTTTATAATATTTGCAGCATCAGTTGTTCATTAATATTATTTAAAGATAGTTATTTTGAGAGCAAGTTAGAGAAATGTGGAAAATACAAGCCCTTTAAACTGCTGGCATGTGAAAAATATGTTTATGGGTACCTGCTATCTCAAACATAGAGCAGGTTAAACTTTTATATAACTGTTCTGACTGGTTACCAGGTCATAAGCCTCCTCGATTATGGGCAAGGAGTGGAGAGGGAGAATGATAAGGAGTATTAGTGTAGTAGTCGTAGAAGTAGTAATAAAAGTGTGTTGGAGTTTTTAAGCTTCCTGGAGAAACCCTTAATTTAAACAATATGACTCCTTTACCTCAACGATGAAAGTCTACAGACTGGAAGGATAAAATTAATTTAATTAAAAAATTTAAAGCAGATCGAAATACGATTGACACAAAGTATGGACAGTTTTTTGCCATTTTTTTTTTTTTACAAAATGTAATCAAATTAAATTCAAAATTTACATTGTGTTAGATTGTTACTTTTTTTTGTTAGTTTGTAAATTGATAAATATATGTCAATGTGATTTATGATTATCAGTAAACTTTTTTTCAGATATATTGTAAATTTGTGGAGGCTACACTAAAATGATGAGTTTTGGCCTCTGTCCATGCTGCTTCTGTTAAACGTATTCAGTCTTTATATAATCCACTAAATGTTCTAAGACCATGTATTTGACTCTTGTGTTCTTCCTTAGGTGATATTTTTTCTGGAGGTCTTTCAGTTCTTGTAATAATATTTTATCAATGTTGATTATTTTTCTGATATTTTTTAATGCCCAATGTTATAAACATTTAGCTTTGTGAGATAAACTCTATCCTTGTCACATGACTAGGTATTGTCCATCAGTAGCCTCTAACTTGGTTAGCAGTCTACAAACACCTAATATGGTTGACCTTATTTATTTTTGGAAAATTATTATTTTTCCCAGTTAATCAGTTGACTGAGTAGGTTGTATCCCTTAAGACTATCAGCCCTATTAAATTTGAAGCCCGTAGTAGCATCGTCAAGCACGAAAAGGCTGAGGGCTTACGAGTTACGGGCCAGAGACACAAATTTGTAAACCATTTGTTACGGGTTTAGATGGAGCCAATGGCAATGGAGATCGTCATCATTACGTCACTGGAAAATGGAGGTTAGATTTCAAAGCCTTATGTGTTTCAATTACGAGTTTCGATCGGACCCGCATTCCATGCAAAATTAATTAATCAGTAAATATGATATTCAAGTCCATGAGAGTTCCATTATATGTATTAACACATTGATTGCCGGGAACGATATAACAGAAATACAAGTATTTTATATTGCAGATTTACGAGCCTGAGAATGTTGTACTATTAATTTTAAGACATTTAGTGTGTGTATATTTGCATTTACAGTGCTACGGATAGGACTTTAACCCCCTAGCGGTTCCTCTCTAGTCTCCCTTGGCTTTTTGGCTCTATTTGCGGGTTACTGGCTTGAACGCCAGTGAATTTGTTGCAATTTAATAGCTTGATTGGAACATAACAGTTACGGACTTGAAAGAACAAAGGATTTGCGGCCGCTGAGTTCATTTGTTGACATCCCATAGTTTTTTTTCGCCCTTACCCCGCAAGTCGTTGGCGGGTTGCTTTACGCTGCCAATTTAATAGACGCAAGTCTTACGGGCACCAGTTTTACATGCTGAGGGAAATTAATAAGGCTATATGTGCTTCAGTTGGAAGTTCAAGGTCCATTTGCAATTAATGCTTCGATTCTGACCATCATCCATCATCCATCAGTTGTTCTTCCTTATGCTGGTAAATTTCCTTCCCAAAAGTTGCCTTCAACAAATATATCTTACATTTTGCAGCTCAATCAGATGTTCCTTCCTCACACAATTACATCAGGCCAGATGTATCAATATGTGAATCTTGCACACCACATCCACATATGGAAGAGGTTTAACATTGTCAGTGTCTCATGCTTCTCAGACACTTGTTATGTGAAGCCCTTCCCCTTTGATCATGGCTTTAGGTCATGGTTTTTCAAGATGATATCTCTCATGTGAGCAAATGGGAGGTTCCAGAAGGTGAAAATGTGTATCTTTGGGGACTTCTTAGAAGTAATTGAAGTGTAATATGTATATCACAATTACATTGATGACTAATTAATTAAGTAACCAAGTTCAAATATTTATATAAGATAAAAAACATTTTTGCCTATAGAGTCCATTAAATTAGTGTTAGATTTTTTTGCTATGGAAAGAAAGCTTACTTTATATGGGATATCCAACTTACATTGTTTTACTCATGACTGGTTCCACATTATACACATCTAACAAAACATACACAAGGCTGACACAACTGTGTCTATGTCGACTTACCTTGTCAGAAGGTTTGAATGGATTCCCTTGTCCACTTAATCCACCACTGATACTAAACCCAAGGCCGGGGTTCTTTTCTATTCTTACACAGTACTATGTTAGAAAGACAGGAACAGAATGTTGGATAGGCAAAAAAAAAAAAAAAACACAATTTAGTTGCAACAATATCATACTGGGAGGGGATACTACATTTGTAAATGCTTAAAATTGTATTCTAAAATATATAAGAAAGAACAATTTTCTGTATCAACTAAAAAAAATGCACTTGTATTAAGGAATAAATAGTATATAGACTAAAATTATAAAATGGCTTAAATGTAATAGTTTTTTTTTTACAGTAATTTACATGGTAAATAACACAATTTTATTTCAGAATTCTCCAACAATTGATTTGACGTCTTCAATCTTTTTTACACACCCTGGTTTTCTTTAAACACTGTATACCTGAAAACTAAACTAATTTCCTCCAAATAGACACAGGCGCAAAGACATTACATGCAAAGCATCCCAGGATGAAGTATCTGATTGGAGGAAATCATTTTGTCAGGGAAACAATAGTCAACAGTCAGGTGGATGATTTTTTTCCATGTTGGAGAGAACCATAAATCAGTTCTCTCCAACAATGAGTGTCCCAGTTGACAAGTTGCCCAATACTCAATATTAGATTTATTAGAACTTGTCCACCTTAGAGATCCTAAGGAGTATGCTGTGATGGCTAGAAATGTGACTGGAGTAAACTAGAGTAAAAAAAGAGAAGGCCATTCTGAGTACACCAACGTGTCCCAAGAAGGCCAGGAGACCCTTTTCCCCAGATAATTTCTCAGAGAATATTACTTCCTGGGAGGGGCAAGTAAATGGAGGACCTCTAGTTTAATTGTCAGGGGAAATGTTTTATATGCCATTATTCCTTCCTGATGGGTTTCAATTTATTTTCTCAGCTGCTTCTGTCTGCTACAATGTAAACAAATTAGCTTTTTGTTAGTCCTATTGAAAACCTTGTCAGTTTTAGTTTCCAAATTCTTATGGTGCATATAGAAGCTTGCTGGGTGTTAAAAGTCCTCTCCCACCCCAGGAAGTTAATCAGCAGTACAGTAAACAATATAGAGGAGTTCATTGCAGCATAATTGCATATAATTTTATATATTGTATTATTTTTTGTTTACATTCTAGAAAAAAATTACCAATTCTCTAGTGCAGTTCTTCAAAACATGCTATTTTAAATATTTTTTTTACTGGAAAATCAATACAAAAATGAGAAATACTTTATACTAAATTTTAAAAGACCTTTAACAATAATATGTTCATATCACCCATACAAAAGAACCATTTTTCTCTAGGACCAATACTCTGGTAGACCTCTGTGTTGAAGTAAAAATATAAAGATATAGATCAACATAAAACTGTCACTTTTATTACATTGTCTATAATTTTATCAGTAAGCAATAAAGAACAAATGGCAACTTGGCTCCATTATGAGGCCCGTTGCTGGAGCCTTAAGTGCGGCCAGTTTTCTAGCTGTCCAGGAATGATTTATTACACTTATAAAATGTCTTATCATATTGTATATCTTGCGGCACTGGGCATTTTCTTTATTTAATAAAGATACAGTGTAACTAAAAAGACCACAGTAAAGTGCAGCCAGTCAGTTCATATTCTATTATTTAAATAGGACAAAGGCTTAGATAAGATAAATCAAAATGGGTGTATTGCCTATGCGACGAGACAGTGTTGTTGCACCAGTAAGTGCTTTTTGACTATGGAAGAGGATTGGATTGACCCAATGGAAGACATAGTTACTGAGATGGTAGACAACTTGGACCAACAAGGGCAGTCAACAGTCCAGAATTTCAGTATCTCTGTGTGATCAATCAGAATGACTGGAACAAAGTGATCGACATACGAAATCAGAGGAAACCTGAATACACAAATAGAGAAATCCAGGAAACCAGGACTCTTGACGGGCCCTCAAATGGTCTGGGCCAACAAGGCTAGTACTACATAAAGCAGCACATTTTCCAGAGGTAAGGTACCAGTGTATTGCACTAGAATAATGTGTGCTTATTCACAAAAATGTCCATTAAGTCATGACATTCCTGCCTGTAAATGTACCTGATACTCTGTATATGTACATAAACACATATACCCTTCTGTCATATATATATATATGTGTATGGCACAGTTGAGCTAAATAGTTTGCTCTTTGAAATGACCAAATGCCAATAGAAAAATACATTAAAATAATGTATATATTTTATATATATTTTAAAATAATTAACATTAAATAATGTATATATATATATATATAAAGTAAATAAATATATATATATGTATATATATATATATATATATATATATATATATATATATATATATTTATATATATACACACACACAAACTATATATATAAGGGGTGTCCTGGAGAGCTGCACACAGGCCTGGATTTGAGGATTGCCTTTCTGTGCACAGGTGAGTCAATAGGGAAGACTGAAGAAGCAATAGTCTCACCTGCTTGCAGCAAGGATATCCACAAATTCAGGCCTGTGTGCAGCCCAGCAGGACCGAGTTTGGACACCCCCTGATATATACAAATCTTAATGGGCCTAGTATAAAATCTAAGCACGCCCTGCCGAGATCTCTGCAAGTTTTCTCCAAGCCTCTCACATTTGTGAATCGGATCCAATGAGCTATTGACAATGAACAAATGCCAGTGCTGTTTTGGATACTACTTAATATAATTAGTAATGGCTATGATTTGATAAAATAACAAGTTATTTGTACCAAATATTTCAATGACTGGGATATGAAACTTAGCAAAATTGGTGTGCATAAGAGAGCAAGCACCTGGCTTTGAAACATCTATACTGAAGGCTGATACTTTATCCAATATGGCTTATGATTAGTATAAACATCAAACGGCAGCAAATCTATCCCATAAATATGCATAGCAGGTTATGATGCCTTGGTGGGTTCAGAATCATTATTAATAGAGCATCAAAATGTGGCATTCAAGCACATTTAAACCCCAGACTATAACGCCTATAATCCAATGTCAGCAACTTCAGCAATTTCAAAAAGCAAAACACTTTTTTTCACATGACTTTCAGTGTTCTATGTGATGGTACAAAGAACAACTCATGATTTTAGTTACTGTTTAATGTAGCAGCACTAACAGGGTCAAGGCAAAAGTCAATGGCCTATAAAAGACTGAATCCTACTGTTGTATGGCGATTGCAAAGATTATAAATGATTTGAAATCAATAAAGTTTTTTTTAGACAATATATTTTTCAATGAATTCACATGTTTATATAACAAGGCTGTTATTTTAAGCTAAAGATTTGGAACTGTATAAGGTATCTAATTCTAACTGACTAATGGACCATAACCAAAATTTATAGTCAACTGCAATAAGGGATAGAATACTGCAGTAAAGAAATGAGTATTAACAAACACAATTTCCATATAATTTATATTAAAAAGTGCATGATGCGAATGCTCTAAACATCATTCTGGCTCCCTGTTTCATAAATTATACTGTGGTGTGGTATTAATATTTCCAACATCTGGCACAAAGGAAAAGTAATGAAGGAATTTACAGTGTGTCAGGCGTGTGGCTAATCTAGCGTGACATTACCTTATCCGGACAGTATTGCTCTATTAATCCTGTCACTGCCTCTGTAATTCATTGCATTTCTATGGATTTGAGGCCTCTAGAATTCACAGGCCTAGAATCACTCAAATTCAAATTCCTGATGATGTAAGGGTGAGTGATGATTTCACAAAAGTCTATTTATTAAACTTTCAAATTATAAAGTAATAATTTTATTTGAAGCCTCACTTATAGGATCTCTGAATGAGGAAGATATTTATGTATGAAACATGATGTTTGACTGATAGCATAATGTCACTATGCTATTTTTTATTAGAAAATAAAAAAAATGATGTTGATATCTCTGCTGCGATGCCTTGGTGAAGGTTGTGTGTATTAGAGGGTAGATTACATATATGCAGGAGCAGGACTTGCAGTTATCATTAAGAATGCCTGTTTCTGAGGATGTGTAAGGAAGAAAATAGCTTTCAAATATTAAAAGATTAAAAAAGATAACAGCACCTTCCTTGTTCCCTCTTCCTCCACCCTCTCTCTACTGATAGACAAGAAAAACACAACTGTTTTGGTCCAAGCTAGCAGGAAGTGTTGAAGCCAAACAAAATGAAAATGCCTATACACAATGGGCCTCATTCTATTAGCGGCCGCAGCCGTTGCGGGGCCGCAAGGACCGGCCGCAAGCTATTCTGCTATTCTATTCCCTTAAGGCCGGGGACTCCGGCAGGCTTGCGGCCGGTGCCTTGCTATCTCTTGTGGCCGCTCGCGCCAGAGGAAAGCCTTTGATCTAAAACGGCCGCAAGAGTTTTGCAATTCAATTGCTCCGGGAAACCTCTCTGCAAGGCTAAAAACGAGCCGCTGCTTACTTGCAGGAAAGAGGTCCCGCTAGCACCAATTAAGCACATAAAATAGCTCAAATAAAGCCATCCTGCACTTTGAGAAGACTATAAAGGGATTTTAGGTGTTAGAAAAAATAGCACATAATTATCCTATACTCAAATCCGTAAAATATTTGATTTTTAATATCCGTAAAATATCCATGTAAAAAGTCCAGAGTGCTTGGAGCACTTCAGACCCGCCCACGCCGCAGCCGGAAAATAAACAGTTAATTTGAACTCGGGTTTGGGCTGATGTGCAAGCTTGAGAGTGGGTTCCTTTTAATCCTCATGTCCCCCAATATGATCCCTAGCATTTACAGAGCTGTACAGTGCAGGCTTGAATTTATTTTTGAGTTTTTATATTTCTGAGATTACGGCCGGTTCCAAGATATGCGGCCGGCCGTAAAAGGAGATCCTTGCGGGGCCGTATAATAGAATCGCGAGTTAACTGAACCCCCGCAAGGAATCGCAGCCTTACGGCCGATTTACGGCCGCTAATAGAATGAGGCCCAAAGACATTGAAAATTAAGTTTCTCTAAAATGTTTTATGACAACAGTTGCTAATGTTGATAGTTTGTTTCACAAACACAAGACATATTTCCTGACCTACCGTTGTATTTTAAACTTGCGCAAAAATGTCTGAATGAGCTTAACAGTACTGGATGCTCAAACTAAAGTGAATTATGTAAATCTTAGATTTTCTTGGTAAATATACTGTAGTGTCTACAATTTAACAGTGTATAAATGTATAATTAAAAATGTACTATATGGACTTGATAGGAGATTTTTTTGTTTTCTAGAAATGTTTTCACTAGTTTGTTTAATTTTATCCTCCTCAATGTAACTGTCATATACAATTTACACTTGGCTTCCTTCCAAGGATCCCCCCCACAGTAGCAGTTTGTCACTTTCTGGAACCCCAACTTTTTCTTCTTGCTCTCTGTCACGTAGGATGCCATGTCTCACAGCTGTGCCTGAAGGCCACACCCACAGCGTGAGCCCCTCCCTGTGAACATGACCTTAAGTCACAGCTGTGAAACATGGAACCATACATGTGAAAGATCAGGAAGAAATTGGAGTATCCAGAAGGTGAGAAACTATTTCTCTGGGGGCTTCTTAGAAGTTAGTGAAGAGTAAATTTAATATAACAATAACATTGTGTAGGATAAAATGTATTCATTTAGTATATATCCACGCCGAGGATGACCAAGTTCTCAGCAACAAGGCTGTTTGGGGGATTAAATATATATTTGCCAAATGCTTGTTGTACAAGGGTTGCAGAAGGAGACCAAGGCTATTTCTCTCAGTATACAACTCATTAAATCTAACAGGTAATTTAAATAAATCCCACCACAATAGATTTCCTTTCTTTGCTGTTCAACCCAAAGGTGCATTGTGGAATAGTAATTAACTTGTGGCTATATCAAAACTTTTCTAAAGTATTAGGAAGAAAATGATGTATTACCTGTTCTGGGTATCCATCCATACTTCTTTGCCCCTTAGTTTGGATCAAGCACCTTCCTGACTGAGGACCTCTCTGTGCAGAAGGGATCTGGATTGGCAGTGGTGATTGATACTGTTGAATGGTTACTTTATTCATACCCCCATCATAGTGCTGCTGCTCTCTGGATCTGTGCTGTAGGCTCTGGGATCCCATTAACGTCTGAATATGGCTACCTGCCTGTGGGTAATGTAACCCGTTAGGCAAAGCTTCAGGGAGCTGAAAAGAAGCAATTGTTACATCTTACATGGTCGACTAGAAGAGGATCTCTACTGGGTCTGAGGTTTGCCCGTTATCTGGTCACTACTGATATGTAGGAAAAAATAATGCAAGTTTGATAAATACTAGACATTAATAAACTAGAAAATGTTAGAATTGAACAGTACTATTACAAACAACAAACAGTACGTATCATTAGATTTGCTTAAAACTTTTCACATTCTAAATATCTAAAACGTTGCATATTAAGAAAAGTAAAAACATTAAATGGATTATCAACTACAAGTAAATGGTTACCCTTGAAACCTAAACCATTCAGTGAACCATGACTGGCAGATCTCTTTTGGTAGGCATACTATAAAGATGGAGCAACTTTAAACTTAACAGCAAGTCGCTATGAAATACTTGTCATGACAGCAGGATATGCCAAGTCTTAATACAATTGACCCATAATATGACATAATAATGGAAAGGTTGACCAAGTTTTCCTTTCAGCACAGGTGTCCGTGTAATATTAATTTTTCAGAGATAGTCAAATGGCTTGGAAACAGTGTTGGCTCCTTCAAAATTGAAATGAGTTGAGCATACAATAATAATGGTTACTACCATACATTGAGTAGCACTACCTTCTTAGAAATAGTTTCAGGTGGTACATCTCTTCGACCCAGTGGATATGGATTCCATTGACCCAGAGACATATCTTCTTGCCCATTGTCGAGGATGTTGCTCTGTTGTGATGGTGTCTACAATTTTTAAACAAAGAAACAATTCTGATTTCTTGATTTCTTAAACTATGTGTGCGTACAATATAACAAAACAAAAATCCATACCATAATTGGTATTTGTGTTATATAATTATATTGGCATTTTTAATATTATCATAACTGCCCTATATGTAAAATATATGACAAGTATGACCATGAGATGAAATATTTTGTTTTAATTTATGATAATGGATGGTTAATGATTGATTTATTATTTTTTCCTGATAAATATAGTGCTAAATTAGCAAGGAAAGAAATACATGTTTGTTGCTGGAATCAATTCCATTAGTTCACCCATATATTTATATAAACCTAGAATATTACAAAAATAAACATAGCCACTGGGATGGCTATACTCCTCCTCTCTTTAAATAAGAATTTTCAATTTTACATGCATTTTCAGAAGCATTCATCCTTATATTGAGTTATGGTCATCTTAAAATATGCTTATATGCCTCCTATCAATACGTGTCTGCCTTCTACTTACAGTTGTATGTTGTCTTTATACGCTTGTTTTCCTACACGCAATTTTAATCGTCCTACCATATTTACAACTTCTCACATACTCAACATTTCACGTGTTCACATCATTTTATAATAAATTTAACAAGATGAAAAGTAAAGAAACAAGCATACAGAGGCCAGATGCATAACCAAAAATATCTAAAAAATATATCTAATGTGAAAATAAATGTAAAAAGGAATCTAATAATATAGAAAATATTTGATAAAATGTGTACCTATATTAAACAATTAACATATTATCTACAAGTACCCCACAACAAATATAACTTATCAGTAGTAATGGTGAAAAGTGGTAGAGATAAAGAAAAATAATTTATGAATAAATAATGAATTTTTTTGACAGTTTTATAAAAATATATGTGGTTTTATGTATGCAGGACTTTTACAAGAAACAAATAGCCTTGTAGACATATATGTGTCCCCTCTGGGAGAAAAGTGCTGTATAAATGTATTATCATTTATTAATATTAAATGATTCATATTATATAAATTATAATATAAAAATATTGAACTCTATTAAGACATCTCTAAAATTATCAATAAAGCTTTTAAATATAAAAATAGCCTTAAACATTTTCATTTTCTTACTGTATGAGGCTTTGTCACATGTACTACTTATACAATCATCACACTATACTTTCTTTTAAGTAGTAAATTATCAACTTTAATCATGTAAAATGATAGAACTTGTCATAGCAATCGTATTACAGATAATCTTCAGGGACAAAATTGGGGCTTCTTTGTGCAATACATCATATCTTGATGAATTTATCTTTGAAAATGGATTTATTTTTTTAAGTACAATCTGTGGATTATTCATCATCAATAACTAAAAAAGTTATATTATAATATATATATTTTACTGATTTCTAACAGAATATTCATTTTCTTGGTCCTATTTATATAAATTGTTTATTATTTTCCCAACAAATATAATTTTTTAACATGATAATAAAACATTGTCAAGATTTCCTATCCAAGTCAGCCAAGACTGGAAACCAAAATCCTCCATATAACTTATTATTTTCAAGCAATCATTTAAAAGTGTTTTGTTAAAACTAGTATCAGGTCTCCATTTGATAAAATCACTCATTACTTAAAGTTATCTATTATTTAGTTATCTATTATTTAGGAAAGGTGATGTCGTGATCTTCCTGACCACCAGTCCTTAGGAGTAATATGATCCTCCCAGGATGATTAGGATTTTGAGAATGGCCATTGCCCTGGCTGCTTGGAGACTCCTGGGATTGTGTGGTTGTGGGACTGGGCTCAGTATGTTGTATAGTTATTTAATGTTATATTAAGTTAATTACTGTATGTTATGCTATGCTATGCTATGTTATGTTGATTACTGTATGTTTGTGTCCAGGTGATAAGGAGTTAACTGGCAGTTAGAATGTTATGAGGTAGCCAGTAACTGACAGTTGAGAGAGTTGTATAATCAGTCAGTTATGTAATGTGTGTCTCTGAGGTAAAGTCTGTGCAGAATGGAGTCTGATGTCTCTGACAAGAGGAAAGGAAGGTAACAGCTTTAAGTGACTCTGAGAAAATTAATATATACTAGTGACTTGCCCGTCAAAAATGATGAGGCAATAACATTTGAAGACATGGCAATGCTGTTTGCCACATAAAGCTTTTTATACTCTGAGGACCTTCGGCGCTCATTGCGAGCCTCTCCTCTCGTGTCCTTCCAGTTTTGTGCTTTGCAACGATCATCTTCGGCGTTCATCACAAAGACATATTTATATACCGTATTTTTCGCCGTATAAGAAGCACTTTTTCTTCCTCAAAACTGGGGGGGGGGGGGGGGGGAGTTGGTGCGTCTTATACGGCGAATATACCTTTTAAAACTGCCTCTCTGTCCTCTTGATCTCTTCCCACTCCTGATTGGCGCTTCCTACAGCGCCAGCAGCATGCATCGATCAGAAGAAAGGTGAGGATCAGGAGGGTCAGGGAGGGTCAAGGGCTCCCAAATGCTGCAGTATGTGTATGTATGTGTGTATATGTGTATGTATGTGTGTATGTATGTGTATATGTATGTATGTGTATATGTATGTGTATATGTATGTATGTATGTATATATATATATATATATATATATATATATATATATATATATTTGTGTGTAATGTAGGTGTGTATCTGTGTGTGAAGTGTATTTGTGTTTGATTCAGAATTTTTTTTTTCTTGTTTTCCTCCTCTAAAAACTAGGTGCGTCTTATCTGCAGGTGCGTCTTATAGGGCGAAAAATACAGTATATATATATATTTTTTTTTTTAAAATAATAATTAATTAGTTACTTAAGAAATTAATATACTTTAGATATTTCTAATTAATATATTCAATCGCCTGAAGAGCTAACAATCTTCGCGAGGCTTGCACAAGCGCCTTTGGCGCTCATTTCTGCCTAAGTCCTGAGTGTTTCAATGCCTCAACTTCTCGCCTTGCTTTGCGAGACTCGCAGGCCAAAGGCGCTCATCGCCTAATTGCTCTGAGTTTCAATGCCTCAACTGCTCGCCTCGCTGTGCGAGGCTCGCAGCCGTTGAGCGTCTTTGGCGCTCATCGACTAATTACTTAAAGCTTTGAAGTCTATGCTTCAGCGGCTCGCCTCGCTACGCGAAGCTCGCAACCGTGACTTCAGTTTGTAGTTTGACAACTATTATATGTGATATGGAATAAGATTTCTGGAACATATATATATGTATCAGAATCCCTATAGAAGATGATAAGAGTTATCACTGCCTGACTGGATTGATATATATGGAATAAGATATCTGGAAGATACGTATATATACGTGTCAGAGATTATAGCTGGCCTGGTCCTGTACAACTATTGGAAGGAATGTAACGATGTTATGATGCCTTGCACATGAAACATAGTCAAAGACTGTATAAGCAATTATTAGAAAACACAGGAGACTAGAATATTGCAGAATGTTATCAGTTCAAGTTTAAATACATACATCTGTTATGAAGTTTCCACAGCAATAAAAGCAGTTACTGATTTTTATAATGCTGGGTCTGCATTCATATTTTTAAATGCTGCATAAAGAGTAAGGGTATTTTCGAGACATCAGCTGCCTTGGTGAAGGGATCAAAATAACCTGGTGGATCTGCTGGGTAGGTTTGGCCACAACAGCCTTATCAAGCCTGACTGAAGAAAAAGCAGATCGCCACAGGTAGCTTTAATGAGTAGATATGCACCCAAAAGCAAGCGTCATGTATTTAAAAAAATAATATAAAGTATTTTTTATTAAAGAATTTATACAGGTGAATAATAGTAAAAATAATTCTACTTTCTATTTGAAAATGGGTAAAATGAATAGCAAAACTAGATTGATTATCTTGCTGTGATGCAACCTTGCAATACATTTCCTACAGAGATTAATTTAAAGCTCTGGTTAAAGTCAAGGTAAAAATCCATAAAAGTAGGATCAAAGATCAAGGGCCTCTTTCAAGTGCAATTTGGCCAATTGAATAGGGCTCAATATAAGCACATAGCATTTTTTTTACAGAAGTTTTTAGTTAGTGAAGACCTTGCTTTTGGATAGATGTTTACTAACTAAAAACTTCTGTAAAAAATATGCTCTGTGCTTATATAGAGCCCTATTCAATTGGCCAAATCGCATTTGAATGAGGCCCCTAGTTCCTACATAATACATAAATTAATTAAGACAAAAGATAACCTTATTCATGTGGAAATAGAATGAAATGTCTTATACATGAAGAAGAAGAGAAAGTAATGCATTTATGCCATGACCTTACATTGAGTAACAGTGTATGAGTTATGATAAATATGATAGTGCTCTCTGATTATACAGTCAATATTCAATTATAGAACATAGTCTGGACTGAAATGTGTACATACTCTGATTTTATTTCTCTAGCTAAAGTTCACTTTCTGTAGCACTTATAGGTCTGTCTATGCCTTCACGTTCATGTTAATGGAATATGTATTGTTTGATTTGATTTTATTAGAATTACCTCTGGCAAATTTATTGTAGTCGAATAAAGAAATACAATAACAGTCAACTGCTGAAAGTGTTTATTTCAAATATGAGTCACCATTCTTGTCTAAAAGCCTTGTAGCTACTATGAACAATCCTGTATACACATGGGTTAAAGCTTGCTTTTCGTGTGTTTCTTTATTATATTTCAACATGACAGGCAATTTCATTGACTTGAAGGCATCAGCGTTAAGAAGCTACTTAGTTAAATGACCACTGCATTCTGAAAATATGTCTGTATACCATTTATAGCATATTTTTGTATTAATATGTTATTAAAACAAATTGATAACACTAATGTAGGCTTTCTATTTTCCTCTATGGGAGTAGCCATTTTGTTATATATATATAGTCCTCTCTTGATAGCTAAGGACTGCATCTTGCTAGTGCTGCAGTTGCAAATTAATATGTAACACTAGCGACTTCCCCCTCAAAAAATGACGCAATAAGATTGTAAGGCAGGTAATGCTGTTTGGTTGAGACATGAATTTTGTTGGTGTTCCGAGATCCTTCGGCGCTCATTGCGAGCCTGTTGGTTGCTGTATTTTTTTCCCGATAGGCGCTTTTGGTGTTATTGTTTGGTTGTGCTTCTTGCAATTGTTTGTGTGATATGAGCAGCATTGCCGGTCGTTGTGAGTGGCGCAGTTAATGGCTTTTAAGTGTATTATGAGAGTTTTTTTTTTTTGTGTATATGTTTTTTGTATGCTAATGAAATAATTAATAAATGAATAAATGAATATACTTTACCTATTTTGAAGTAATATATGCAGGAAGCATTGTGTTGAAGAGCAGACAATCTGTTTTGATGTTGCTGTAGCATACAATGTCGGTTTGCACCGTGTGGAGCTGAGGTGTAAGTGTCAGCAATGTGTGCAGTGTGTAGTGTAAATAGTGTGTGTGCCCGAGGAAAATCCGTTAGGGTAGCTGTGTACTTCCGCATTGTGTAAGTTAGTGTTGTAAAATGGCGGCTAATGTGTGTGGTACGCGGCTGTGGATGATTTTGCGTCCTTGTGGATAGTGTATCTTGGACCTTGTACGGCTTTTTGGGAAAATCCGTATGTGTTTTGTGGTGTTTTGCGTGTTTAGGGTCCTGTAGCCTAGTTTTCGTTTTTTTCGGTGGCCATTTGTTTTCTCGCTTAGGGGATTTTCTTAAAACCTCCTGTCATTTTGCAATATATGGATTAGCATATGAACCTAAATTACTACAAGAAAATACATTACTAAATGAACTGATGATTAAATTGACATTTTTCCGTAGTTCTTTAACCCAGTAAAAAAATTACAAATTAAGGGGTATACATTTTAGCCCATTTGTATATTTATTCAAATAACTAGTCTTTCATTCAATAATAATAATGATATCCACAGCAATTAAGTTATGTCCATGGCAATGAAACTCCTTAGGACCATTGGTTACTTCTAAGTTTGCTCCCTCTGGGCACATAACCACAGGATAAGTGATAGGTTTAAAGCATATGAAAATAGGTAGGTGGCTATAAAGAAGAGGGTGTGAGGTGTGAATTAGTAGACAAGGTGAGGAGAATGAAAGATGAGAGAAGTGTAATGACATAAAATTGTATTAATGTTCAAAAAGGTGAGGGTTGAGAGAAGAAAAAAGAGTTGAGAAAGTGGGTTGAAGACAGAAGGGATTGAAATGGGTCATTAGAGGTGGTGATAGAGATAGAAGCACTTATTTTAATGATGAGCATTGCTTATGCCTATCCCGGGAATTCAGAGACTTTTTTTTTTAGCTTGTCAGTAACAAGTGGGTAAATTGTCTAGTTGTTCCCCGGTTTCTCTTACTGAACATTTCCATAGAAAATGGAATTTTCGTAATATAGCTGTTGATTCATCACATATATAAAAATGTAGCCTATTCAGGTTCACCAATTCATGTTTTGTTTTCCTCACAAATACAAATAAAAATATTCCAGTGAAACATGTTCCAATTTTCACTTATGCTGAATGAAAATTATTTTCCTTAGGATCTTATTTCCGACCCTATCGTTTCCTCTAAAGTATAATTGTGACCTCTTTTTAGTAATAAATTCCCATGACAACACTTTTTTGCACCACATTTGTACACAGTAATCATATCTGCTTCTTCACTTATAAACATGTCCTCACACACCAAATAATCAAAGTTGCTAAGTAACCCTTAATGAAATGCTCTCAGGTCTACACATCAATTTCTTTCATGGAAAAAAATATCTGCTACATTCCAAAGAGAAAGAAAAAAAAAAAACCTTATTTTTATTAACCACAAATGATTCATTTCTAAAAAATTGTATATATAAAAATAAGCAAACCTTCAATCTGCAAAACTGCAAAAATGTGTTCATGAAAGAAAAATGCCTATATAATAGGTAGTACATATAGCTAAAGGACCATTACAGTCTATATTTAAAATATAATCTTTTGAGTAATTTCACTTAGAAATAGTGTAATTCTTTAGAATATAAAAAATAATTAATAAAAAATCTCTATTTTATTTTTATTTTTAAATACAATTATACTGCAGTTTAATCTACCATTTTAATTTATGTGAATCAATTGTGTGGGAGGGCAAGCTTGAAATGGGGAAATGGAGAGATTGGGAGGGGAGAGATGGGAAATAGGAAGAAAAAGGGAGCAAGAAAGAGGGATGATGTGGATTTGGAAAGAGAGTATGGGGGAAAGATGAAAAAGGGGTTGAGGGAGGGGAAACGATGGAAGAGGGAGGAACGATGGGGGATAGAGGAGAGTAAGTAAATAGGGAGGAAACAGGACACATGGATAGGGGAGAAAGAGAGGAATTGGTGGGGAGGAAGAGATGGAGAAGAGGTAGAGATAGGAGTGGTGGGGAAATGGGAAAGAGTGGGTGAAGGGAAATTAGGTAAGATGAAAGGGAAAGTGGAGAAAGATGGAGGGGAAATAGGAGAGAGATGAGGAAATGGTGTAAGATGGAGGACGGAAGGAGGGAGAAAAGGTGAACAAACAAGTAGAGAAAGGGGATGACATCTAAGTGCATTTTCTGCAAGTGAAAAGATTTATATGTTTTTTGGTTATAAAATGAACTAAAGCTTCTAGAGATGAAATTAAAGTGCCAGAAAAAAACACCAGCAGGGCAAAGTCAAGCACACTAATGTACTGAATCAGGACATGCTATTTTCTGTCAAATACTCAACAGGCAAAACGGCAGGTGCTCTCAATCTATTTATTAAGTCCAGATTTTAGGAAAAGAGTTATCCAGTTATACAAAGATGACATGATGCTTCTAAGTCTTACCCTGCTGTGCAAATTGTATTACTGTTTGTTATCTGGTCTTTAGTCCAAATAGGCTCTTCAATATTTCCATATAGCTTAGACATATAGATATTGAATTTGAATGAAAGACACGTAGAACGTTTACATTTTCTTATTATTATTAAGTACTAAGAAGCAAGTAAACTGTATACATTTGGGTTTATTAGAATTTTCCTTTTAATATATGTAGCAGGCACGACAGGTGCAGCTTCTCACTCCACCCATTGAAAAAAATGACTTACATTTGCTGAGGTGATAGATGAAACTAGTAATTTGTATAATCCTTTGCAATGCGTATAACAAATTAATTTATCAGCATATGAGTGTTAATATAAGAGCAGGTTGTTCCATTTAAAGGGATGTGCTCTGGTTACCAGGGCCCTCACCAGAAATGGGTACTACCCATACATCTTTTGTGAAGAACGGTTATGGAAATAGCTCCTTCTTGCTTGTCTTTTCGATGTAAAAACTATGTTTTAAACACATCTATTTTATGCTTACACAAACATACCTTCACGGTCAGCATTCATGAAACAAATCTCCCTAGAGTAGTAATTCAATATTTATAGAAGGAACAGGAGATGTTCTTCAATGAAAAAGAAACCGTTCCACAAGTATGTTTATTTTAGCATCTCTATCTATTGAATTATACTGACCCTTCATTCCTTTATACATTATTCCTTTTTTCTCTTTGAACTCCTTCTCTCTCTTTGAACTCCTTCCTTTTTTTTATCTGTGATCCTTTTAAATGTAATATTAATATGTCTTGGTTCCATTTTGGTTCCAATTGGTTTCATTTTAGAAAGAAGCTGATATTAACCACTTTCTAACACTACTTCAATATAATCAGTCCTTTGCTTAATGTACATAAACTTTGATTTAATTAATGAGATGCATTAAGATACATTTTAGCATCCCACGTGCACTTATATGTTAAAATCAATTTCTTGGTGTTTCTGCAGTACTTGTTTAGGCATGGACCAAAGTTTGGAAATATTTGCTTTAGGGACTTCACTGCTGTCAACGGGTTTGCTTTAATTTGTTGACTTTGTAGCTTATGGCTAGAATCAGGCTCAGATTTACCATTAGGAAGAGGAGGTAGCTGCCTAGTGATGCCTGCACGGAGAGCCAAATTTCCACATTGAAGACATATTAAGGCTTAGCCATAGTACTGTTGGGGAAGGAATATCAAAGCTTCTCCCTGACTGAAGTGCACAATATATATGGTTAAAATAGTGAATGATGAAATATTGTGCTTTCCTACAAACAATGAGCCCGATTCAATTGAGCAATTGTAAGTTACTGGAGCCTGTGAGTGAGGCCATAAGTTAGTTTGCTATTTAATTGGTGTTTTTTTTGCAGGCTCCAAACGGTTTACACGTTACGGCTTTGAAAACGCTGTGGTTGTTAAACCGGAAAGTCTAAAGTCAGTTAAATAGAGTATGGAGTATCATATGTATAGTTGTGGACCAAGAACGTTGGTCAAGTTTGAGTGTTGGTCAGGCAATGTTAAATATTGCGGGCCTCACGAAGCAAGGCCAGCAGTTGCGGGGCTGCAATGAGGGCCGCAAGCGTTCATGGCGAGGCCCGTGGGACTTAAGCTCTAATGAGCGCCAGCTGCAATGAGCGCAGGCGCTCAACGCAAGGCCCCTGGCACTTAGATTACAATGAGAGTCCATCGCAAGGCCTGTAGGACTCTCGCAGTGAGTGCCGGAGGTGCTAATCGCGACCCCCATAGGACTTAGGACAAAAGCCTGTTGATACAACTGCTGACCTCGAAAAACGAGGTCCGCAGTTGCAGGGCTGTACTAAATTACGAATTTAATGGCCGAACCACGGAACTGGAAAGACCATCGAGAAAAAAACAAATATGCCTCAAATTAACTTACACACTTACACACAGCACAGGGGAGAGCCAGGGAGTGAGGTTTCAAGTTGAGACATATTTGGCATTTTTTCATCGAAAATCACTTAAACGAGAAAAAAAATGGAGGCCAAAAAAACGTAACAGGATGAAAACGAGGCCGAAGGCAGTAAAAAAAAGCCAGAAACCAGTAACACTTAATGCAAGCCAGTGACATTTAACCCAAGCCAGTAACATTTAACACAAGGCAGTAACACTTAACCCAAGGCAGTAACACTCATCGCGAGGGCCCTAAACTACACGGGGAGGGGGGGGAGAGGCTTGCAATGAGCAATGAAGGTGCTCAAGCGCCAAGACCTGTAAAGTACGAGGGGGGAGCGGCTTGCAAAGCTTCTCATTGCGGGGCTCGTGATGAGCGCCGAAGGCACTCATCGCAGGACCTGTAAAGTACACGAGGGGAGAGGCTCGAGATGATCGCCGAAGGTGCTCAGAGGGGCCATAGCTTTGCATAGTGTGGCAAACAGCATTGCCAGGCTTACAATTTTATTCCTGTCATTTTTGACGGACAATTTTCTAGTAATGAACATATTAACTATGAGACCGATTCAATTGAGCTTTCGCATGTTACTGTAGCCCGTAAGTGAGGTCTCAAGTTAATTTGCTATTCAATTAGTGCCTTTTTGCGGGCTCCAAACGTGTTACGAGTTACAGCCTTGAAAAAATTGCGATGATTAAACTCATAACTTACAGCCTCCAGAAGCCTTTGATCTTTCACTTTCGCAAGAGTTAGGATGGCAAAAATTGCAAATCGCTATTAAATTGCTCAATTTCCCCAAGCCCGCAAATGTTTTCACACCCGTAAATGGCAAAAGGAGGAGAACATCCTATGAGTACTGTAAATAACTGTACTGAAATAACGGGGAAAGCAATAAAAGACATTAGAATTAATTGCACAACTGTCTCAAGCTGGCAAATCAGCAGGAAATTACATTTATTTTTATGTTTCATTTCGGGGCTAAATCGATCTTGGGTATGAATGAGTTAATACATATCAGGCCACCCATTTGGACTAGAACTGTATTGGCATTCATTTTCATAATTCTTTATTTTGTGGGTTTGCGAGTCTGATCGCATATCGGACCACCAAACCTAATATATTGACATGTAACCTCCATGTTTTACTGGCGTAATAATCACAGTGTCATTTTCTATTGGCTGATTCGAAATGGGAGGTAACGGGCTTGCTTTATTGATCATGTTTCTGACCTGAACTGCTAAGAACCAGTGCATGGTTTACGGTTTCGGCTTTGGGACAGTAACTTGAGGGCTTGAGCAATTGAATAGCATTCTAATCTGAGACGACCAGGAGCCCGCAACACACCCACAGACATATAGGGCCTACAACGATCAAATTGCGTCCTTGCAATTGAATCGGGCCCTATGTCTATATCTAAATCTTAGTTTCCACATAATACATAGTACAGTAATATTACACAATGTTTAAGGAATATCTACCGCTCTATGGCTATTTGAAATGATGTGAGGTATGATGTTGAAGGATTCAAATCCCATTAAAGGCATATATAAATTTCCTGGATTATTAATGCATCTGATAGAGGAGAATCAGTAGTGAATGAAAATATTCTGTTGCAGGAATAAATACCAAAATCAACAATTAAAAACTTACCTTGAAGTCAGCAAAACGTCTGCTATTTTGTGCCAGTTCAATTTTAAACATCCCCTAAATTAGCATAAAATTCATAATTCATTTTGGCCAATCAGGAGCAAGCAGAGGCAGTTGCAACATGTGTAGCAAAGTCTGGAGATCTGTGGTGTAAAGTAGTCTGGCACATATCCATGTTAGAAGGTGCTATGTATGTTCATATAAGAGTCACTCTGCAGCACATGCTCACCACCCCTGCTGGTAGCAGTGTATCAACTACTGTAATTAGATCCTGAAGGCACAGCCATTTAGTGAGTAACGGGTTGCAATCCATAGTTGAATGCTGAATACTCTACTCACTTTCGGGGTGTGCAAATCAGGATTTCACTTGGCTGCACATACATCTGTAAGTACACTGAACTTTCCAATAAAATACATATTTTTCTGCTAATCAGTGTCTGTTTGTTAGGAAACATTTAAAACTCAGGAAACTTACACCTTTAATTGAATTGATAGGGTATTGAGCAAATTTGGTTACGTTTTCTATATTTTAATCAGTATAACATATATGTGCACATTTAAGATAGATATATTTAGCTATATATATATATATATATATATATATAGCTACATATGCATTTGTGTGTACATTTTTATATATTATTTTATACATAGGACAGGTTAGAATGTCAACAAAAAATATTTTCATTGCACTCTGGGTACCAAAATGCAAATAGGTATATAATTACATATACACACTTGTCCAGATTTCATTGCGTATTTAAAGTTTTCCTACAGCTCTCATTAAGCTTATTTGTGACTGGAAAGAAGCATCTGATGGATCTTGAATCACCTATTCACTCACTTTTATGTTTGAGGAGTGACATACTCATTTATTTTTTTGAATTTAGAGCATCTTTAAATTTTCTTTTTTTATCATTTAAAACATATTAAATAATATATAACTTATTTAAAAAAATAATAACAAATAGCCTTTAAAGATCATTCTTTGGTAATTACTTATCATCTCAGAATTCCAAAGTCAACCCCAATAAGGACTTATACAATATGGGGCGCTACATAAAAACGACTAGTTCTTTAAAATTGCTAAACAAGTGCCTTTAGAAGGAAACTATTTAAAAGAAAAAATATTGTCTTTACCTTAATATTAAGTATTTATTAATTATTCACCTGATTCTTTTTACTTGCAGAAATCATGCGTCCAATGCTGACATCTAATACACTACATTTGCTACGGTATGTATCTAACCAATAAGAAGTATTTTCCATTAATACTAAGTTGCCTTTTTTGCTCTCAATATAAGGAATGAAAATCCATGTTGTTCTTGTATAGTTTTCATTGTATAATGTTTGTATGACAAACAACATATTTGACTGTGGGACATAGGATTCTGTATTAACATCCCAAACATGTCTGCAGAATACTATGATCATCTACGATGGGGATAAAGATCAATTCTATTCAATATAAATATGAAGGATACATACAGAGCTTTGCACGTATATTGTCACTCAATGACTTTCCAAAGCATCAACCTCAAACAATAGATGTTCAGTTTAAAGCTGGATACAAATGAAACTCAAAAGGAAATGTCACAGAGAAAGAATGATGTGGCAGAGAAAGATGTTCATATTATTGGATAAAGGTATTATATGTCCTTGTAAGAAAGCTGTACTTAAGAAATAATTTATAATAAATACATCTAGAAAATAAATGGTCTAAACTCACTAAGGTGCAATCCTTAATGTATTTAGCAGGTGGTGCAGTAAAACTATTATCTACTTAATTTACTATAAAGAAGATGCTATGACTACCATGTGGCCACTAGTTACTCTTTAATGATTCTTTGGCACATTTTCCCCCTATGAACGCCCAGGGTATACTGCGTGATTATGTAAAATTGAAACATTTTATTCAGTTATTTCATATTTTCTTTCAGTAGTTAACAAAAAGAAAAACTGATTTTGCACAGTTATAAGAAGACCCAAAATATGAGATGAACACCTAATATTACAATTTTAGTGGAAGAAAATTTAAAACCCACAAATAGTAATGTGACCTGAGATATTTTTAGAAATTGGATTGTTATGGGGGAAAATATTAGGGTAATTAGATAAATAGGGTTCTCTATGGGGCCTAGGATATGTAAATAAGAACCAATACAACACCAGTTTATTTGCAATTGAATGGCAAAATAAGTGAGTTTAAAATAGTCAACCTTACACTAATACAACTAACTCCACATAAAAGAAAACAAAAAACTGAACGTGTTCGATCTTCAAATTGGTACTGTAAGCACATTTTAACAACTTAATGTTTTAATTTGGTGCTCTGCTGTTAAATTTACTCATAGGGAGTAAGTAAGCTCAACTGATATTGGTTATAAATAGGTACCAGTAGTCTCTAACAAGTATTTCATGCCTGCAGTTATTAATTTTTATTTATGTATTCCTCTAAACAATCTTTATATCCTTAAAAGTCTAGGCCAATTCTTACTAGACAAATTGCTGAACTGCAGTGAACTTCTTTGAACTATAGGTTATCTTTAAAGATTTACAAAAAGTTCTCGTTGTTCTCTAAGCTGTTCACTAAATTTTAACCATTATCCAACCGATGTTAGCTTAACTCTTAATGTAACAAAGCTCTTCTACCAAGCCTCTTTTTAAATGTACCATTGGAATAAACACAATTTAACCTACCTAGTAGAAATATCAACATTTATATTAGATATGAATACAGGCACTTTTGCAATAAAACATCTGGTTCCTTCATCAGACTCAGTTTGACCCATATTTCTCATGAGTTAGCCATTGAGGTATGATTTGATACTTTTGGTATTATCTAACATAATATAGATTCTATAGGGAAAATTGCCATTAGCAACCCTTTCCTGCCTCTTTACTTCAGCTTTGTCCAGTTATAGTTCGATATTCTGTAATCAGAATACCTCTTACAAATACAAACATAAACAATATAAACACTAATACGACTATGTCAAAACACAGAAAATAAAAGTCACGGAAAATAAAATTTAACGCATCAACAAACACAGCCAATTTAGCTGAGACACATTGGGTCAGATGTACTAAGGTCAGAAATCTTGGAAACCGCTCAGAGATAAAACTGCCCCTTAGATTACATGTGTACTGGAAATATCCCAAAGGAATTCTGTGAAAAATAGATATATTCTAAATTCTTATAAAGAAAAGGCAAATCATAATATCTGGCTTTCCTTTTTGGCCTTTATGAAAATTAAAAATGAAACACTGACACAAAATAACAAAAGTCTAGAGAATATCTGTAAGTAGAATAATAGCAGGTTGTGCATATTAACATTACAGTACTGTGTCTACAGAGATTTAAAGTGATCATATCTGGGGAAAAAAAAAATTAACCTGACTTGTGACCTAGACACTTGCATGTTTTAAGAACTTTAAAAGTGTATATATTATACTACCCATTTATTCTAACCAATCTCATCATGGCGTGTATGCTTATTTATGGCATGGTGAATTTGAATAGCGTAAACTTGCAGATTAAAATATAATAACCAATGTGTTGGCCAATTAATTTGCATGCTGTGTCACCAGTTAATATGACATGCTAACAATTGGTACATTAAGCTAAAGATTAGTATACCATAACATAGAATGAAAAGAAGTTAACATCTCTGGTGGCCAGTTGACTTTACGTGTTTTGTTATCGTTGATATGGTATGATATGCTTCAGATTAGATCTAGCTGGTTACAGTTCCCTCCTTGAGTATGTAATGATATAAGTGATACTGGACTTTAAGCTACAATATTGGATAACTCACAGAGAACCTCTCATTTGACATCTTCAAGAGTATTCCAACAATATGCCAATTATTTTAGTTCTAAAGAAGTGGATAATCCTAAAATCTGTATAGGAGGATCAATGGGAGTGAAACAATGGTAAATATGCATTGTGATGTATGTGGCAGAAAATGGTTAGCAACTCCAGTGGCTTTCAACTTCGGGCTCAATCATCTCAAAATAATCAAGTTGCATGGACCATTCTTACTGAATACATTATTAAGTTAAATGTAAGTTAAATATATTCTGAGATAGTGATGTATTATTATTATTATCATTGTTAAAGGCATTCTTTCGTTTTATGAAACATTCATATTAAAATGACAGAGTGTACGTTCCAAATTTGGTATAATTTAAAACTACAGGTAATAACGTGCTTTATCAAATAAATGTTATCTAAGAAATGTATTTCCCTACAACAAACTGCCATTGAAGTTTGCTGATTTTAATTGTCAGTATTTTTTCTGTATATTTGCTAAAGACACATGGCTTCCCTTTGCTAATAGCAAATAATTTCTAAAATGATTGCTGATTACAACCTGGGGCTCTGATTCAATTGCCTTCAGTGCCAGCATGTTTACAAAAGGAAAATGTACTTTTTTTAATAATATTTAATAGATAAAGAGCTTGTTTTTAACTATACTATTAAATTATACCATATCTATATGATGTTATCCTCTGAGGTGTCACTTTAATGAGCAGAAGATGCTTTTGTTTTGTTTAACATATTGTTCAAAATCTTTTTTTTTTTTTTTTTAATACTTCCACTTAAAAAACTAAAACAGGACAAACTTTCAAAATGAATACTGATAGAAACAATTTATAACAAAGAAGTGAAACATCAGGGAAACACATAAAGCAAACACATTGTTTAATTTAGCACACACACATATATATATGTCTATATATATTTATATAGGATTTTCCCACATACTTACATTATGGAGAGGTATATCTTGATAGCTAGGTCTAGGCTGCATGGTTAAAGTCATGCTTTTGCCAGCATGCATTGCTGAAACACGTCCAGAGTGGAGCATGCCAAGGTTAATTGTGTTGTGCTTATAAGCGGCATTCTGAACGGAGGAAATAATGGGATGACAAGGCATGAACACACATGCTTAGCAAACTAAGAAGAAACATTGCACAAACAGGCTTAATCCACATTGTTTGATAATGCTTAGTGAGCGTAAGCACATTCTGGGTCTGACATAAGCATACAATACTGGCTGTACACGAATACATACTACATAAAGACTTAAACACTTACAGAACTGACATAGAGAGATCCATTCTGCTTTACAGCCTAAAAGAATCATGATTCACCATTTTAGTTCCTAATTTGTAAATGTTCCTAATTCGAAAATGGATAATCTAAACTTTGTTAGTTTATAGTCTCAAAGATCATTGAGTCTCCAACTTTGCTTTGCACCATCAGATAGAGGGTTGAACTGCATGTGGAATGTGTATTTTCTTTATCAAAAGTTTTTTTGAATAGAGGAGATAGAGGCAACTTAGGCTGTGGTGGTAGTGTGTTTGAATCCTTCCCTGAACTGCTTTATATATAATGAGGCTACATAGTCCCAAGAACTGTGCATGACTGAATGATATAATGGATGCCATGTAGCTACTTGCACTCAGTCTAATCAAGTGTATTTTCTTTATCAAACGTTTTTTTGGGATAGAGGAGATAGAGGCAGCTTAGGCTGTGGTGGTAGTGTGTTTGAATCCTTCCCTGAACTGCTTTATATACAGTATAATGAGGCTACATAGTCCCAAGAACTGTGCATGACTGAATGATATAATGGATGCCATGTAGCTACTTGCACTCAGTCTAATCAAGTGGATAGATAGCTAAGTGGTAGAGTACTTGCTGGCAGTCGTATACATATTTGGTTTAAATACAAGCTCCATTTTTTCTCCCATCCCCTTGAAGAAGATAGTGTCTATGCTTCACCCTGTTGTCCCTAATGAGAGACCCCGTGACAGTTGTAATTACTGGGGTCTCCAACAGCCTGTCCCCTGTAGAAGCGAATAAGCTGTTTTCATTCACATGACTGACCAGACACACAAAGCATCTCGGGGCCAAAAAAGCAATAACAAAAATGTCTATAATTGCAATAAAAAAAATCAATGAAATGTAAGTGAATAAATACCTTTAACGAAATCAATTCATGATCAGTTTTAAAAATGAAAACACCTTTCCAATCGGATTTTCAGGTATTTATCTGATGGTGCATAGCGGTTTTAAGTTCTATCCAATCAGAGTAAAAAATATACAAACGTTACATTTAAAGGGAGGCAGACACCTCATTGGACTGTCATGCTCAAATCTTCATAAAAAACATTAAAATTACTAGACATTGACTTGGACATTTTTCTAAAAAAACATCCTCGAGAGATTCAGGATTAAGTGTCTTTAATATGCCAATATACAGCCCTTCTACGCTCATATTTGGATTTGTATGCTACTTGCTTTGTGTCTGTTTTAAGGATATAGTGAAAATAAATAAATTCATATTGCCTACAAACTCCTCTTTTACAGCCGCAATTAGCTGTTGACTGCTCAGCCAATCACAGGGGGTCATGGAAAAAAAATATATGATTTCTGATTGGCTGAAAAGACAACAGGAGATTCCTGGTGAAATGTCAGGTTGAAGAGGCAGCATGTATTCAGTACCCCGACATTTATTTTAAAAACCTTCTATATTGTTTTACATTCTTATGAGAAATGGAGATTAAGACGTTCAATTAACATGTCACAGTGAAACAATTACATTTTTTAACTATAAGTCTTCAGAAGGAATTGATATTATTACCCAAACAAGTCATGCAAATTAGAACCAAAGTAGATGGTCCCTTATTGTGCCAAATATCTTTAGAGAACCTCTATATGTTTTATACTTACAAAATGCTTTTTCAAGAACTACGCAGGATTATTATGTTTTTTGAGACTTAACAAAAGTTTTTTAGTTGTTTGAAAAATAAAAAAACAAAACAAAATAGCGGTACATATAATATTTAAATCTGTATACAACAGTAGCTTCCACAACAGTATAACTGTATATAAAAGTCATACATTAGATTATATGTTGCTTATTTTCAAGTATGGTTCTTCAAAACAGACCACAGTGGTCCTCTTACTTATTAGCTAATATATACAATTATTCTGCAATGGGAGACATCATTTTTGTTTCTGATGACCCACTTCCACAGGTTGGATGAGACATTGGATGTAAAGTAGAATTCACCTTCTACAAGTGAAATGTGGCTATCCACATCAACTAATAATTGCATATATGTTAAGAAAGTAATGTCTGCATTTATTTGCTTATTTTGTAAGAACATGCAAGTTTTCAGTCTTGCAAGGCGCTTGGGGAAAGCGCTATGGACACCAGAGTCTAAGCTCAAAGACAGGGCCCTCCATTCTTTGCAATGTGTTCATTGAACATGTCTTTGCCTGGAAATTAACTTATGTATAGCACTACGGAATAAGTTGGCACATTACAAATAAACAATAATATTAGTATTGCATTTTCAAGGGTAATTCTTCAAAAGCATATAAGACAAACATAGGGCTACTTTAATTCTTTGAAGGGCCAGTGTGGTCACATTTTGTTGTACAATGTTCTTTTCAAAAATTAAAACTGATTGAAAAATTAAAATCTGCTTGACTCAGGAAGTAGATCAATTGAAACTAAAATGCTGATTATTTTCAAGTGTAGTTCTTTAAAAAAAAGCATAATATAAATATATGATTATAATAGTCCTGTAATACAACTAATCAAGTAACAGATATTTTTGCAACATTTCTATACTGTTTTGCTTTGAATTATATCACAACTCCAGCGTCAGCCATAAAATGCTTTGGTTGATAAAGTACTTTCTAAGGCATTGATCTTTATATAAATGAGTATATTAATATTTATATCAGGCTACAATATTCTTGATGCTTTAAAAGTGTGTTATTGGAAGCATATCAAATGAATCTTCTCTTTGTTGAATAAGCAAACTCACATCAAACTGTTATAGAGGTGACGGTAAAGCTCTCCCCACAGATCCCCACACGTCCTATTAATCCTATCTCGTAGAATGTTTGAAATTGAATAGTGCAGTATTCCCGATTATTTACTCTGCTGAGAATACAGATGTGATTTCCAATCTCTTTCGATGCCAAAAGCAAAGATTTATGTTGCGGATCTCAGTGTGGGTTTATGAGACCTGGCTGACTAAACAGTTTACACATTAAACTGCTGTAAGATTATAATGACTTTCAGTAAAGTATGATTGTAAATTGATTACAAAGTGCAGAGCTATTAAGACAAGTACAATCTCAACATCAATATCATCCCAACGCATTACAAAACACAACTAAACATCGCTAAATCATTTGAGATTTAGAACTGAAACATGTTCTAGGCACAAGATGCATTACGCATTTTTCTCTGTGTGGGATAAAACGGTTTAATTTCTCTACATTATTTACGGCTGAATCAATACATTGCAATTTTCATTATATTTTTTCTTGTACTGGTTGTCATATTGTTTCTGGAGCAACCCTGGTTGATTGTAGTTGGTGACTGAATTTAGAAAATCATATTTTATAGATGACTTTCGGTGGATCTGTCATGATTGAGCTTTTTATTATTCAGTAGAACATCTAAAACAGCTTGTACTGAGTATTAATGATATTTAAATCTGCTTTACAATTTTTTATATAAATGCATTTTACCCCTCCAGTATTGATTGTGCCAGGGGTAAACTATTTAAATTCAAATGTTGTTTCATTGCCCCCAGTTTGAAAATTCTATTAGACTTCTGTTATACCCTACCATTCTCCCCTTTTATACATTTCCCTTATTGAAATGGAGGATGCTGAGCAAATGTTACATGTGACCAGTTGAGGCTGCCACATAGCTATATCAATCTCTTCCTGTTTGCAGTAACAATTATATGACAGCTGTTTTCTAAACACCCAAAAGTTTAAATATCTCAAGTGAGGTAACTTTACTTGTCATTTCATGGCTTGAATGTGAGTCAGGTTGGGCTCCTCCAGATGGGGAAATTCTAATATAATATGGGGAGGAAGAAGAGGAGTCAGGGAATCCCGATTGAAACAAAAATGATAGTTCTACCTTGTAGTGTATAAAACAAGTAATTAAAAAAAACAAACAATGTTTTTAAATAAAAAAGCATTACAACAATGTATATACTACTCTGAACTAAAGCTACACAATATCACAAACTTCACGGGTCCATTTTACAGAGTTTAAAGAATGATGTTCCATGGTCAAAAGTGAGAGGTCTTGGAAAGAATACTACATTTTCTACTTTATCATACAGAGCCTCTTATTTAAGTTCGACAGAGGTTGCACAAATCTTTCCAAAATCTTTCTACACAAGAATACATGAGACCAGGGAGGTCTATAAAAAAACATCTACAGTAAACTAATAAAAGTTGTCACCAGCTACAACCAATTTATTTATTTTTAAATGTATAGAAAAAAACAGTCAAATTAAAATAATTGAAAAGTAAGCACACCAAAAGATGGCAAACATACCCTGTCTAACCTTCTCGCTTCTATATGTCTAAGGAGCTGCTGTCTCCAGTCTGGCGGCATTTTATTGCAGCTGTCTTCTACTTTCCCAGAAGTAGGTCTTGTCTTCATATCACTGTTATCCGATGGCTTATCACCATAATTAACCAAGTTGTAATCAGATGGTATTTTTTCAAGCAAGGCTGCCATTGTTGGCCTTGCTGAGACAGGTCTGGTTTGGGATGTGCCGTATGTCTCTGTACTATAGCTTCGAGCAGATAATGGCCTTCGCTGTGTAAGAGTTTTAACTTGATAATTACCAGTTTGGGGTTTTATATCTGGATATGAGCTGTGATCATCTTCATACCTTCCATTCCTTTTTAGAAATTGAGCCTCAGCTACTGACATACTACTTTGGCGATCTATGGCTCCTAGGAAAGGAGGCCGCCCATACCTATCAGTCCGAGGAATTTCATGAGGCTCACTGACTCTTCTATACATTTCCATTTCAGTGGCACTCGCCAAGGAATCAGCTCTTTTCAAAAACCCTGGCCTTGATCCTTGGCTTGTAAACTGGGGAGGAATAGAATCTTCATTAACTGAGGGCTGGGAGAAAGAAAACATTTGTTCCATGGGTGGGTAGCCTCGATAGGGTCTCGGACTGATTAAATCTTTTGCCATTGTTTTTGTTTGCTGTGCAGCATAATCTGGATTGTATGAAAAAGGAGGAGGTACTCTTTTTTCTGGTTTAACCTCTACGGCTCCTTGAGGATTAAAACTTTGGTCAAACTGATAGACTTTTTTTGTTACAGGTTTTTGATGTTGTTGCCCTCTACTGGTTCCATAGCCCAGCATTTCATCATCAAGCATCGGCACTGACTGACTGCGTGACATACTCTGCTCCTGTCCCATAGACATGTCTGATCTTTCATGGCTTCCATGCATCATGTTTCTGGGATCATAATTTTGCAATGGTATGTTATAAACTTTGAATGCACCAATATCAATTTCATCTATACTTTGCGACTTTTTAAACCTCCCTGTCTTCAAATCCTTCATTAGTGGTGAGAGCCTTTCAGTACTTTTACTCATTGAAATGGTATTTTTAGCAGACTCTGGACGACAATGAGTATGTGGAAACACATTTCCCATACTCCTGTTGACGCTTGTATCATGAAACTCCCATGCCGCCCCTGAAGAAAATGTGCTTGGGTTGTCCATTGACTGTTGTTTATGGACTTTTCTTTCCGGCATAGGACTGTTAATAGGGGTGCTTTCTAATTTAGAAGGGAATGCTGTCCTGTCTTCAAAAGGACTTGGGGTTCTAGTCCAGTTCTGCCAAGGATTGCTAGGAGGCACATCTGATTCTGGTGGATTTCTTTGTGTCGATTGTTCTAGCTCCAAGGGAACACCAATTATCCTATCCTGTCTAATTAATGGTCTGCGTCCATGAGCAGATGTGCTTCTTGATTTTGAATTCAACATTGGGTTACTGCTTGGATTCTCCACTGCATTCTCCTCTGCAACAAATCCAGTGTTATCATAGTGAGAGCTATCATTCCAGTTCTCCGTAAACGAGTCATTGAGGGCCTGTCTGTCATTGCGTTGCTGTAGATTCCCCACTGGTGCTGACTCTCGCTGGCTCAGTAGCGGCTTTGTTTCAAGTGGCTGTGGAAATGATTGAGTAAGTCTACAAAGGGAAAGGAAAAATGTAGATAAGCAGATTTATTTAACAGGGACTAATTAGTACTGAGACAAACAAAATACTTAAGTAATTTGTACATAGTTTATTGTCATATTTCTCGTTCTCTTTAAAGTTTGCTTGTACTGAAAATCATATTTTTGTATGTTTAAGACCAGATATCTTTAAGTGTGTTCAAGTGTGTTAAATCGTACTTTGTGTGTTTCTGCTTTATCCTACTAACCGTCTATTATCTCTTTTCTTTACAAATCGGTGGAACTGCCTATCATACTGAAGTATCAATGAGCTGAAAACTGTAGAAAGACCTTTATCTATTTGCAAGGAAATTATTATTGGTTAAATAAATTGAAAAAGCAAAGTAATGATCTGGGTTGAATCTGGAAGAACAGCTTGTTCTGGAAGAATTGTTATCTCTTATCAAAGATGATGATGGTAACAATGAAAATGGTATAGGCCCATATACGAATCTGAGACCAAAAAGCACATTTACTCCCATTATGAAATTGTCACCCCAGATTGACGTATTTGTAACCCTGGTGGAAAAAGATCTAGAAAGATTGTCAAAGACAAAAAATAAAACGGCGAATAACCTCACTGGAGAAGAAACAAAAGTTTTATTAGATCTTAAAAAAAATGGACAATGTCATCATAAAACCCTCGGATAAGGGTGGAAATACTGTGGTGCTAACTTGGTCATTTTATCATAAAGAGAATTTATGATTATTGGGAGACAAAGTTTCCTATAAGGGTCTTACACAAAATTTTATATGAAGAAAAGAACATCAATATTTGGAAGTTAAACATCCTACAATTGCCATGTTTTATAGTATTCCAAAAATTCATAAGAGCCTACAAAGGCCACACGGAAGACCTATAATTTTGGGCAACAACAGCCTTACTGAACATGCTAGCACATATATTGTTAAAGTATTGAGGCCTTTTGTATTTACTTTTCCATCATTTCTCCAGGACACAAAACCTGTACTGCAAAGGTTAGATAATATCATCTTAAATTCTAACAGTTTACTAGTGGGCCTAGATGTAGAATCTCTTTATACATCAATAGAACATGAAATAGGGATAAAAGCACGTGAATACTTTCTAAGCACAAGAGGAACTCAACATTACAAACATAACACCTTTGTGTTAGACCTGCTAAGATTTGTCCTTATCGATCAGCAGACATGTGGGACCGCAATGGGGATACCATGTGCCCTGACGTTTGCAAACCTATATCTTGGGTGGTGGAAGGACTCTATTGTTTTCAATGAGAATATGATTAAATTCACTAATAACATTGAGATCTGGCTCCGCTACATAGATGATATTTTCATGGTGTGGCGGGGCTCAGAATCAGAGGTGCTTACATTTTTTAATTGCTTAAACAATAACCAAATTGGGTTAAGATTAACATCTACAATTAGTTCCACAAATATAATTTCTGGATTTAACTATCCAAAAAACTATGGAAAATACTTTAATCACAAGAACTTTTAGAAAAGGTACCTCTACTAACAACTTATTGGTGGGGACAAGTCATCATCCTCAGCACTTACTCAATAGCATCCCATATGGGCAATATCTACGCTTGAATCGTAATTGTGCACTTAAAACAGATTTTGAAAGAGAGGCAAAAGATTTATACCAGAGATTTCGCAAAAGAGGGTGTTCACATAATTGTCTTAAAAAAGCATACGCTAAGGTAAAAGGCAAATCTAGAAGTAAACTCCAGACACAAAATACAGGAGACAAAGGAGACACAGCAAATCAGAATGATAGCAACGTTCAACTCCTTGAGTAATGGAATTAAAAATATATTCTCAAGACATTGGCATATTTTGCGCTCTGATTTGGAGAAAGTACTTCAAATCAACTCATCTATCACCTTTAGGACAGAGCCTACATTAAAATACAAACTGGTGCATAGTCACTATACCTCGGGTACACCAAAAAAAACCTGTTGGTTAGAACAACAATTAACAGGATCAAAACCTTGCCATCTGTGTAAAGCATGTTTCAATATGAAAGACTAAAACCTTCATGGATTCTCTCAACCAAAATAAGTACAAGATATTTCACATAGTTACATATAGTATTTAGGGTTGAAAAAAGACTTTCATTCCATCAAGTTCAACCTTTTAGGATCTCCTCTGATCTGCAATATGCGGATTAACTATTAATTAATTAGTTGTATATAAAAATAAAAAATAAATAAATAATCAATTCCCTCCTGATCCCAGACACCGGCGACCGGACTTCTCCCTGGATCAATACTTCCTCTCCAATTATCCATGATAACCCTGAATTCCCTTTTTAATTAGTAATAAATCCAGTCCCCTTTTAAAGTTATCTATCGAATCCGCTGTCACCACCTCCTCTGGTAGAGAATTCCACAGATTAACCACCCTTACTGTGAAGAACCCTTTTCTTTCTTTAAGGTGGAATCTTTTTACTTCTAACCTCAAGGGATGTCCTCTTGTCAGTTGAAAACCTCTTGGCACAACTGTAATATATCTATCTATACCTATGTACATATCTATATGAGGCACTGCTACCTCTGAAGTGGTGACATTAATCAGATAAGATTTAAGGCTGCGTCCCCAGATATTTGATAGCATTAACTGCCAAACCACATCAGTAATCTATTTGATAGAATGTAAATATGGACTAAGTGTGTGACGTAGTTTATGGTTCGGCAGCGTGAAACTTTAAAAGCAAGAAGCTGCAAAGTAGTTACACACGCTCCCTTGAGAAATCCGTACTTATTAACAGGGAAACGCGCGTCAGGTGATGTGCCTGATCATCAACAATGGAGAGAAAACTGCTGTCTATGCTCAAGTGGTAGCTATGGTGCTATAATAATTACAAGCATTTAAGTACTATATTATAAACACTACAGTTATACAAACTATAAGTTTTAATGTACTGATGATAGATGATGTATATTTTTTTCAATTAAAATTGATAATCTAATTGAATGTCATTGCACTGTTTGCTCCAATTAATTGCTGTACAGATTGGTGAATTTTAGCATAGCAGTTAACTAATTTGAATCAACCATGGTAGCTAGCTATGGAAGAGCAGTAAGCATAGACTAGGTATCAGCTTTATGGGCGCCCTTCCCCGGGCTAACCGAGAGAGATATAATTCATTGTAGGTAAGTGATATAGCCTTTCTTTATGATCAATACACTATTAGTACATGTGAAATATGTGTTGTAATGTATGGCTAACACACCTTGTTATTTAGTTTTTTTGCTTAATCATTACTTATTATACTGGGACAACTCTGCACAGCGCATTAATCCTTCTCCAATTACGTTAATAATCAGGCAATTTTAAATGTTTAAATTCCCTAAATAAAGTTTTTTTTTTTTTAACAGGACCTTAATAAAAGTAATGTATTTGCGTTATAAATTATTAATATAGAGTCTTGTTAACTTTTGCAGGGTAGTAGTTCTAATATTCTCCACTAATTATTAGAACATAATGTATTATTACTCTATACTATTTGGGTTGCATTCCCTTCTTTTTTTTAATTCTCTAATTAGAATATTATTAGTACATGATCTCTGTTATTATGTTAAGATGGATGCACAAATGATGCAAAGTTTTCTCATTGAAATTAAGAGCATGGTGCGCCAGGAGGAAAAGGTGGTGAAGTGCAGATATGGAAATTGTCCACAAAGAGCACCTATCAGTCTCTGCCGTAGAAAGGGTTAGATATTCTTTTGCTGTTCAAAGATTATTATTATTTTTCCCAACAAAAATAAATGGAAATCAATGGGTACACATACGTTTGGCAGCTAAACATTCCCTTTAACATAGAATGTAAAATAATAATAATAATAATGAAATTAAAGATGAATTCAAAGCAATGAGCAGTCACACTGTAGACAATAGTGTTCACTATTAAAGCTATAGTTATTTACCCTTTGTAAAAAATATAAATGTATAAGAACTCAATTACTTGACATTATGTATAATACATACAGTAGGGCTCAAGCTTACTGTTCCAATTCTGCACTGCAGTATGTGTTTTTTTATACTTTACCCTTCCATCGGGTGTTAATCCTAGAGTTGGTTTAAAACATGCAGCATTTCCAACTCTGGATAGGAGCTTGAGGGGATTGTTCCAGACCTCAGACTCAAAAGGCAGAGGGGATAAATAACTGAAGCACGGGCTGCTGGCTTGAAATTCAGCTGCGTTACAGAGCTATTAAATTCAAGCATGCCGCGAGTTACGCACTGTAGACGCCAGCCCGTAAACCATTCTTGCACACGTTGGATGTGCGAACATGAACATGATCAATTAGTCAAACCCGTAGTTATGGTTTAGACGGAGCCAATGGCAAAATAGATCGTCATCATTACGTCACTGAAAAATGGAGGTTAGATTTCAAAGCCTTACGGGTTTCAATTACGAGTTTCCATCGAACCCGCATTCCAGAAATAATAGAAATAATGCAATATTGATAAATCAGTAAATATGATATTCTAGTCCATGCGAGTTCCATTATATGTATTAACACATTGATTGCCAGGATCGATATAACACAAACATTAAACAGAAAATAAAGTATTTTATATTGCAGATTCGCAAGCTTGAGAATGTTGTGCTATTCATTTTATTACCTAACATCACTTTCCTTTTTTTTATAAGTACAGAAGTGTGTGTATATTTGCATTTACAGTGCTACAGTTAGGACTTTAACCCCCTTGCGGGTCCTCTCTAGTACCCGTTGGCTTTTTGGCTCCATTTGCAGGTTACAGGGTTGAATGCCAGGGGATTCGTAGCAATTTAATAGCAATTTTCGAATGTAACAGTTATGGGCTTGACAGAACAAAGGTTCAAGTTTCAACATCCCGTAGTTTTTTTTAGCCCTTAACCCGCAAGTCGATAGCGGGTTGCTTTACGGGGCCAATTTAATAGCCATAAGTCTTGCGGGCTACGTTACGGGCTACGGTTTTACACGTTGAGGGAATTTAATAGGGCTGCTAGACTCTGTCATAAAACCTATTAAAATTCAACTTCAATTTGTCCATTGCACAAAGCCTGGTGAAATATTTGGGCATTGAGCTTACCAACTCCGACACACTCTACAGACAATTTCAAACCACTCTTACAAACAATATCAGACCAGAAAAAATTGCATTATTCCCTAATTTTGTGGCTAGGCAGGATAACAGCTATAGAGATTAATATTCTTCTTAGAATTCTTTATCTCTATCACACACTGCCCATACCGTTAGACCAGACAGAACTCAAAATATTAAAGACTCATATTGATACATTTATTTGGATGCATAAAAGACCTAGGCCTCCATTCAGTTGCAACAGTTACAGATAGATTCAACTGAAGAAGCCTGCAGCTACATGACTGAAAGCTTAAACCGTAAACCATACACCCATAAGTAGCATTTCAGGCCATGATCATGACCAATTAAGCAAGCAGTGACTACCGATTTAGAAACATCCAATAGTAAATGAGACCGTCATCATGAGGTCAGTAAAACATGGAGGTTTAACCACAATCGATTAGCGTTTAGATATGCAATCGGACTCACAATCTGGGAATGTACAAAACAATAGAAATGAATGATGATACTGTTGTAGTCCATGTGGGTGGCCTGATATGTATTAACTCCTTGATTACCGAGATTGATATAACACTGAAATAAAACGTAAAATAGTAATTTTTTTATTGCAGATTTGCAAGCTTGGGACTGTTGTGCAATTAATTTTAATGGCTTTCATCGCTTTCCCCATCTTTTAAAGTGCAGTATTGATTTTTTATTTGCTTTTACAGTGCTACAAACAGGTGTTTAAACCCCTTGCGAGTCCTATCTGGTACTCGTAGGATTTTCTTCTACATGTGCCATCTCCGGGTTTTGAAGGCAATTGCTGGCTTGAGGAATTGTAGCAATTGAATAGCAATTTGCGATTGTAACATTTACAGGCTCGAAAGATCAAAGGCTTAGATGGGTCGGAGTTACAATTTTGACAACCGCAGGGACTTTGAGCTTCTAACCCGCAAACAGATTGCGGGTAGCTAAAAGACGCCAATTGAATAGCAAATTATTTTACGGGCTCCATTACAGGCACTTGTAACTACACTTTGCTCAATTGAATGGAGGCCCTAGAGTAGCTGGAACAGCTATGTATTTATCTAAACCTAGAGGAGGATTAGCCCTTCCAAATTTAGAGGTATATTACCAAGCAGTAGTTGTATCACAAATTCAAGCGTGGCACCTTCCTATAAGTCAAAAAAAGATGTGTGGACATAGAAAACAATCTATCCAGAACAAATTATTGCTCTTATTTGGCTTCCAAATAAGTATAGACCTAACATCCCCATAGAGTATTATACCATTTTATACTCTTTAATATATCTGGAATCCAATAGGGGACACTACAAGCTAATATCCACATCCTCCCCATTGATACCAATTCTCTAAAAGCAAGCATTTCCACAATACTGGAAAGAGAAATTATTTATATAAAGAAGAGATAACAGCTGAATTACAAGATCGGCAGCAAAGAAATCTGCTAAGCACACTTTTTTTTTAGATACACACCGTAGTTTTGCTCAAGATGAGAGTATTAGAAAAGCAGATATACAACCAGTGACAGACTTTGAAAAGCTATGTACTGATTCAAAAAACCATAAACCATAAACACTTAATCTCTACATGCCACAATGTATTACATGACAACACACAACCACTCAAGCTCCGCTACATGATAAAGTGGGAAAGAGATATTGGACGTTAAATAGATGAAGAAGACTGGCAGGCTTATCTTACAAATACATACCAAGCTGAACTATAAGGAGCAGGGTTATAAAACCTTATTCAAGTGGAACATCACACTAGATAAATTATACATCACCAAATGTGATGGAGAGGGCGTGCGGACAAATAGGTCCATACTACCACAACTGGTGGACGTGCCCCAAGGTGCAAAGATTCTGGAATCAAACAAGGAATTTAATTACATGAAGTCTCCAAACAATTATATCATTAGATCCATACAGCTTTTTATTGTCAAAGTATCAAAGCCTTTGGAAACGTTACATAAAAATAACAACATTCGGCATTTTGTTCCCTGATGGTCTGAAGATCGAAATGCAAGCATGCATTTTCCAAATTTTGACGGTTGCCAAATGGACAATAGCTTCTATGCCCCGAGTTGGAGCGAAACGCAAGCAATATTGAATAGGAACTAGAGAAAAAACATATTTTCTAAAGGAAAATGGCATTTACAAATGGAAAATTTGGGATGAATTAAACAATAAAAGATAAGACTCTTGACTTAAGCTTTCCATTGTTCATGAATCACACAAGGCTTCTGAGCTGGTCGACCCCCTTCCTGGACACTGCAGACAATCTTTATTTAATCAATGTTGTATTTTAATGTTGTTTATATGGTTAATGTTAATCAATATTTAATGCTTTGGTAGACACTTTAATTAATATTCAAATAAGCCTAAAAATGACAACATTCTAGTACCCCAAATAACACTGGCTGGGAGGCAAGGTATGGATCCAATAAACTCTACTGTCACAAATGAGAAATTTACAAAAAAATAACAAAAATACTGAAATGGAAAACCTGGCAGCATTATTAAAGGGTAATTTAGGTACATTGTCAAAGAGATGGGATATGTGCAGCCCTATTAAATTCCCTCAAAGCTGAAAACGTACCCCAGTAACGTAGGCTGCAAGCCTTGCGGCTATTAAATTGGCCCCGTAAAGCAACCCGCCAACGACTTGTTATATCGATCCCGGCAATCAATGTGTTAATACATATAATGGAACTTGCATGGAACAGAATATAATATTTACGAGTTTATCAATATTGCATTATTTCTGGAATGTGGGTCCGATTGAAACTCATAATTGAAGCCCGTAAGGATTTGAAATCTGACCTGCATTTTTCAGTGACGTAATGATGACGATCTCTGTTGCCATTGGCTCCATCTAAACCTTTAACTACGGGTTTGACTAATTGATCATGTTCACGGCCGCACATCCAACGTGCGACAAATGGTTTACGTCTCCAGCCCGTAACTCGCAGCATGGTCTAATTTAATAGCTCTGTAACGCAGCTGAATTTCAAACTTGCACCCTTTGCCGGCATGCCGATGCCGATACGGGCATCGAATTTAATAGTGCTAATGGAATAACGCTTTGTGTTTGTGATCTCATGTAAGATATCTTAAAAGAAATTTCAAAGGATGCTATCTAATTAAAATTATTGGGAGATCATGGTATATTCGCATGCAATTCGGGTTTGATGTGCTATATTGTTGGATACATTGACAGAAAACTTGTATTTTCTTTTCTTTCTCCATCCTTTGCAACGTGTTAATACGGCTATTGCTTTTGCCTTGATTGTAACCCATATATAGAGCTAGGGAATATGTTGGCGCGTTACAAATAAATGATAATGATAAAAAAAAGGGATTTTTATTAACTAAACATTGGCTATTATGTCTTTAATACTTGGATATTATGTGATTTCTTATTGTGCTTCTCTTTTATTCCCCTTCCCCACTACTTCTTATTTATATCTATTTTACAATTAATAGACGGTACACAACTTTTGTATTAAGGAACAAAAATGTTTTTGGTTTTATGTCTTTCCTTACAACATGAAAAATAAACAGCTTAAAAAACATACTACTGGTACTTGGACTTTTCATACTATGTTAAAGTACCACTAAAGCCCCATATTTACATGAAGCTCTTCTGAATAATTTATGACAATAATGAGAAAAATTTTAAAAAGTAAAAAAAAATAATATTAAAAATACAGCTTTTAATGTTATACCTGTTACTTGTATTGTTTCTTTACTGTGGATGTCCATTGCTTTATTTGCTTTCCTTAATTGTCACTAGTGAAGTTGAATTGTTTTGTACGTTGCACTTCCATTTAATACTACTGTAACTTCCACAACATGAGAAATGAATAGAGATCTTACATAGATTTAAGATGAGTAATGTGTAAGCAGGTAACATTTTTCAAATAAGAATACAATACATGTGAGTCTAAGTATGATATTCTAACATTACAATGTCTTATCTCCTTTCCAGTCAAGTCAATGGTGTTGCTTATGACATTGAAATATTGGGATGTAACCAACTACAAAAAAAATAGAGTTTATTAATACAAATGTAAAAGGTCACTAAAGTCACTAAATACGTTCTGCATCATTATACAGGGGATTGAAAAGCATGTTGAAAAAAGTGTTTTCCTTTTTAAAATTGCTTCTTATTTGTTTAAATTATAAGAATTTGTAGTTTGAGGTATTGAAGTTTTGTATTCGCACATGAATCTATTGTATACATAATGAGCTGCTTTGGCCAGTGGCACTAATTAGAATTAGCTGTGTAGGCTGAGTGAGAAATGGAACTTTTCTTTTATTAGTTATATTATTGATTTACGTTCAGATATTGGGTGTTCAAGCAACTCCCTATAAAATGGAAGGTTTTGAGCTAATATTCAACCATTACCTTTGTTTTCCTTTGTTTATGATCATTTTTATATAGGTTACAGAATAAAACAGATATGAGATATAAATTCTTAATGAGTGGGTACGCAACAACTATAGTTGCTATATTGTTGTTGTTTTTTTACATATGAATGTAAAAAATACAGTAGTGGGATTTGACCTCAGAACCTCTTTTGTCAGAACAAAAGTAATTACTTATTAACACAAAAAAAATTAAATTATATATTTAACTGAGTTATCCATAGAGTTGTGTTTTAAACTAATTTACTATTGTCTTTTGAACATAAACATATATGGACATCTAGACACAAGATCTTTATTTCAGGACAAATTATAATGGAGTTATAAAATTAAAATCACACTTTATTGGAATAAAATAAAACTTTGGGGATACTGAAGAATAGCCGGAAAACGGTACATTGGAATTTCAGGCGGGTTGTCTTACTACATACTGCATGGGAGAGTTGGAAGGAGGATCAAACTCTTGACTCACTTGTGCTCTTCACACAGAGAAATATTTTGTAGTATACCAGTCTAGTCTCACTCAAAAGAGTGATCCAGCCCTGAAATACCAGGCAATTCTACCCTGAACAGGAGAAACAGCAAACCTCAGATGAACGTTTTGACTTCGCTTTGGCCTCGTTGGTAAGGTGTAGGTAAACTCCCTCACTCTTTATATATTTTGTGAGTTGAATAAAGCTGAAGCAAACTATTGGGAGCTCCTCATATATATTAATCATATAAAATGCCAGTGCTATTTTTTTTCTCCTGTACTGATGTGGTAGTATAAATATCACAAGCTATATCAATCTGGTTACAAATTTACAGCATATATAGTACTAGAGAGAAAATGATATTGTAGCAATCAGAATCTAACAGTAAAGATGTATATATATATATATATATATATATATATATATATATATATATATATATATAATTATACTGTAACACGATAAGCTATAGATGAATTGATGTTGCTGACCCTCCTGGATTTGGCTTATATTCTGTTTTTATTTTGAATCCGTTTTAATTTACTAATTTACTTACTCTAATAAAGTATGATTTTAAGATTATAACCCCACTATCATAGGCCTTGAAATAGAGTTCTTGTGTCAAGATGTCCATATATATTTATGTTCAGAGGGCAATGGTAAATATAGCAACTAGTAATGCTAAATATATTCAGCCTGCACCCACAGTTTCAATTAAGTTTCTTGTGGGATGAATGTACTAAAAATAACAATATCTATATCAATTTAAAAAATGTTAACAGCTTTTTCCACATGATGTTCAAGACTCTAACTGATGGTGCACAGCAATGTTGATGACGCCTATATTCCTTTACCAGGGTGTAGTACAAATAAAATGAGTATTTGAAAAATGTACAAACCTGTTACCCCACAATGAGCTGTTTACAGCTTCTTTAGCAGAAATCTGTACTTTGACTCTTGCATTTGAGGACCCCGAGGAAGCTTGGGAAGGTGAATAGTCTGAGTAAGTACCCGATGAAACACTATTATGAAGATGTTTGTCCATCTCTGACTCATCTGTAGACTCTGGAGAAAAGAATAATTTCAGGACAGTAATATTTATTTTGTACATTTAAAATGATATTGAAGTTTTTAAATAAAAAAATTAAACTGTTATAGAAATTGAAACTGTATTTTGTTTTTAATAATACTGAATGAGAGTAATAACATACTGTGTGCAGTAGCAATATGTAGTCGCAGATGGTAGTTTCACAAACTCCCATAGTGATACACAAAATGTAATAAGGTCTACATAATTTAGTAACTGAGATAGAAGGGGGTGTTATTAAATTAGAGACTATAATAAACAGACGGACCATTCATCTTGTCTGCATCACTCTCCATGGTGTATTTAATTTTTCTGATGGAAGCTTTGTGGTTTTGTTATACAGCTTTTAAATAGAAACTTGTGGAATTTCCAGTCGGCTACGGGAACACTCAAAAATCTCTTCATAAATGAGGCTAATGGATGGTTCACATTTATAGGGCAAATTCCCTCTGAACATACATTTGTTTTATACTAAAGAGCACCCATAGAGAAGATTACCTATATGGGTAAAAGTTGTTGAATTGGTCAGTGATTCCTCCATGGTTGTGGAGAATACAAGCCACCATTAGATGCTTGGTTTCTGCCAATGACACTAAGAATGCTGAACTGATTGGTCAAACGTTCAAGAGTAATTTCAAGGGTCTATAAACTACAGATGCAGTCCTAAGCTGTGGAAGTTACATTCATGTTTCTGTGTTTTTCAGCAGCCTATATCATCTAATCCAAGTTTTGTAGCAATAAAAAGTGATTACTACATTTTTACACATATATATTTAAACTTAAATAAGTACACTCTTTCATGTAAGAGCAACTTATGTATAGGTGAAGCATCCACTTTAATGAAGAAAATTGATGGTTAAAGTAAGTACAGACCAAATGTAAAATTCATTGTCAATGGGCCATTATGATGGCAGATATAGATGAAACCCTTAAAAAGATATTGTTTGTAGTTAGTTGGTACACAGAGATTAAATACTTTAGTTATTAAACAAATGATTGTGAAGTAATGAAAAAAATGTATAATTCTACATAGGAGTGAAATATCACAAACAATTCGGTTAAAAGTAAAACATTGTTGGCACAAATTAAGTTATCTTACTCCTGCTTTTAGTGTCCCTTTAAATAAGGATACAGTGCATGTTTTACCAAACAAATTTACATGGTAGATCTCTCTCACTAGAATATATAGGCCATATTAATATATTTAATTGAATGAGACATTCCATATGGTGGTCTTTCAATGCCATTTTTTATTTATTAAATGTCATATAATGTGTGATTCACTCGAGATGTTTCTCCGCTTACCTTTTTTGTCTTTCCCCAGCAGTACCAGTTTTGGTGGGTACAATGGTGTTTCAATTAAGGATGGACGGAGCTCTGCCATCCTCATTTCAGTTGGTCGATGTCCAAACTCCTGAAGGTTACAATCACATTAGCAATCAGTGCATGATCCAACTTCATTTGTTAAGACAGAGCTTTAGTCCTTTTAATAACTTGGCAAAGCACCAATGTAAACTTGTGCTACTTCTGTCTTATTTCTCATTATCCTAAAAAAGACTATGAATGCTCCAAGAATTAATTCTAGTTTGCTTAAACGTGACAGGCTTTACTAGAATGGGACATATTTACCAAAAATTTGGATTCATAGAGTCTTTTCTGTCAAAATATTTTTATATAATTTTGTTAACTACGTGACTTAATTAACTTTATTCTCCTCAGCGTGTCATATAAAATTTACTTTTCACTTAGTTCTACGACGTCCCCAGGGTAACAGATTCTCAACTTCTGGAACCTCACCCTTTCTTACAGTTTTTTCTCATGTAGGGTGCCATGTTTCAGAGTTGTGACATAAAGTCACATCCACAGAGCGGGCTTCACATTATCAGTGTATCACTGACCAGACTTACAGTTAACACATTTAGTTTTTCTCAAGACTCACTTTCAACCATCACACAAAATCATTAACCACATCATGTAGTCTTGACCTAAAATCTGCAGAATTTCTTACATAAGACACAACAAAACTGTAATCCAATCACTCATCATATCCACCTTGATTAATGTAACTTACTCCTTGTTGACTAATGTCACTTACTCCTGGATGGCCTTCTTCTATAATCACTACAATACATAATGAATGTCTCCGGTAGATCCATTCACCTCTGTCAGTACTTACAAGCTACAACACCCCTACATTAGTCAATCCACTGGCTTACCATAGCCTCAGGAATAAAGTTTAACAAACAAAGCCTTAAAACAGTGCATCTTATATCTCTGCCCTCATCTGAAAATATTCCTCAAATCTCCCTCTTTGGTCTTCTTATAATCTGTATTTTTCCTCTCCTCTTGCTTCCTCCACTCGCTACCTTCTAAAGAAATGCTCTTGAGCTACAACCATTCTGTTGAACTCCTTATCATGCTCATTAAAATATTTCTTAATGCAAAATCTTTAAAAAAAAAATATTATAGTAAATAAAGCATACAATCTTTTTGTCCAATATTTGTGCTTTTTATAGGAACACCAATCACTGAAGAAGCTGCAACAAAGAGCAGCAAAACGCGTTTGATCTACCATTTACATACAAACACACTTTTAGGGTACTTTCCCACTGATAACTATTGAGACCTAGTGTCTTTTATGACATCACGGTTCTTATCGTGTTTTTTACCAATTTTTATCTTTTAGTTGTACCTATATATATATATATTTTTTTTGTGTGGATATTTTGTCCAATTCCTACATTGGCCAGTATGTTTTTTATGGCATAAAAAAAGTATATCCTTTCAAGGAATTGAGTGTGTGTGTATCTTTCCATTAGACTTGGATTTAGATCACATAGACACACATGAACATATACACATATACAGTCAGGTACATAAATATTGGGACATCGACGTAATTCTAATCTTTTTGGCTCTATACACCACCACAATGGATTTGAAATAAAACGAACAAGATGTGCTTTAACTGCAGACTTTCAGCTTTAATTTGAGGGTATTTACATCCAAATCAGGTGAACGGTGTAGGAATTACAACAGTTTGTATATGTGCCTCCCACTTTTTAAGGGACCAAAAGTAAAGGGACAGATTAACAGTCATAAAACAAACTTTCACTTTTTAATACTTGGTTGCAAATCCTTTGCAGTCAATTACAGCCTGAAGTCTGGAACGCATAGACATCACCAGACGCTGGGTTTCATCCCTGGTGATGCTCTGCCAGACCTCTATTGCAACTGTCTTCAGTTCCTGCTTGTTCTTGGGGCATTTTCCCTTCAGTTTTGTCTTCAGCAAGTGAAATGCATGCTCAATCGGATTCAGATCAGGTGATCTACTTGGCCATTGCATAACATTCCACTTCTTTCCCTTAAAAAACTCTTTGGTTGCTTTTGCAGTATGCTTCGGGTCATTGTCCATCTGCACTGTGAAGTGCCGTCCAATGAGTTCTGAAGCATTTGGCTGAATATGAGCAGATAATATTGCCCGAAACACTTCAGAATTCATCCTGCTGCTTTTGTCAGCAGTCACATCATCAATAAATACAAGAGAACCAGTTCCATTGGCAGCCATACATGCCCACACCATGACACTACCACCACCATGCTTCACTGATGAGGTGGTATGCTTTGGATCATGAGCAGTTCCTTTCCGTCTCCATACTTTTCTCTTCCCATCACTCTGGTACAAGTTGATCTTAGTCTCATCTGTCCATAGGATGTTGTTCCAGTACTGTGAGGGCTTTTTTAGGTGTTGCTTGGAAAACTCTAATCTGGCCTTCCTGTTTTTGAGGCTCACCAATGGTTTACATCTTGTGGTGAACCCTCTGTATTTACTCTGGTGAAGTCTTCTCTTGATTGTTGACTTTGGCACACATACACCTACCTCCTGGAGAGTGTTCTTGATCTAGCCAACTGTTGTGAAGGGTGTTTTCTTCACCAGGGAAATAATTCTTTGGTCATCCACCACAGTTGTTTTCTGTGGTCTTCTGGGTCTTTTGGTGTTGCTGAGCTCACCGGTGCGTTCTTTCTTTTTAAGTATGTTCCAAACAGTTGATTTGGCCACACCTAATGTTTTTGCTATCTCTCTGATGGGTTTGTTTTTTTTTTTCAGCCTAATGATGGCTTGCTTCACTGATAGTGACAGCTCTTTGGATCTCATATTGAGAGTTAACAGCAACAAATGCAAATAGCACACTTGAAATGAACACTGGAGCTTGTATATGCTCTTTGTAAATGGGATAATGAGAGAATAACACACACCTGGCCATGGAACAGCTGAGCAGCCAATTGTCCCATTACTTTTGGTCCCTTAAAAAGTGGGAGGCACATATACAAACTGTTGTAATTCCTACACCATTCACCTGATTTGGATGTAAATACCCTCAAATTAAAGCTGAAAGTCTGCAGTTAAAGCACATCTTGTTCGTTTCATTTCAAATCCATTGTGGTGGTGTATAGAGCCAAAAAGATTAGAATTACGTCGATGTCCCAATATTTATGGACCGGACTGTATATAGAATCATTGGTGCATACTCATATAGAGATATACAGAAATTGGAGTGTTTTTGTCAGTATATCGGACACCCCACAGAGGTAATTTCAAGTACATCTCAAAGATAATAGAAACACACTGTATACTGGGGTGCACTACAAAAACCATGAATAGTTCTTGAAATATCCCTTCTGACACCTACCTGTGAGAGAGAATCACATCCAGCTTTTAAGTACCTCACATTCTGGAGGTCACCAAAGGTGAGAGACAACTCTGTAAAAGTAAATTGTCTAATACTACGAAGAGGCACAAAGTAATCTGCACTAGGAGTATCTATTGCGCTTTCTCCCCCTCGCTTCTTTCAAAAATCTTAAAAAGCTCATTAAAAACACATTGTTTTACAGAAGCTTATCATCTAGATGCTTAACATATTCAACCAACTTGCCCTACTATCTCACACGTCCCATCAATACCTTCTAGATTGTACTCTCTTCACAGAAAACCTCAACCATGTTGCAACATTTTGTCTGTTATCCTATTGCATTGTATTGTCTTTATATTTCGGTATTACCATATAATTTGTTTACCCATTGAATACATATTACTTTACTGTACATTTGTATATAACTCTTCAGAAAATGTTGTCACTTTATAAATAAAGAGTCACAATCATAATGAGGCTTGACAATACAGAATTCTGACTCATTTTAAATGATTGTGGGGTGTATATTGGTTCTGGATTTATTTAGTTAAGTATCACGGAATGTAACTATTTAAACAGTACTTACATCAAAAAATCTGAAATCAAATAATTTAATCTATCAACTGCACAGTAAAAAAAATGCTGATAGTTGCTTAAAATGTGGTGGGTTTAGGTCCATAGTTTACCTCTGATCTTTCTGAATGATCTTCCTTCTCCTTCCTTTTAGGGACATCAAGAGAATAGCTACGCAAGTTGCCTGATTCAGACATCTGACTTTTTTGGAATTCTTTATGTTCTCGATTTGCAACCTGAAATTCAAAAAAACATGATATTAACAATTAAAGATAAGCTCTAATTCTTAAGTTCATGAACAAAAATGGACAAAATATGTTCTCAGATCCCAAATTGTGAAAAATGTAATTAACTTTTTGGTCTTCTACTGTATGTGATTGTAAATGATAAAGAAATGTAAGTAGGGGTATATATCAAACAGTGTAAGATGTTGAAAAGTAGAGTCTGTCGGTTTTTCCTTGGAACCTTTTTTTAACAGCAACAATTTGATGCATAAAAAATATAGGAAACTCTACTTTTTTAACCCACTATTTAACATATTTAATGAATATTTTACATTGTCTGCAAAAAAAAATGTATACTTTGAGAGAAATGTTATGTTTGCAAAGTATGTATGTAAACTTAGCAAGCTCTGTTTGTGTCCTGGGGACTACCATCTTGGACTGCTTGTTGACCTGGAGCCTGAGGATAAAGGTGGTAGGAGCAAAAGCAGCTGTCTGCAGTCATTAAAGCAAAATTGAGTATAATAATTAAAGATATTCAATTGTATACACTACTTATTAATTTAATTTACACTTTCTAAAACATTTTACTCATAATCAAGTCTTCATAAGATTAAAAATATAGAATAAGAACAGGAATAAATGTAAGTGGTTCCTTAAGGGCCATTCTCTGTGTAATAAGTTGACGTCTGGCCTCAAAGTGTATAGAGGTGGATTTTTATTCAATTACCTTGATTTTAACTTGTGAATATGAATATCTTACAAGCAAAGCAACAGATGAAATAATGTCTCATTATCAGCAGTAAAGCATAACCTGTGGGACTAAAGCACTCTTACTCGGAATGCTATGCTTGGAAAGTATCCTATTGGTGAGACCTTGGGACTCCTGTGAGAACCTGAGAACATTTTAGGAATAAAAGGTTTGGGCCTAAGCCAGGTCTAAACCCTGCAAAGTACTGGGATGACTTCATTGGAGAACTAACAATCAGAGGGCTAACAAACAGTTGCTCTGTTAACAGCGGATAGATTTAGATTGAAAGGACAAGATATCTTTTCAAAATGCTTAATTATTGTGAAATTCATGTTTTTTACTGAACTTTAAAATTAAAAAAATAGGAAAAAACTTTATTGGAGTAAATGTGCTACACAATTAAAATAAGCATGCCAATAGGCTCATGTAAATAGTCTCTGTGATCCTCGAGGGATATCTCCTATCTGGAAGGACCAATAAAAATTGAAGCACCAAATATAGATTATTTTCCTATAGTAAGATAAAGCAACAGTGGATCAAACCTCATAACTAATGTACATAAGCTAGGCAAAAAAGAAGAGCTTGTAGTTTGGATAGATGACACAGAGAGTAGCTCATAAAAACCTGACTTAGGGCCATATACTATTAGATGCCTTGAACTCACAAATTTGGCTGCAGGTTTAAAAAAAAAAAAAAAAAAATGTTTAGATGTATTCTATTGACTCCAGCTCATAAATTCCGACAACAAGGTTAGACTCGTAAACCCGGCCTTTTTAAGTGAGATTTCAGGGGGTGTGATCACATGATCTGACAATATTTAAGCAAGCAAGTTACAGCTCTAATAATTGATCGAAAAAGGCCTTGCCAATCGTATATTTGAAATAAGCATTGCAGCTAGTTAAAGTATGTCCTCCCTAGCAAAATAGAGTCATAACTAAGCCTGACAGCTGTTTCATCAATAACAAGCAGCTTTGTCAAAGGCAATTATTATAAGAAAATGCTGCGGCACTCAGCGGGTTTAAATATACTGCTTGAGATATTTTATGACGTCAGTACCAATAGCTCAGAGGAGGCGTGAAAAGAATATTTCTGCTAAGAATAGACAGTTGAAAACAAAATGGACTTTTAAGTGCACAACAGAAACTTTTGGACTACTTGGCTTTATCCTGTACATTTTTCTAGTTCCCATTAAATGAGCAGTTTAGAATTACCTCAGATTTCATGTCCTTTGGCATTGGCCACTTATGCTCATATTTTTCCTTCAAGTTTTGCTCGGCACTGGATGTTGGGATAGAATTCTCCAGAGAGGACCCATGGCTTACTTTACCCACCATATTTTGTACTGATTTCACCATGTTCTTTAAATCTTCTGGATATGGAGTTGGATATCTCTTTAGATTAATTTCAACCTGAAATTGAACAAATGAAAAGTTCTTAGTACCACTAAAAATGTATTTGATAATATTAGAAAAAAGCAATTTTAAAGAAAACAAATAGCAGTCTCTGTGGGCTTCCATCTTGGAACAGTAGAGTTATTCTACAGAGCCTGCACTTTTATCAAGTGCGTATTTTTTGAGCCCTATTAAATTCCAGCCTTGTAAATCCAACATGGAGCTCTTAAAGCCTACGTGCTTCAAATTCTCCCTAGTTACGCTGCTATTAAATTAGAAAGAGCTGCGAGCGAGAGAGGCTGTTTCGTAAACCAGTCTCATGCATGTTGGATGTGCGGCAGTGGTAAAATCAATTAAGCAATTACGTTGCAATGGGTCAGAATTAGTCAATGGCAAAAAAGGCTCCTGACATCAGAACTTGCAGCGGTTGTGGTCCCCAAAACAATAGCCCTTCAAGCACAAACCCCCAAAATTAACCCCCCTATGCTCCCCATTGGGACCCCCGCAGTGTCCCCATATTAACCTGTGCAGCGGCGGTCCTGTCGGGACCCGATTGGGACCCCTGCTGCATATACAAATTTAAATCTCCCGCCACGAGTCCTTAAAGGGCCTGGGGCACAATATTCTGCAATCCTAATATTAACCCCCCCAATGCTGGGGTCCACATCGGGACCCCCGCAGCCTCCCCTTATTAACCCTTGCTGCGGGGGTCCAGGACCCCCGTCGCAGTGAAAGTGTTAAACCCTGCTGCACAGGTATTTCAAGCAACCCCCCGGCACCTAAAATTAACCCCTCTATGCTGGGGGTCCCTAGTATAAGGGCCCTTCCTTCAGGGCCGCAGGTCCGGCCCCTTTACGAGAAAAAGAAACATTACAATTAATACAAATAAATAAACACAACATATAAACAATACATTCTAAATACACTTACCTTTCCGTCATGCCCTCGTCCTCCTTCTAGTCTTCTTCGGCAGGGCTGCTTCCAAAAAAATCTGTTGCTCTAAAAAAAATTGAAAAAATAAAGGAGCTCCTCCCTGGAGGAGCTCCCCGACGCAAATGAGACTTTTCGCGCATGCTCCGGTAAAAAATGGAAATGGCGCCTTCTGGCTCCAAGCATGTGCGTATGCAGATGCTTGGAGCCAATCAGAATCAAGGGTGTATCCCATTCTGATTGGTTGAGGGCAATAGTGTCTTCTGATTGGTTTACAAATGACTGACAGGTCCATCAGCCAATCAGAATGGTATATAGGGGTGTATCCCATTCTGATTGGCTCACACCTTGGCGCCTTCTGATTGTCTGAAATATGATTGACAGTGTTTTCAGTTAATCACAAGGTGCCGTTTCCAATTTTGTACCGGAGTATATGCAAAAAGCCTCATTTGCGGTGGGGAGCTCCTCCAGGGAGGAGCTCTTTTATTTTTTTACATTTTTTTAGAACAGCAGATTTTTCTTTGAGGGGCTCTGCCGTTGAAGACTAGAAGGAGGACGGGGCATCGCGGAAAGGTAAGTGTTCTAATTTTAATGTATTGTTTATATGTTGTGTTTATTTTTTATTAAATATAATGTTTCTTTTTCTCGTAGGGGTGCCTGACCTGTGGCCATGAAGGAAGGGCCCTTATGCTAGGGACGAAGGTCAGAAAACTGTCGTTGCTGGAGGGTTATTTGGTCAAGGTAAGTGGGCTCATTTACTCTATTCTAGGTTTAGAGAGGGGGTGGTTTTCAGGCGAGGTTTAGTGATATTTATTGTATGTAGTTAGGGGTTTAATTTATGAAGTTAGGGGTATTCATGTATGTAGTAAGGGGTTAACTGTATGTAGTTAGGGGGTTTTATTTATGTAGTTAGGGGTATTAATGTATGTAGATAGGGGTATTAATGTATGCAGTTAGGGGTTTAATTGTATGTAGTTAGCAGTATTAATGTATGTATTTAGGGGTATTAAGGTATGTAGTTAGGGGTTAACTGTATGTAATGAGGGGGTTCATTGTAGTTAGGTGGTTAATTGTATGTAGTTAGGGGTTAATTGTATGTAGTTAGAGGTTTAATAGTATGTAGTTAGGGGTATGTATTCAGGGGTTAAATTGTATGTATTGAGGGGTTGTATTGTATGTAATGTATGTTTCATTTTATGTACTGTATGTTTTATGCTATGTAATGTAGATTTTTTTTATTTTCATGTAATGTAGGTTTTTTATTTTTGTAATGTTCTTTTTTTTATTTTCAGCAATATCCTTTTTTTTATTTTGTGTGATTAGGTGTTTTTTTTATTTTCTGTAATTCTATTTTTTTTTATATTTTGTGTAATTAGTGGGGTAATAGGGTTTTTATTAGGGTGTTAGGTGGATAGTCTGGAGGAAGTCAATTTTTTATTTTATGTAGTTTTTTTTATTTTTATGTAACTTAGGTTTTTTATTTTTGTAATGCTCTTTTTTTTATTTTCAGCAATATCCTTTTTTTTATTTTGTGTGATTAGGTGTTTTTTTTATTTTCTGTAATTCTATTTTTTTTATATTTTGTGTAATTAGTGGGGTAATAGGGTTTTTATTAGGGTGTTAGGTGGATAGTCTGGGGGTTAACAGGGTAGTTGGGGGTTTATGAGATGGAGTTTACTGGGTAAATTTGGGGTTAAATAAGACTAGACAGGGTTACATAGGACTAGACAGGGTTAAAAAGGTTTAGATGGGGTTAAGTGGTTAGCGATAGGGTTAATTAGGTATGGTGAGGGTTAAATGGTGTTAATTACTTAGATGGGGTTAATTACTTAGAGGGTGGTTAATTACTTAGATGGGGTTAATTGGTTTATTTGGGTGGCTAATAGTGTAGTGTAGGGCAATGCTTAGACCCTCATGGCACTTATAGTGTTAATATTGGGGTTCATTAGTGTCCCATGAGGGTCTGTATAGACCCTTATGGGACTGGTGGGTTAAATAGAGACCTATGAGGGATCTGCATAGACCCCATAAGTGATGGGGTTAATTAGAGACTTATGGGGGTCAGGAAACGCAAGGCGGGAAATTTAAATTTTTACCTCAGCTGCAAGGGATGATATGGTGACTCTGTGGGGGTCTAACTAACTAACGCAGCAAGAGTTAATTTTGGGAGGCTGCGGGGGTCCCAATCAGGACCCCTGCAGCATGGTGTTAGATTTAGGGAGCAGGAGGGAGGTATAGATGCTAGCAGGAGGTTTGGGGACCAGAGTCAGGGTCTTTCGTGCTGCTCTCACAGCCAAGGTAAGGGATTTATTAGCCTTTGCGGGGTGCTCTGGAGCACACGTGGGGCTTCAGCCAACATTTCCATGTTACGGCTAGCTCGCGTGGGACATCTAAGCAATTCAATAGCATGATTGGGTCGAAAGGGCTACATGGATGACAGGTCAATGGGTTTTCGACCTGCAACTAAACACATTGCCTGTCTCTTAGGCATTTCTCGGGCCAGCCTGCGTTTTCAAACACAAGTCGGCTGCTTGTCAGTTTTAGAGGGGAATTTAATAGCAACGTAGTGCTACTTATGTCACTACGTGCTAAAAGTTTGTTCTTAGCTCTAATTTAATGAGGCTGTTTATCAGTAGAACTGAATGGACATTGTATCTAAATCCAAGATTTATTCTATCCCTTGCCTAACTCTAGTAACAAAAGCAATTGTTTGCCAGCATTAAAGCAAAATTGAATACAATCTTTAAAAAAATCAAACCCAGTATTTGTAACAATTATAAAAGCACTTCATTATTAAGTCAGGGTTTTCACAAATGCATACAATACATATAAATGATTGCTTAATCTGCTAAAATAGAATAAAATGTGAACATAAAGTTGTGCAAAAATAATAATATCACCAAATAACACATAATTATTACAGATGAAGTTGTCATAGCAGCAAAATGTGTCAGGGGAGAGTTGTCATTTTTCATTTAAGCACAACTGATGTACAAGTGCTGTGTGACTCCTCAGCTTGTGCCTGAGGATCATGAATCCAGATGGTGAGGGAGATACTGTGTGAGAGCAAGCTAGTGACTGTGCCACAGTTTTCCTCCTCTAGAACCACAATAAGAGTTATTTGTTTCACTTATGCATTAATCATCAAAAAAACTCATATTCAAAGATATATATAAGCAATATCCAATATTCATTTAATTTATTTTCAAGGATGAGATTGTAAGCCTCCAGTTGGGGTTCTGGACTCCCACGTTAAAGACCATCAAGGGGATAAGTGTCTGTCTATGGGACGGGTCCAAATATCTAACTAGACAGAAACCAACTTGAGCTAAGAAAACCACTTTAACACAGCAACTATGCATCCACTGAAGTGTGTTGTGTAACATAAACCAGTACCTTCTAGCCATGGCCATCATCCTCCTGACTTAATGGTGGGCAGAGACCGCCAACTATTGAATATTATCTTTGAAAGCAGGTCTAGTTTACAATACGGCTTTTTTTTAAATAATTCAATTAGAATTTTGTTTTCGATCAATGCCACAATAAAAGATCAAGCTCTTTTTGTTAGACCATTACAGTGATTCTTAACATTATGAATATGCCCACATTGTTGGTGTGTTTTGTAAAATCCATAATTGTCTCATAATCATATATATTTGCTCCCTGTCTTATCCTGTAAAATAAATAAAAATGAATGCTAGAAAAATTAAATATACTGGTGAGCTTTGAACTCAAAGTCTTCCATGTTAGTTGCTGTCGTTAAAGGAACATTTGGAGACAATGATTTTCCACTTTTGTTTTAATTCTTAACAAAATAGTTATATAGTAATTGAGGATGAAAAAATACTTTAGTTCATCAAGTTCAACCTTTTTAGCTCTCCTCTGATCAATCTAATATATAATAATATTATTATGAATTATAATACAAAATTATATTATACCTAATCATAGTTTTGTTTCTGAAATTTAAATCTATTTATTTCCTAAAACGAGGAACCTAAACAAAACTTGTAGCTAACATGAAAATTGCATTCCATGTTGAGTCACGACCAGTAGCATCATGCAGTGCTATTTATTTTCTTGAAGCCATTTTTTTTGGCCTTAAAAATTACTTTTGACAATTTAATGAAATGTTTTGTTTTTCCAAGGTGTTCCAAGGCCAATTTTCAATGATTACATTTATAAATTACATTTAATGGGAAATAATATTCAAAGCAGCACTAGGGTTGTTGGAGACTTTGGTCAAATACAAAATTACTACCTAAAAAAAATTAGATGTTCAGATTTAAAAGACCACTGTAGTATGATGCTTAAGACATACAATTAAACCTAAACTGTTTACACAAATTGAAAAAAAAAAATATAACAGGCTTTAAAGGGAGTCCGTCACTCCGAAATCAAGTTGTTTATTTGTCTAGAGAATGGAAAATTTGGTACTGACCATTTGTTTCTTTAAAATTAATTATTTCTGAGATATTCAGTATCATCTGTGCTGCATTTTTATACAAATGACCAGCTCCTAAACACTAACTCCTAACAACAAATTCTGCCTGTCTATGTGATGGCCAAAACAATGTCCCCCAATGTCATCAAGCAGTTAGTTCTCCTCTCCAAAATGATCAAATAATCTGTGCTGCAAATTAGCATTTTGACCTTTGGATTAGCATAAAAGAGTCACAAAAACATCTAATTTTCAGTATCTTGTTGATTATTTATTGTAATGAAAAAAAGGCTGGTACAATATATAGCCAATATATGTTTTTTAAGATGAAAGTAACTTCCTGTTGGGGGGCAGTATCCCTTTAATTGATCAGTGAAGCCGCAGTGGTGGCTACCATTTTGGTTTCTGTTGATCTAGTGCTATAGTTGGAATAATACTTTGAATGCAGAGGAGTCTTAATGTGCACATTGGAAATGTGGATGCAAAAATTATCAATGTTTTTAATAGGACTAATTGAAATGTAATTAGTTTACAAGGACACAGAGCCCAGCTATAAGAAGAACCTCAGTAAATTAAATATTTAAAGGCTGTCTTTCTTTTTTTGTATGCTTTCTAGCAACATTGTGCCTCTTGCAGAGATAAGTTACAGAAAATACCATATAGGAAACATGGCACCAATGTTTCCCTTTATTTACTTAGCATGTTAAAGAAATTATATAAAAATAAATATAGCTCATATTTAGTTTAATTTTAATTTTGGTAATTTTCTGAAATACTTTAAAAAGCTTTTGTCAACTAAAATATTAAAATCTAGACCAATGATAAACTAGAATACCTTTTTTTGTATATTGCACAGTATAAAGTCAATTTCTTCAAGAGAGAATATTGTATATACTTTAATGATAATTAAATGCATAATATTTGTTTATTTTTCTTTTAAAGTATGGAAAACATTCACTTTATTTTATGTTGGCACCACTTAAACACCATAATATTCTTATATGGTCAGATGGTGCTAATGAAATGTCTAGAAAATATAACTACTTAACGTTATGTTATCACTTCTGCATCTCAAGATTATAATATTAACAGGTATATGATTTGACAGATGATAAATTAACAGAGCAAATTGATGTCTATATGGCAATATAATTGAACATAATACATGCAAACAGGATTTTGCTTTGACATTTGACAGAATAAATGCAAAAGCTTCAAGAGATCATCAATTCATATTTGCTAATAACCAGTATTAGAAAAGTAATTAGAATTGCTAATACAGTGCACAATATTTAATTGCTCTGGTACCGTATTAACAAGTGCACAGTAGAAGTGATATTTACAAAGTAGTATTTTAGATAATATACTGAGTCGGTTATTACAGTATTTCATAATCAGAAGGAAAATATGTTGCTTTATATTATTATTATTATTATTATTATCCTTTATTTGTAACGCTCCAACATATTTCATAGCGCTATACAGTGGTTAGGTACAAGTATAAACAATTTCCCCACAATGGAAACAATGGAAGACCCTGTTATTGAGCTTTCAATCAGATATAAACTGTGCTTTCCCTAAAGCACCTCACAAGATTGAAAACTCACAAATTTACATTCTAAAGGATGTGGGTGAGGTACAGGAGAGTGATAGATGAATAGTGAATGAAGAGACTAAAGATGATAGGCTTTTTTGAATAGATGCGTTTTAAAGAGATTTTGAAGGATTTGAAGTAGAAAGATAGTCTGGTGGAGCGAGGTAAGGAGTTCCAAAGAATAGGGGCAGCACAAGAAAAGTCTTGAAGGAGTGAGAGGAGATGATGAGAGAGGAGAAGAGACGAAGGTATTCTTTAGAGAACATTTTATGAAGAAAATAAAACATATTTATTGAAAATCGATAACCATTCTTTTATGGCCATGACTATCGATAAATCTATACGTACATGTTTTAAAATTTCCTTTGAATTTTTAATCTTAAACAGACAGAAAAACAACACATGGCATGAAGAGTATGTTATTTGGACCATAGCCTACAAAGTAAAGTGATTTGACCAGGCTCTCACATAGCACGATTAGGCTGCACCTGAGAAAGGCAGGAACAGTCCTATTTAGGTTACATGTATAGGTGGGCCTACAAAATGGGGGGGGGGGGGGAGTAGCTGAGAAACTAGTGGGTTTGCATGAAAAACCTGCAACAGCAGAGAGGAGCCGACAGTTTATATACAAGTCTGAGAGCAGCAGAGTTGATATTTTATTAAAAGCATTGTTGAATTTTACCTAAGCCTTTGGACTATTTCTCTATGAGCTCTTATAAGAGGACAATAGGTCTCTAAAGATCGACTTTGTCACTATATATATATATATATATATATATATATATATATATACGGTATATATATATATATATATATTTAAATGTATTTTAAGTTAACTGTTACATGACTGATTTACATTGCTGTGTGGCAGTGGAATTCATAAATTTATACACAGAAATATTCTGAATTAATTTGTGGAATTATTATAATGGAAACAAGCAACCAACTAAGGGCTTAGTTTCATATATTACAATAATAAATGAGACTGACTTCCTCACTGAGATATTTGTGCACACCCTAGCTTTGAATTAATACAACAAGCATGAATGGGAGCAACATACTGCTGAGAATTGTCTGTTCATGCACCAAAGAGGACACCCTCATACAATCTATAGTGTAACTAAATTGAGTCAATGTACTCATTTTGATATTTATAATTTTAATTAAATAAACTGGACTTTGATCTTGTCGCTTACTTGGCTATTTATTTCTTTATTTTGTATGAGCATTTTGCTGGAAATTGAATTTAGTGGTCCCCAAGCCCCCCCAACAGAGCAGCAAATAGATCATCCAATACATGTGGCATTAGTAATTTCCTAACAATAATCATTATAGTAGAAACTGTATACAGTTCTACTGTACTCATTATAGTAATACAGACCTTGATTATAGTAATCACCAGAACTGCATTTGCAAATAGACGTGAAGCAAGAAGTGGGAAAATGATAGTGACCATTAGTAAAGTAGCTTACTCACTACACTGATGTGCGCCATCTTTAATATATAAAAAAAACAGTGAGACATCACTACTTAGCACTGGCAAAGGTAGAGAATGGAAGGCCCTGGTGGAAAAAAAATGTTAGGTCCCCCTAGGGGGGTTTGTAAACATTTATTTGTGCTGGGCCCCAGGTACCAATTCATTCAGTGCCCCTCCCCAACAGCTCTTTAAATAACAGTACCCCTACCCTCTCCAAGACCCTTTCCTATTGATGCTCTCTTCCACACAATAACTTTCCATACCTGTCCAGGGGGACAAGGTGGGTTGGGCTGAGAGAGTGGAAAAAATAATTAAATGCAACAAAAATAACACAGCTCTGGTAGCTCCGCACCTGCTACTTAGGCCATATGGGAGGAACTGGTGTTAAGCAGAAATTGTGGGTCCTCTGCAATCCATTTCATATATAAACAATAAAAAACTTTTTGCAGCCCTCCCGTTCCAATTTCCAAAAAAGTTCGCCATCTTTGCCTATTGGGTCTTTGTTTTTGCTTATAGGTTTTAAACTAGGTATATGTTCTTCTACTAAATTAATCAGAAAATCTTACCCAAGTCAACACATCACAAACAAAAACTGATTTGACGGAAGATACAAACCAAGTGCATCTTCTCTGTCCATATTAAGCCTGGATTGACCAGTCTTAAAAAAAAAACATGTGTTTGCCAGATATTCATTAATTTATTTACTTTGTTTGTCCCACCACATCTGCTTGGAGGCTGGAAATTGTCACATTGAAGCCGAACATATCTTGCCTTAATATGTGCAAACTCCTTATGAGCCCCCCTTGAGTGATTGATAGAAACAATTGTAATATTTCATTTAAGACAACATCATCTCCCATGTGGGACATTTATCCCTTCCCTTAAATTTCTAACCCCATCCTGTGCTGTTTGTGTACAGAAAAACATTTCATTTTGTCAGTTCAGTGTTTCACAAAACAGCATAACTGTCAGACACATCCTATAACTGAGAGAGCACAGCGTGACAGCGGCAGCTCTTTGCTGCAGAGCAGATACTCTCTGAATAGGCTTTAGTCCATTTACATTGGGAGATTATTTGTAAAATGGATATTTAATGCCTGATAAAACATTTTGTAGGAAAAAGAGCTAATCCGTGGAATCTTTTGGCCATGTTGTGAAAAAAAAGCGAAATAAATATTAGGTACAAAAGTTCATACATATAAACATTTACATGGGGATAAGTTATAAGCGGATAAGACGCCATTGTTATACTTAGGTTCTCATGTATTTTACTCAATGCTATTGTAAATATTATTCTTACTCCTAAATCACTCTAGACTTCAAGAGTCTGTTAAAATCAAATGTATTTATATTTATTTATTTTTGCATAGAGCATTTATGCTATATTTATAAAAGAGTGACATGTGAAATGTGTGGAGGTATAAAAACAGACTAATGTAAAATGGAAGTTTATTACAGTCAAGAAGGTAAAAATAATGGAAAAGCCAAGCATACTGTAGGCATAGGAGTGCGAGTATTTGGAGGAATGTATATCTATACAATATTTCATTTAATATTAGTCACTTCTATTATGTTTACTTTTATTCTGTTTGTAAATACAGTGGACCCTTGGTACTCATCTACCTTGAAACTCGTAAAAATTGGCATTCAATGCATTTCGACAAGGAAAATACCTTGGAGTTTACCTTGGTACTCATCACGATTGTATGAGTCAATTTACATTACTCTTTATGGGAGCTTGGTACTCATATTTTTTGCTACTTTTCGTGCCTTCTGGAACCAATTAACGAGAAGTACCAAGGGTCAACTGTAGTTTGATTTATATGTCAAGCAAATTTGTAATACATTGTTAACTGTTTTTTTTTTTATTATTCATTCAATGTATTAATACGTAAGTTGATAATTTTGTTAACTATGATTTATTGTACTTATTATCTGTTTTTGTGCTCCTACTAAAATTCAATAAGAATAATAGGAGGGGAAAAAATAAATATAGGGTGATTATATTGATAAAAGGCATGGAGGAGTGAGCGCAGGTAGAGATGGGTAGACAAAGGTTAGGAATTTGAAAAGACAACGGTAGTAGACAGGGAGACATTGGAGTTTGGATTAGAGGGTGACTATGTGATTGTTTGGGGAAGACTAAATGTGATACGGCAGAGAAATATTGGATTGCATTGTCAACATTGAACGCATGTGGCTGAAGGCCAAAGAGAAGTGAACTAAAATAGTCCAGGTGGATGATGGCGAGGGAGTAAATGATCAGTTTAGAGGGAATCTGTCATCCCAACAAGATGTTTTATTGCGGTACACTGTACTAGTGTTTCTAGTGGCTCCATTTAACATTCTCTGGTTGTGTTCACTCCCTACATATTGAAATTATAATTCTCCTCCTGCTGACCAGTGTTTCTTCTGTTCAGACCATTTTTCATCTATTCGGCAGTGGAAAGAGGGGAAGGGGATAGCAGGCCTTTTATGCATACAGTACTAGCATTGAAATGAGATGGGGGCCATTAGCCATCATAGCCTTGTGCATCCTAAGATACAAAATGAATGAGCATCCCACAAAGTACAGGAAGCGAGCACACCACCAAGTGTATGGGACAAGATCATCTGGCAATGTACAAGAAATGGACATCCAACCAAGTATGGAAAGTGAGCATTGTACAATGTATTGGAAGTGAACCTCTCAAGAAGTAAGGAAAGCGAATGTATGGCATGTGGCAATCCCATAGTGTACGCGAAAAGAGTATTCAACAAAGTACATAAAGGGAGTATCCCATGATGTTCAGGAAGCAAACATTGCACGATCATTTTTAAGTGAACATCTCACAGTGTATGGGAAGTTACAGGATGCAAGCATTCCAGTAAGTGAGCATCTAACAATGTATAGGCAACAAGCATCCTATAATGTACTCTTCTATAACATCCATGAAGCAAGCATCCTACCACATACAGGAGGCAAACATCGTAAAGTCTAAAAGAAGAAAGCATCTTACAATATATGGGAAGTGAGCATACCCAATGCACAGGAAGTGAGCATCCTACAATATATAAGAATCTTCCCTAGCTGGATGTTTGATATGGCAATTACTAACACTTCAATCTTGAGTGCATCCAATCCTCAACACAGTAAAAAAAAAGACAAATAACAAATATACATGCCACGAAAAAAACCAACCTTGACTTTTCCGGGATTTTCTTCTTCCTCTTTCTTTTCCTCAAACTCGAAAGCCACGGTCATGCGTTGTTGTCGCTGCTCTTCCCAAAGTGTTGGGTTAAAACTGTCACTATCTGATTGGAAGTCTATTGAAAGATACAAAATAGTGGTACGATGATCTTTATATATTAGTTCAATAGTAAGTAATTGCAGTAAGGAATAGAGATGTCTCAATTATTTATTTATGTTTTTTTTTATATCTAAAGAACCATAATGCATAAAAAATTACTCCCCCACCCTTTAAGGGTCACTGTAAAAGTCCAGCGTTCAAGAACTTTAAGTACTGAAGCTCAGCATAAATAACATTCAATTTAATGCAATTTAATAAGTTGATGTTTTGTGAGAAAATATACACTGAAATTTGCGGTTTTCCCCAAAATCTTTGGGTTTGAGTTCCTCCCATTTTTTAAAATTGTTAAACAGTGAGGAGATCAGTGCTGCACACGCAACTACAGTTTAAATCAGATGCAAGGAGCGTCAGGTTAAAGGAACAGTGTCACCAGAACAGAAAGTTGGTTTTACAAATGGTTATACATTGTACTGAGATATATAGCGTTTTTTTTTTTTGCTGCTAATTCTTGGCAATTATTCACTTTAGAAGAAAAATGGCGTGTACAATGTATAGCCAATTTTTCAGATATAGAGAACTCTTTAAGAATAATCTTCAAAAAACAAAATGATTTGTGGCCAAAATTAAGAATTTTCAGTATATGATTTTTGTTGATTTTAATCCTTATTAATTAAAGGTGTAAAAGCTGGGTCATTACAGTTGCCCTTTAAAGGGATCGTATGGTATAATTTATGTTTGCAATCCATAACATTCAAGCTAAAAAAAATCCAATTGTAATTTATTTATTTGCGTTTGTACAATTCCTGTAATAAATGGGACATTTGCTGTAAGACTAAATATCATGTAAAGTGAATATGAAAAACTATTGGGACATATTTTCATATTTATAATGTTTTCAAAAGAAAATGCACAGCAAAGATTAATATTTTCCATAGACGGATATTTTTGTGAAGAACCAAAGTACAATGAAAGCTCTGAATCTATCATAAAAATAGTTTTGAATTAGAAAAAAAAATGTTGATACCTCTGGTGGGCCCTAGAGGAATCCATGATATATAGGGGGAAGATGTGCGTGTGAGATGTATTTATGATTCTGGAAAGCTGTGATTGCATCTAATGATGCAACCTGCCTACTTCTGGGCATGTGAGGGGAAGTGGCATGGTGCCAATGCAGTCTTATCTAATTAACTAACAAAGCCTCCAGAACTCTTGATGTTCCCTCCGTCCACACCACCCCCTCTACTGAAAACACCCCATGATGCATCTCACAGGAAGTGATGTAACAAACACCAAATATATTTATACTCATCCAAAATTTCAGATTTTTCTAAGAAATTTTATTTTGCCGATTTGAGGTGCTAATGACAAACAAATGCTTTTTTCTTTAATACATATGTTGGATGGTATGTATAACTAATTAACAAGGTTGGGAACAAAAGACAGATGCAGCAAGACTGGAAGGCTAATTACACACTAATTAATCAGACATATGGGTTACATACAGAGTGACAGTGCCAAGGTATATACCATGCCATTAATAGACCAAAGGAGCAAACCAAATACACCCAAACATTACATTTTCTTATGAAAATGAAATTGCAACATAAAAATGTCATTGTAATGTGTTAAAAGTATTAAGATAAGAACATTCACATATTGTGTATATGTATTTTTGGAATCTCTTATTTAATTTATTATGAAAGCTAATTGGTTGCCCTCTGTGCAAAATTGAGTAATTTATACACAAATTAACACTTTAATTTATAAATGTCATTAATTCCAAAATGAAATGTGTATTTACATGCAGCTACTATTAAAAAACATGAATAACATAAAACATTTATTCCAGATTAGAATTATATATTTAAATGGTGAATGGTGACTGCAATAAAACTGCCAATTGATTTGGGTACTTGTTGCTTGTGATAGAGACATTTTATTAAATTTTGATATTTAATAACAATTTTAAAATGTAGTTCATTTTAATTTGCTGCTGTTTATTTGCATGTACATATCTTAGATACTACTGTGTACAGCACATCATTGCCAATACTACTGTAAACATCAACAATAAATGTGGGTTCAAAGTTCCTCTTTTCATTAAAGGTATTTATAAGTGTTCTGGGTTTCAAATGTTTGGTAAGAAACAGACAGTAATTATCAGAAAAATATGTGTTATTCAGATAAGTTCAGTGTAGTTACAAAGTTATATGCACGAAAGTAAAATCCAGCTTTGAACACCCACATGATACTTACATAATCAAGTACACACAGGTAAGCACCCAGGTACAGAGTTTGACCTTTCAAAGGAAGTACTTGCTGCAGGATAGATTCACATGGTTGGGTGGGGTTTGAGCTCACAACTGAATCAGAGCACAATGATATATATATAGAGAGAGACTACATATCTCAGGCTGCGTTGCAAAACAGGAACCTCACAGTATGATACGCATGTATCAGCAAACCTCTGCTTTCTCCTGATTGTCCAAAACAAAATATTATTTGTATGCTAATCTCAGCAGGGATATTCAGGGTTGCCAACTAACAAAAGCCTCAGTTTGCAAACTGAAAAGATTTAGCAAACATCAGGAAGAGTTTGTAAATTTTTTTGTATTTTTTCATGCAAAACAATGTTTGCATACACTACTGAGTCTCCTCTATCAGATGCATTCATAATCCGGGAAACTTAGATATGCCTTTAATTATATAGAGTATTATCCATACGTGGGTAACAAGACTCTCACTCAAAATTTGAAGTTATATAAATACATTAGAATAATTATTTGAAATCCATTTTGAGCAATATGTTTTAGTGAGTTTAAATATATATAAGCCTCCCTTATAATAAACATTCAGAAGTCTTGAGTGAAAAAGTAAGAGCAACCTTATTGGTTCTATATCAGTTAAAGGTATATAACAAATGAACATTAGCAGTGTAAGCAATGGAGAAACATTTTTGGAAAAATGCATTTTTGAAGACTGAGTAAATAATTTTCTGTTGTTACATCACATCATGAGAGCTGGATCAGGAACAGTGTGTTTTGGAATCTTTTAATAGGTGGGGGGAAGGTGGGGAGGAGGATATAGGGAGAAGTCTGGAGCTATGTTAGATTATTGGATAAGATTGAAATTGACACCACACACCTCCCCTCACAGACTTAGTAGCATCAATAGAGGCAAGCACAGCCCTCCAGAAATGTTAACACTCTCACACAGACAGAATGTCCACCATATCATGGATTCCCCCAGGGTCCAGGAAACATCAACATGTATTTGTTTCTAATTAAAAATAGGTATAATTATCTTTATATATATATATATATATATATATATATATACATATACATACACATTCTATATGGTCTTTGGAATAACTAAACCTGCTAAGGGTCAAATTGTTTTTCTAAAGTAGAAAAGGTATTTGCATGTTTATTTTTTATACCAAATTATTCTACCAAATTATATGAAAAGCTCTTAAGGAGGGGCTATACTTTTCATTTTTATCTCTATAGTACTGTGTATAACGTTGGCACTTTCTAAATAAAATACAGAAAAACTACAAATAATTCAGTGTAATGATTGAGCTTGGAAGGTTTAGCTTAGTGGCATTAGTCATGTATTGTGGGCTAAGCTGTGCAGTTTGCACTGCCCCATGGGAATTCCTAAACTGCACACATTTTCATTGCTTTATTTTGGCTTTTTTTCTGTGTTCTATAAACCTGCAATTTAAAAAGGAAATAATCATCAATCCATACAACAAAAAAACCTTGCTTTTTGACTCATATTTTCCTACATCCCTGGAGTTATAGCGTGTGCACAACTGGAGCTATTACCACCAACTGTTTTACAGAAAATACAGCTAAAAATATTAATAATATTCACTTTAAAAAAATCAAATGTAACAAATAGTACCAGAAATATAGAAATTATATTAGAAATGCCCGTCACAATTATCATCATTATTATATTATTATGAACAATTATTTATAAATTGTCAAATTGTAAATTGTTATTTACGCAGAGCTTAACAGTTAGTTTTAGTTCTATTTTCTGTTGGAAGTCAGACAAACAATATAGAAGTTCTTGCACAGGTTCTAGAATAATTCAATAAATCTCCATCTGACTCAATCATTCTACAGTTTAACACAATGGAGATAAAATACCCAACCCACATGTTACCTTCATCTCCACGAGGCTGCTGGGGAAACATGTAGTTAGTTAGGACCCTCTGCTTTGTTTCAGGATGAGCTTCAGTTTGAAGAGGAATGAGTGCTTTGGACTGAAAATGGAAAGAGTGAAATATGTTATCAAGGTACCTATCTGCCATATCAATGATTACAAATGTAGTCATTTATATGTCCCTTAACCCAATGGGTATGCGAGCTATTAGTGACATAGCAGTTGTTTTACATGTATATATATTCAATGACATAGAAATCAAAAGCTGTCTTATCTATTATTCTATGAGCTTCCTGTATGACTTTCAATATTCCTGAGAAAGTCCTGCCTGGGTGAAACGTGTCGGTGCTTGTTTACTGATATCACTGTTTTACTGTTTTTTGAGTATATTTTTATATCTTAAGCACCTAATATGAAGTGTTTTCATGCTACACTAATTGATCCTTTTGCTCTCCTTCCCCTCCTTTCCATAGCTTGCAATGCATCCAACTTACATATATATTCTGAAAATTAAGAAAAAGTTTTTGTCCGTCGCTGCTTGGAACTCTGATTTACTGGCATGAAGGCAGATAAGTGTCTTGCCACTTTCTGCTTACTTGTACTGTTTGTCTTTTGTCCTATAAGTTAAGGTGATTGCTTTGGCTTGCTACTAGTGATGTCACGAAACATCAAATTTTGGGTTCGCGAACAGCGGACGCGAACTTCATCAAATGTTCGCGAACGGGCGAACATCGGCGAACCGCCATAGACTTTAATGGGCAGGCGAATTTCAAAACCCATAGGGACTCTTTCTGGCCACAATAGTGATGGGAAATTTGTTTCAAGGAGACTAACACCTGGACTGTGGCATGCCGGAGGGGGATCCATGGCAAAACTCCCACGGAAAATTACATAGTTGATGCAGAGTCTGGTTTTAAGCCATAAAGGGCATAAATCACCTAACATTCCTAAATTGTTTGGAATAACATGCTTTAAAACATCAGGTATGATGTTGTATCGATCAGGTAGTGTAAGGGTTATACCCGCTTCACAGTAACAGACCAATCTCCCTGTTTAATGCACCGCAAACAACCGCAAACAGTCCCTTTGCACAACCGCAAACTCCCCATTTGCACAAGGTTGGATACCAAGCTAGCCATGTCCCGTTCCATGTTCTCACTGATGTCATTGAAGGTCTCTTCCTCCACCCAGCCACCAAGGGTCCCCGAAAGGTGACAACAAGCACCCTGGGACGCCTGCTGTGTTTGGTCTTCCACCTCCTCAAAGCCACCTTCCTCCTCTGACTACTCTTCTTCAGACTCCCACAGTCTGGGGGCTTCCACTGCTAAGCATGGAGGATTATACACAGGTCAGAGTCTGGGGGCTTCCACTGCCCAGCATGGAATATTATACACAGGTCAGAGTCTTGGGGCTTTCACTGCACAGCATGGAAGATTATACGTGTTGCCTCTGTCTGCGTTATTATAAGGTGTGTACTATCGGTTTAATCCCTGTTACATCCACTATCAGGGGATGTGTATATGGTATGGATTTTTGGAAGCGGGAGATGGAAAAAGATGCTTGGTCGGTCCTCCCACTTCAAATTTGGGGCACTGCGCGTGCAATCTAAGGTGCCACCAGATATGAGTGTCACTGTGCACTGGCAAAAGTTGGCAGAGTAGATGCAATAGGCTTCACACACACGCCTGTAGGCAGGCAACTGATATTCAATCTATTACAGTCAAAAAAGTGTTGTTTTATGTCACTGTACACTATGGTTGCACCAGATATGACATATCACTGTGCACTGGCAAAAGTTGGCAGAGTAGATGCAATAGGCTTCACACACACGCCTGTAGGCAGGCAACTGATATTCAATCTATTACAGTCAAAAAGGTGTTGTTTTATTTCACTGAGCACAATATAAGCTGTTAGGTGTTAGCCTGTCACACACACACGCTGGCAGGTAGGCATATTCAATTAGATTACACAGAAAAAAATGATAAAATAAAATAAATGATGTTCTAGCCCTAAAAAGGGCTTTTTGGGTTGCTGTCCTTCAGATGGAAGGCTCTGGAAGGGAGTCTATGCTGCTGATTGGCTGGAATGTGTCTGCTGACTGTGAGGTGCAGGGTCAAAGTTTCCTCAATGATAAAGAATAGGGGGCGAACCGAAATACGCATATGTTCGCCGTTCGCTGCGAGCGCGAACATGCCAAAATCGCTGCGAATAGTCCGTGGGCGAACTGTTCGCGACATCACTACTTGCTACTGAATGCTATATTTTCTTTAACATGTGTGAAAAAATATTTAAATAATCACTGTAGTCCATTTTTTCCATTTTGGTCTCCTAAAGGCATATCTAAGTTTCCTGGATTATGAATGCACCTGATAGAGTCAGTAGTGTATGAAAAAAAAAATTAGCATGAAAAAAAATAACAAAATAAACATTTACAAACTCACCCTGATGTTTGCTAAATCTTTTCAGTTTACAAGCTGAGGCTTTTGTTATTTGACACCCCTGAAAATCAATACTAAGAAATAAATTAATAATTTTAGCTTTGGCCAATCAGGAGAAAGCAGATACTATTGTATCATATTCTGGTGTTCCTGTGTTCCAAAGTAGACTGGGACATGTAGTCTCTATCTCTCTATATCCTTCTGCTCTGATTCATTGTAAGCTCAACCCCACCCAACAATGTGATTCCATCCAGCAGCAGTACTTCCTTTGAAATATCAAACACCATACCTTGCTGCATTTCCTGTGTGTACTTGGTTATGTAAGCCTCCTCTGGGTGTGCAAAGCTGCAATTTAGTTTCCTGTCTATAACTTTGTAAGTACAATGAACATATCTATACAACACATCTTTTTTCTAATAATCATTGCCTGTCTCTTACCAAACATTTGAAACCCAGGAAACTTATATATACATTTACATAATTAAATCTGATAATAGACAAATGTTTAGTAGACAAAAATGGCAGTTAGAGCAGATTCATTCTGCTGCTTTCTCAGGAACGTTTGATTTCCATCAGTGGTGTTGAAAGCACTGGCAGTTTTAACTGCCACATTGCCATTGTGCATATAGAGGAGTATTCTGGATCCAATGTCTTGTCCAATCTCAGGAAGTGCATGAGCAGAACGCAAAAAAAAAAAAAAAAAAAGGTAGATTCCATTGAAGCAAAATAGCCTAATAAATCAAAGGTTGTATTTTTCACATTCTAGAAACATTATGCCTGTTTTCAGGTGTTCTTCTTCAAAAGAGAATATTTTAAATATGGGAGTGATGTCAACTAAATGCACCTCCTAGTTATACACTATGGGCCATATTTTATTAGCTGCTCGGAAATGCCTCGAACTCACAAATTTGGCTGCGGGTGCTTTTTTTTTTAGAAATGTTTAAATGTATTCTATTGACTCCAGCTCTCAAATTCCAACCTCAAGGCTGAACTCATAAACCCTGACGTTTTGAGTCAGATTTAAGGAGGCATGATCAATCATCTGACAATATTAAAGCAAGCCTGTATTTTACTTCTTAAACACTCGCAATACTTCTTACACACAGCCAATAGTAAATAAAACTGTCAACATGATGTCAGTAAAACATGGAGTTTATAATAATGAAATAATGTTGAGAAGTAAATTTAGCGATCAAACTCGCAATCCAGCATTGTAGAAATCAATAAAATGAATTAAAGCAACTGTTCTAGTCTATGAGGGTTCCATGATATGTATTAACCCCTTAAGTCCCGAAATTAATTTCACATGAAAAAAAGCCATAAAAAATATATTTATATATATAAATCAGTTGTAACTTGATAGAAATGTGTAGGTCTTGTATAGGAAACTATAAGCCTTCAGTTTTTCTCACCCTGAGGGTGATGAGGGGAACCAGACATGGCTCACAGCTGCACCATACTGACGAGGCCCACAGGGGCCAAAACATATGTATGGATTTGCTGTTTCTCCTGTTCAGGGTAGAATTGCCTAGTATTTCGGGACTGGATCACTCTTTTGAGTGAGACCAGACTGATATACTACAGGATATTTCTCCCTGTGAAGGGCACAAGTGAGCTCAAAGAGGCTGCTCTCTGAGGTAACCAGACTTATAGAAAACACCTTCTTAGGTATTGTTTGTTCTAAGATGAGCACCTCTTTCTGTTTTTTTTTTATTTATTATTTTGTTCAGTAAATACTGTCAACTACAGAGAATAGATCCTTTCCAATCCACAAATCTCTGGCAAAAAAAAAAAATAAGATTCTTACAATACAAAAGCAGTTACTATCTTGTCCCATGTTGATACCAGGATAATAGAAATAATCTATACCAAATACTAATTTGTCCCTTATTGGTGTTAGCAGTGGGATTAAATATTTTATAGTTCATTACCTGATTGTCAGAAAGCCACAGAGCAGCAAGTTCTTTAAGTTTAGTAAAGCTGAATGGTAAATTCTTCAACCTGTAAAATTTATGGAAAATGTTATTAATTTTTACATGCACAAATTAAAATAACCTCATATATATTCATAGCAACTCTTTCACACAATAATATGAATAATCCCATAGCTGGCATATTTCAAGAAACATTATATACTTACAGATTTATTAGAAGGGAATTCTTGTTGTGCTAGAAAATGTAATGTCCCATTGTGTCTAAAATATCCTAAGTAGATGATTTACTTGTTCCCTATTGTGTCTAATTTGCACACAACATACTCACAGGTGTTTTGGCAAGTAATTAAATGCCATACAGGACAGCATGTGGTTAATCGATGTCTGGAAATATTTGTGCCACTCTTAATTATTGTGAGATATGAACCATGGCCTCATAAATGCTAATTGCAAATCCAATTGACCACATGTGTGATTTATGTAAGGTCTCAATATATGTTGTGTTATAAATCTGCATTAACAATGACGTCCTGGACCTTACACTGTATCTATCTATCTATCTATCTATCTAATCATATTATTTAAATTAAATCTATTTAGCAGTTATTTTGTATCATGACAACCCTTTACTAGTATTATTGAGCATTAATAACACTGGACGTATCATCTATTACACCACCAAGGCACTGCCTATAATGAGTTTGAGATGTTTACATGTAGTAAATGTGACTGTAAATTCGATCTCCAGAGAACGCACTAAATTGATAAGAGAGGCTTTGAGAGAAGCTGTTTACTTAAGACAATCTATTAAGGGTTTGTTTTATTCATTACTGGATTTATTTTATGAGATGTGATATCTAGCTAATCAGTCTACAGCTGACCACAAGGTCCTCTCTTGGGCTTGGTTGACGAATCTATTAATTACATAAATCACTGATTTATAAAGAACACACTTTCAAGTAATTTCTATTTGTAGAAGAGAATCACAAAAGATGTTGACTTTATAACACAGGATATCTCATATTGTTTTATGCTAAACTAGCACTTTAAAATGACTCAGCAAAGGACCCAATTATGGAAAAAATTTAATGCTCTACCTATAAATAAAGATGTTGGTTGCTATTAAAAACAATCTAAGTTTGTGTTAGACAATTGGTCTTGAATGTTAATATTTTTTTAGAACTTACTCTTCATGATCCTCCAACCTGACTGCATTACGTTCTAGAGTCATTAAATAAAACTCAGAGTGGGTGTGATCATGGCTGAATAATAATAATCTTGGGGGATTTTAAGTGTTAAAACGTATTCTTACTCAGCCAACTGGGCCTGCTCATCTTGGTGATCATCCCCCTGTTGCTAGTTAATAACCCGAGATAAGTGAGAGCCAGGTAGGAGGATCTTCAAAAACTATTTCAACCTAGAAATAGTAACATTCAATGTCAATTAAAAAAATAGATAGTTTTTTTAAAATAACAATTACTTGCAATTGTCCTTATTTTACATCACAGTTAAAGGACCACTTTGTTAAACATTGAATGCGAATTTAAACAATCAGTTAATCCTTTGTAATCATTCCCCCATTGTTATATAAGCTGCAGATCTTTCCACCCCTGAATGAAGTATTGTGTCTGGTGTTGAGCCACCCAGGGGGATTCTAGATTTAAATACCACATCAGCAGTATGATAGTGCGTGGTGAATAGAAAGAGTATTTGTACATGGGTAGCAGCTCATGTTACATTGCTCCCTCCGACCAATGTGTTTCAAAGAGTTGCTGGCACATCCCCCTGGGTGGGTCCACTCCAGCCACAATATTATTCAGGTGGTGGAGAGATATGGAGCTTATACAGCTTGGGCGTCGTTCAAAAATAATAAATAATTGGTTAAATGCACAGTAAAAGTTTAATAAAGGTTTCTTATCAAGCCTTTCCTAACTGTTCCTTAGAAATCCCTTTGTAAGACCACTAAAGTCTATGGGCATTCTATTTTAAGACACCATGTCATCTTTATTTCAATCTTAGCCAATATAGACGCATTTCAATAAAAATGCTTTTTTGAAGAATTTGACTTGATAATATGCGAAATATTATATTCAATTATACTTGGACAACACTGTTTTTTCCTAATAAAATTTGTCACCTGGTTCGAACGCTGGATAACAGATGCACTTAGATTTATTGGAAGAGCTGCCACAATGATGTGCAATTTAAATAGGATTACATAGATACAGAAATGCAATTTACAATAGGATCGCACGCCCAGATACCAAATCAGGATAGCAAATAAAGTAATGACCATCCACAGTAAATAATGATTGCAACAAATTAAAGATTGTGTTTATTTTTGTTGACTTTGTAAATACATTTTCCCATTAGGAATACTAGTATACTATTAACATTAGGCTTCAGTTGTCCTTTAATGAACCATTGTAGTCAAACATTTTCAATATGGTCTACTGATATATTTGAGTAGTGTATCTAAGAATATATCGAATATTTTTGATAGAGCTAAAAATGGCAACTGTGTATCTTAAAGTGCCAAAAAAGGTTCACTTTATTAATATGATAAAATGATGTTAGATGTGTGAGCAGGGGTACATCTTCTGTCCATAACTACAATCTTCATAAACTTGCTAGGCAAGAGAGAAAGATATGGGGCGGCGAAGAGATTTGAAATAAAGAAGGAACATTTGGAACAATTAGAAAATGAGAAGGGGGCGGTGTAAATGGGAAAGAAAGGAAAATATGATGAGGGGATGTAGAGAGAAATAAATGACCAGTTGTAGGTTACGGACAGAAAACTGAGATAGGTGAGGAAAGAGATTAGAATTGAAAGAAAAAGGTGGGGAAGGGGCTTTAACAACTACTATAACTGAGACATTATCCAGTGAAACATTTTTCTGCCACCCACGGCCATGCATTTTTTGTTTTTTTATGACAACCAGTTTAGAATCTGGGTACAAGCTAACTTTTCATCAAGGTTCAATGTTGCAAACTGTTCCTTGGTGATATTTATCAACCTACATGGAACAAAAATGGGTGAAAAAAATATTGTACCTTTTAGGTGGTCTGCTTTGAGTAGTTTGTAAACTAATGTGGTAATCTGAAATATCAATATTGCTCCAGAATCATATAATTACAGTAAGAACATACCGTGGCTGTTTTCCTAATATGGTAGGTGTGTGTCTTTCCCATTTAAAATACTCCAATAAGTACAAGGGCTCTAATACGGAGTTGGGCATTCTTGATTTTATTGAATTTACTTTTATTTTATTTTTTTAAATGTTGGTTAATAACAACTTCGTAATTAGAAGGTTCTGTAGAGTACTGATATTGGAATTTACTTTAGGTGAGTCCCCATTTGTTCTACAGGATCAGCTAGGATGTCATTCAGTTTTTTATCTATGAGATAAGATGGCCAGATTAATGTTACCATGTCTCTGTAGATTTTTTTTTATTTTTGCTGCACTTCACTTATATGGTTAACAATTATCAGCGACCACAATGTGTCTTATTCTAAGCTATTAGAACTCAACTACTGTCCCATTAAATCATTCTTAACCTAAACCACACATTCACTAAACTGAATATTTATGCTAATACATTCACTACGTCTTCATTTAGATCCCATCATTTGCTCTATTTTGCATTAATATGAGCATAATTGATTATTATTCTAAATAGTTATCCTTCAAAAGATTTAGAATACCACAGTTTACCATGAAAACATTATTTTTCTTCTTATGTTGTGTTATCAATTTATATTTTCAAACAGTTATTTCATTAGTTTTGTCTTTATGGTTATCTGGAGAAAATGAGTGTAGAAAAGGCACTAAACACGTGCTAATAAGATGCAATAATAATAGGCTTGCAGTGTGCATCATTACCGTAGAGCGGTACAAGCCCTTATTGGCAGCTGATTTAATAAAATAACACAGTTTTGTTAGTACTTTACTCTCTATTGTACAATACAAACAGCTGTGGAGTAGTTTGTAAAAGTGACCAGGAGACGGTACAGTATATATTTAAATAATAATATAATATAATATATTTAAATAATAATAATATATTTAAATAATAATTACACTTTTATCAGGTTACAAACTAATTATTTTGAAGATGCAGTATACCTGGCCTATGTGAATTCAACAACAAAGAAAAAAATAAAGACATTAGTAAAGTAGGGTAGGTTAACTTTTGTTGAGGAAAACCATAGAATCTGGCAAAAATGGTAGTTTAATATGTTTAAATATGACCAACACTTGCAATTAGGGGCTAAAGCAAAGCTTGAAGTACATCAATAGTAAGTAATCTATGGCTCAACAGCGCAATAAGTACAGAACTTTTTGTTATTCATGAAATTTTGTCGAGACTTACTAGCAAATGAGCCTGAATCAAAGGGCCGGAATTACATATTTTGGAGCCCCTGGGCAGTGAACTCTAAGGCGCGCCGTGGACATGTAGTGTGCACTACTGTTTTTTGCTTAGTGAATGCTTACATACATCTTACACACACATCACATACATACACACATTAAATACACATCACATACACATCACACACACATTACACACATCACACGTATACACATCACATACACACACATCACACACATACATCACACACACACACACACACACATACATCACAGGCACATACATACATACACACACACATACATACATCTCATACACACACATACATACATCTCATACACACCGTTTACACTTATTTAGTTTACTAGGAAGCAGCTAGGCAGAATATACCTCTCTCTTGGAATCCCAAGATCAGACTCCTGAAGCTCCTTCTCCTCATGGGCAGAAGCAGCTCTGCTGGAGGAAATGGGAGGGCTAGGGGAGGAGTCGGCTCACAGCATCTTGCTATTGCAGTCTTGGGTAAAATGGCCCCTACTCACTTCCTGTGCCTGCAGACAGTGCTGTGTTTAGTTCTAGAAAGTGAAAATGAGGCGCCCCTATCAGAGGTCTGCCCGTAGGCGAGTGCCTATAACGTCTAATTGATGATCTGGCCCTACTGAAGAATGGTATTTATGCCAAGAGAGGCATTCCCCAAGTCACAAATAACCAACCAATTACCCTGTTGGCTTTCTGAGATTACAGCTGTGAATTCAAATCATTGACAGTTTGTGTCATTGTCTCTGTATTCCTACAACTGTGACGACAGGTCATTTATTGTAAGTCAGATATTTTCAGATGTGCAAATGGTCTTCCACAACTTTTACATGATTTGATTATTTCATTTTAAAGACATCTGTTGTGAATAATAGAGTTACAAATACCTGTTGTCGCTTAAGTTTAACACTCTCAGTTTTTGCATCTGCCCAATCTCTTCTGGAAGGAATTCCAACTTGTTAGACCGAAGAGACATCACGGTGACATTTTTACAATTCCCGATCTGATGGCAGGAAAAAAAACACAGAACTGAAAATGATACTATATAAGTAAGGGCATATAAACTATTAAAAAAAAAACATTCATCAGAGGACACTCAAAAATTCTGAAAATTCTCCCAAATATTTAATTTAATTGCTAAAAATGCTTCTCCTTGGTGATGCTTTCACTACCGATGCATCTCATTCTATTCCCATCAATACCTTTTCTCTCAAAATCCCCCGATTCTCTCCTCTTTCATTTAAAATAAATGAGGCAATCCTTAATTCAGCATTGTCCCATGTTTTGCTATAAGATGGCAACACTTAAGTTATGCAATATAATAATGTCAATTCCAGTTTTGAACTATTAAAACACATTCTGTATTAATTAAATTAAATTAAGATTGGAGTATACCAAACATGAACAATACAAAATTAAAATATGTACTACCATCTTGCAGCAAAACATGGGGGAAAGTTGAACTAAGGGTTGTCTTTTCTATTTTTTTCTTAATTGTATATTTTTGAAAATGTAGGTTCCATCTTTTATATGTAATAAAAAAGCCTTTTGGTGTAAGTGTAGGATTATATTCCTACTATATATTAAGAAGGTGGTTGTCCCTTGTTGAATACAATCTGTGCTGACAAGGTATTGGACAATATTCTCCCTGTTTTTCTCTCCTTTAATACCAGAGAATATTCTAACTAAGCTCATACTATGGTGCTTAAAATAGTTCTTAACATTTTATTCGCACCATTTATAATATATATCCCCTCATGCAGAGCTCATTGTTTACATGCATTATTCTCAGGGCAGCTATTTTGTCTCTTTCCATACAAAACTACGTCATGATTGCAGTTGGTGGAATATAACAGCACTGGGCCAAAACATGCCAAGGGCTATATTAAATCAGGTAAAGGGCCACATCTGACCCTGAAATTGCAGGTTCCACGTCCCAATTAGGAGCAAATCATATTTTTTTGATACTCACTTCCCTGGGCAACTCTATGAGGAAATTCTCGTCAACAGCTAATGTTCGAAGACTATGTAGGTATCCAACGGTGGGAGGCAAGGACTCCAGTTCATTACAACTGCAATCAAATTCTTCTAATAAAGATAAACTGAAATTTAGAGGGAGATTTATTAGGCACATCAAACATCTTCTACATCATCAATTATGCATCATGAACAAATTCAATAAACGTATTCTGTAAAACAGTAAACGAGAACACGTTGCTTTATTAAGCTCTAAATCCTCAGACCGCTCCTAACAACTTCATGAGTATTTTGTGGTCAGCACTGAAAAAATGTCAAGTCAAAACATATAACTCTATGGTTTAAACAAACATAAATACACAGTGGTACCTTGGTTCTCAACCTCCTCAGAACTCAATATTTTCGATACTCAACCTCTCTGGATGAGCAAAAAACCTTGGAACTCATCATGCTACCTTGATACTCATAGCATTTGTTAAAACCATACTCCTTATGGGAATTTGGTGCTCAACCTTTTTAGTACTCAACTGGCCGTCCGGAACGGATTAAGGTTGAGAATCAAGATATCACTGCACTGTTAAATAAAGAAGGATGAAGGTAAATAGACCAACATTACATTAGAAATTAATATGACATGGAACTTAAAATGTTTAACTACAATAAGAATAGATGTTTAATATCACAAAGTGTAGTTGGCACGGAAAGAACGTTTGGCAAAAGTGAAAATTAATATAATGCATGGGTAATGAGAGCTTTTGAGAACTTCAGGCTCTCTCTCAGATTTTATTAACATGTAAAGTATTTAACCTCTTGACATTTGCTAAAGATGATTTTGCACATATAAAGAAAGAGCCTTTTTTAGCCCTCCCATCAATCTACAAAAAATGTACTGTAGGGCTCAGTATAGCGCTATAAATGTGCACAAGGCCTTATAATGGTAATGTAAAAAATAATTACCTAATAGTATACAAACATTCTACTTAAAAGCAACCAATAGAACTTGATGTAGTTCGCTCAGACCTGGACATTGTGCTGCTCGCGGGCCACATCCGGCCCTTTAGCTGTCCCTGTCCTGCCTGCTATAGTGGCCTACAATGGGATACAAATTTGTGTCCTGAACAAAAAAGCACTGCCAATTGTAAAAGGGGGCAATTTGTGAGCAGCAGTGTTGTGACTAATTGGGATGGATAGCATTCTGTAGATACTGATCCTGGCACTGAAAAAATAAAATAAAACTGTAACATTAATATAGAGTAAGTCCCACGTGCTTTAATGGTTCGCCTCGCTTCGCCTTTGGTGCTGATCCAGCCTAAGTCCTACGCCGTACACTTCTCGCCTTGCATCACGAGGCTTCGCAGGTTAGCGCCTTTGGCCAGCCTAAGTATTGCGCCGTACAGGGCTTGCGGTTGCAACCTTGCTTTGCGTAACAATTGCGTAACATCGCAAACATTATGCACAGCGTTCTTGGTCCACAACTATATATGTGATATATAAATATATAATTTTTATGTATTTATAGTTCTTAAAATTAAACAGATGTGACAATTGTAATTATAAATTCAATGTATGTGTTGTTGTTTAGTCATTCAGTTGTGTCCAACTCTCTGTGACCCTATGAACTGTAGCACATCAGCTACATCTATGGCTATATCTTTGGTCATGCTTATTCATTAAGTTTTCTTGACAAAGATACTGGAGTGGGTTGCCAGTTCCTTCTCCGGTGGACCGTGATTTGTCTTACCTCTCTGCTATGACCTGCCCATCTGACCTCTGTTATGACCTACATCTGACCTCTCTGTTATGACCCTACATGGTATAGCTCACATCTTCATTCAAGTGCACAAGTTCCAGAAGGGGTCAATCTATATAAATGTGTTTATTTTGTGTTTATATACATATATATATATATATATATATATATATATATATATATAGAGAGAGAGAGAGAGAGAGAGAGACAGAGAGACAGAGAGACAGAGAGAGAGAGAGAGAGCGAATGCATTAGGCAACATGGTTTCCTCTTAACTATTTGAGTTCTGGGTTGTGGGATACACTTGATGTTTTAATGAAATAGACATAATAATAAAATATCATACGTTTTAATTACACATATGTTTATATTGGACTATTAAGTTTCAAATAATGTTGTAATTTCATATTTTTTATTGTTTTTTGTGCTCTACTATGGTTTCAAAACAATTTGTGAGTGGTCTTTGCTACCCGTAATATTGTCTTAATTTTTTTGTAGTTACTGCACTGCCCTATTTTGCTAGTGACCAGTAAAGTCTTATTAGGATAGGGTTTTGGTGTAAAAGGCTAACGGAGTAACATGTAGTATTTTGTCAGGGCAAAAATCAGTGGAAAAGTCGCTATAGACACTTGTAGCATTCGCTTGTAGCAGTTCTCTCACAATGTTTCCAGGATGGGTGGTTAACATAGCTGGATAGTTGTACTTTGCTCTTAAACATGGTATAATTTTGCGATATAGGGATTAGCACAGGGGCCTTAGTCTTTTAAATACATTATAACAATCTGAGAGCACTATGTCACTTCAAAAATGTAACACTGGCATTTTATCCAACTTCTATTACACCAGACATTGCTAAAAGTCTGACTTTTCTGTTTAGTGTTTTCTCTTTCTTTCTGCATCCTGTCACATCTTTCGGTTGTAATAAAACTACATAACAGGATACTTAAACATTTAGCAGAAAACACATATCTGTGAGTGGTTGTGTCCACACAAGGAAATATATGAGCGACATGATCAAATTAATTTTACAGCGTGAACGTATTTTTTTAGATTACAATAAAGCAATAATAACATGTGACTAATATGTCAAAAAAAGCTTTTATTCTGGATCCAAAATGTTTTATTTTGGTAAGCACATTGTAATCGGCATGATTTTGTTAGCAGAAGGAATCAGTTCTTCGTGGAAATCAGTTCTTCATGGAAAAGCTATATTAGCCTTGGCATCAAGGGCAAGAGTACTGAGAGGCACAGGTCCAGTTTCTGGGCAAACTTGGTTTACACTCAGCATGAAGGTGCCAGGTGGAATCTCAAAATACTTTCTCGTCATTATGAAACCAAGTGTTTTTAATAATAGGCAGATGAATCATTAATGGGGAGAAAACACAAATGATCTACACAGAGGGAGAGCATCAACTAATGGACTGGTTAACAAATGTCATGTTGCCTACATTGAAGAGAAGATGATTACAAGACTGGGAGATCATCAAGAGATGGTGTTTGAAATATAATAACAGAAAAAGGAAGGGTAGAATGAGAAAAAAATGTGTTAAAACATGTCACTGACAAGCTGGATATAAATGGATAATGAAGTCCCAAGTCCTTCTAATAAAGATAAGGCTTGAATCTACGGGGCGTAGGAACTAGGGGGGAATCTCCCCCAGATTAATTGAATAGGGGACACAAAAAATAGCAAAATTAAACTTAATCATGCATTACTAGTTTTGGCCCCTATGGAGCAGTATGTCTTTTCCATGAAAGCTTTGACTCATAATTTATAATTTATACATATCTATATATACATAATAAGTTGGAATATAAACATTGACAATTCAAACAAAATAATTAAAATAAAACTTTTTGAGGGGCACTACAGCAATGTGGGCCTCTTCAGAGGAGCTAGATTCACCCCTGCTTCCTCTCCTGGGTGTTGAGTTGAATTATCCTCCCCACCCCAGATTTTTGTTGGGCTCCTACGCCCATGTTTAAATCAATACATATTTTTTGCATTAAAAATATGTTTAGAGTTAAAATAGATAATAGTGAAGTCTAAGTGGATATGTCACTATTGTACCTCCGCCTGTCTCACCTGTTTTATGATAAGTATCCCAGAATGCTGATAATCCTCAAGGCTTCTGCCAATGTTATTTTCAGGTTAGAGCACAAGCAAGCAATTTGTGCATGGTCCAATTAGTATAGCGAACACTCCTGTTAATTGTGCTTTTCCCATACTGGGAGCTTCCGAATGGGCTTGTTAAAGTATTAATCAACTGAGTGCCAAGTGAATGCTCTTCTGATAAACAGCTACATCGGAAATAATTTAATTTGGAGAGACTCAGAGTTTCATATTAGATTCAATGCATTTTAGAATAAGAGAATATTATTTATCGAGAGATCAGTCTACTGTTAGGCCATTAATGTCTACGGACATTCCTTAAATGATATATTATGGCACTCACAGAACTTTGGTTACCAACTTGATTTTGCTATGGATATGAGACAAACAGACTGCTTTTCTAAACTATGTGGTCATTCCTTAAATATATTATTTTATTATTACTTAACTAGTAACTTGCCCGTCAAAAATGGCAGCATAATATTGTCTTAAAAATTGTGTCTTCTGTCTGTTTTCTTGCACCCTCTCTCTATTTACCCTGTCTCTCTCTCCCTCCCTCTCCTTCTCACTCTCTCTACCCCTCTTTCTTTCCCTCTATGTCCCTCCTTCTCTCTCCCTCCCTCTCCTTCTCTCTCCCTTTGCCGTGCAACGAGAGCCTCACAATGTGCAGTGGGCATGCGCAACTCTCAATTCTCTTTCTCCCTCCTTCTCTCTCCCTCCATCCTGCTCTCTCTCCCCTCCTTCTCTCTCTCCCCCTGTCCTTCTCTTTCTCCATCTCCTTCTCACTCTCTCTCCCCCTCCTTCCGTTTATCTCTCCTTCCCTCCTCTCTCCCTCCCTCTCCTTCTCTCCTTCCCTCCTTATCTCTGCCTCCCTCTCCATTCACCGTGCAATGCATGCTGCGCAATGAGAGCCATTTCACTCTCTCTCCCTCCCTCTCTTTTTCACTCTCTCTCCTGCCTCCTTCCTTCTCTGTCCTTCCCTCCTCTCCCCTCCCTCTCCTCTCCACCTCCCTCGCTTCCATTGCATGGCAAAGCCGTGCAATGTGAGCCTCGCAATGTGAGCCTCGAATTGTGCAGCTTTAACTGTAAAACTGATCATAAGATATGCATTCTAATGTTTTCCTAAGTTCTACACTAATGTAATTTTTTTGCACCCCCAGGTTAGGGCACTCAGGGCACAGCTGTAAAACCTGCCTTAGCCTCAACAGATTTCTGTGCAGGGAGCAGTTAAAACAAGCTTAACGGATGAGACACGGCTCTAGGAGCCAATAGGAAATGCGAACGTCATGAATATTATAATGATTGGAAAGTGCCGTAGCAAGTACTGTAACTGCTGCAGAAGCAAGTACTGTAACTGCTGCAGAAGGAAACATTATATATATATATATATATATATATATATATATATATACAGTGGATATAAAAAGTCTACACACCCAGGTTTCTGTCAGGTTTCTGTGCTGTAAAAAAATGAGACAAAGATAAATAATTTCAGAACTTTTTCCACCTTTAATGTGACCTATAAACTGTGCAACTCAATTGAAAAACAAACTGAAATCTTTTAGGTAGAGGGAAGAAAAAATATAAAAATAAAATAATATGGTTGCATAAGTATGCACACCCTTAAACTAATACTTTGTTGAAGCACCTTTTGATTTTATTACAGGACTCAGTCTTTTTGGGTATGAGTCTATTAGCATGGCACATTTTGACTTGGCAAGATTTGCCCATTCTTCTTTGCAAAAACACTCCAAATCTGTCAAATTGCGATGGCATCTCCTGTGCACAGCCCTCTGCAGATCACCCCACAGTTTTTCAATCGGATTCAGGTCTGGGCTCTGGCTGGGCCATTCCAAAACTTTAATCTTCTTCTGGTGAAGCCATTCCTTTGTTGATTTGGATGTATGCTTTGGGTTGTTGTCATGCTGAAAGATGAAGTTCCTCTTCATGTTCAGCTTTCTAGCAGAAGCCTGAAGCTTTTGTGCCAATATTGACTGTTATTTGGAACTGTTCATAATTCCCTCTATCTTAACTAAGGCCCCAGTTCCAGCTGAAGAAAAACTGCCCCAAAGCATGATGCCACCACCACCATGCTTCACTGTGGGTATGGTGTTCTTTTGGTGATGTGCAGTGTTGTTTTTGCACCAAACATATCTTTTGGAATTATGGCCAAAAAGTTCAACCTTGGTTTCCTCAGATCAGAACACCTTTTCCCACATGCTTTTGGGAGACTTCAGATGTGTTTTTGCAAAATGTAGCCTGGTTTGGATGTTTTTCTACGTGAGAAAAGGCTTTAATCTTGCCACTCTACTACATAGCCCAGACATATGAAGAATACGGGAGATTGTTGTCACATGTACCACACAGCCAGTACTTGCCAGATATTCCTGCAGCTCCTTTAATGTTACTGTAGGCCTCTTGGTAGCCTCCCAGACCAGTTTTCTTCTCGTCTTTTCATCAATTTTGGTGGGGGCTCCAGTTCTTGGTAAGGTCACTGTTGTGCCATATTTTATCCACTTGATGATGACTGTCTTCACTGTGTTCCATTGCGTATCTAATGCCTTGGAAAATTATTTTGTACCCTTCTCCTGACTGATACCTTTTAACAATGAGATCCCTCTGATGCTTTGGAAGCTCTCTTTGGACCATGGCTTTTGCTGGGGGATGTGACTAAGATAATTTGGGGAAAGACCAACTAGGGCAGCTGAACTTTATTTGGGGTTAATCAGAGGCACTTTAAATGATGGCAGGTGTATGCCGACTCCTATTTAACACAATTTGGAATGTGATTGCTTAATTCTGAACACAGCTACATCCCCAGTTATAAGAGGGTGTGCAGACTTATGCAACCACATTATTTTTATTGTTTTTTTTTCTTCCCTCCACCGAAAAGATTTCAGTTTGTTTTTCAATTGAGTTGTACAGTTTATAGTTCACATTAAAAGTAGAAAAAGTTCTGAAATTATTTATCTTTGTCTCATTTTTTTACAGCACAGAAACCTGACATTTTAACAGGGGTGTGTAGACTTTTTATATCCACTGTATATAAATATATATATATATACTAATTGTTTTTTATTCACTAATATATTTTGATATTAAAAATATGTGGCAATTGTATTTACAGCTTCAATCAGTGAAATTTGTTTATTTTGTGTTAAAATATGATATATTTATAGAAAATGCATTAGAGGGTTTGTTCCTAAGCAACATGGTTTTATGATGTGTATTAACCCCTTGGTTACTGGGTTGTGTGTTACCCTGGATTTTGTGTAATAAAACTGTCTTAATACCAGCATATCACATTTTTTAATTACACATATGTTACATCGGATTGTTAAGTGTCAAATGATGTTGAACTTTCATCATTTTGTAGTGCTTCTTGTGCTATAGTGTTACTTCTGGGGGATTCAGCAAGGGTTTGAAAACTACTTGTGAATGGTCTTTGGTACACGTAAATCTTTCTTCTGCTTTTTGCAGTTACAGCAGTACCTTGTGAGTAATCCGTAAAATCTTATTAGCATAGGGTTTGTGTATAAGGGTGTCAGTCTAACGGAGTAACTCATAATTTATTGTCAGTAAAAAAAATCAATGGAGATTTTTGATTTGCTTTCCAGATTTGTCATGCTGTTCACTTGTAGCAGTAGCTCGTAGAAGTTCTCTCGCAATGTTTTAGGGATGGGGGATTAACATAGCTAGGTAGGATTTCCTGTGCCACTACAGTAATTGATTTTGCCGGAATTAGCATATGGGCCCATGTTTGTTACCCCGTCCTTATGAATGTGAAGCTGAGGTTTAACAGCATTTAGGATTAACATAGTTTTTATTAGGCCTAACTCGATGAAGGCATTAACTATTTAACTATTTTTGTGTTAGTTTAATGTTAGGTTTCCAATCATTAATTTTTTTATGCAAAAAATAAAACCCCTTTTAGCATTTTAAAACATGCTATTTTAAATGCATGATATACATTTTGGAAGTCCTGCATCTTTTTTTCTGTTAAAGGACTACTCCAGTTCAATAAATAAGACACTTTTATGTCAAGTTTGGACATAAAACATTTTTGGGAAAATCTGAATTTTTGATGACTCCATTTTGTATTTGGTATATCATGAGGATGTGTGGAGGGAGGGATATGGAAAGAGAGAACATGCATTTGTTAAGAAAATTCCTTGCTTCAGGAAATGCAACCGTATCTCTCCAAAACGTAAATGCCCCTCTCACATATACAACTTCCACAAATGTATCATGGATCCTCTAGGGCCTCTAGGGCCCTGCAAAGGCATCAACATTAAAGTTTTTTCTAATGAATTACTAGTTGTATGACATTGTTTTTGCTTAATTGTGCTCTTAGTCAGACTCATAGCTTTCATACATATATCCTTCTTTATTGTGTAGGGGCCCTTTAATAATTTTAGGGAAAAACACTACTAGAACCTACAGAATCTTGATTGTGGGTATATTTTTTATTTGTTTTCCACAATATCGTAGTACTGTGATTTCTATACTGATACCTGCAATTCTTCCATAAATACATTTAATAAAGTTGAGATCTATGGGGATTTCCTTTTAAAGTATTGTAGATTTTAGTGGTACTTTAAGTAAACAGCTGGTATTGTGAGGTTAATGTTACCAGACTCCAGTGAATATCCCACTAAGCTGATAAGTCACTATACACCCACACTGAAAAATATAAGAGTCTATAGAGTGAAAGAACTGAGAGGGTTATTGTAACAAGCACAGTGGCTCATTTAAAGGTACAGTTTATGTGTTATTAGCATTTTGATATTAAAATGTGCAGATATTTTTTAAATGCCTCTGTATGATGAAAAACATATACATCTGTAAAAGAGCATAATTAAAAAACATAAAAATCCCATAAATGTGTTTTTTATTATTAGAAATAATACGTTTTGCCACTGCTGGTCACTGGAGGTATCCATTACACTTTGTCGAAGGATGAATTTGTGAGAAGGGCATTGATATATCTGCAGGAGTAAGCTGCCTACTTCTGTGAATGTGTGGAAGGGAATGGTAGTGCATATTACAAAATGTACAATAATTGAACCGATCCCCCCCATCTATATCACCCCCTCTCCTAACTGTTTGGTAGATAAGAACTTGGAGCCGGGATACAGGCCATATGTCTGCGGGATTGTTGCGGGTTCCAGTTCGTCTCCGATTCCAGTGCTATTCAATTGAAGAAGCCTGCAGCATATGGGCCGAGCGCCGAAGCCGTAAACCATGCACTCGTGTGTAGCAGTTCGGGGCAGGAACATGATCAGTTAAGCAAGGCCGTAACTACCCATTTAAAAACTGCCAATAGAAAATGACACCGCCATCATTACGTCAGTAAAACATAGAGGTTCGGGTGTCCAATATACGATGGGACTTGCAAACCCTCAAAATATGGAATAATAAAAATGAATGCCGATACTGTTCTAGTCCATGTGGGTGGCCTTATTTGTATTAACTCATTGATTCCCGAGATCGATATAACACCAAAATGATACATTAAAAAGTATGATTTATTATTGCCAATCTTCAAGTTTAAGACTGTTGTGCAGTTAATTATAATGCCTTTCATCACTTTACCCATCTTTTAAAGTGCAGTATTGATTTTTGTATTTGCATTTACAGTGCTACGATCAGGGGTTTTAACCCCCTTGCGAGTCCTATCTGGTAGGACACGGTAAGTATAAGTCAAAAACAATTTAACAAATTGCAAAAGAATAAAGGGCCCAGTTATTGAGGTTAAAATCAAACACAGTGCTCTCTCTAAAGCACCCAGCAAGATTGAAAACGTACAAACTTACAGTCTAAAGCGAATGGGTGAGGTATAGAAGGGTGATGTACAATATATTGCGCATTTTAATGCTGAGGGTGATAAGCTTCCTTAAACTGATTAGTATTATTTAGGTTTTGATGTCAGGAGAATAGTCAAGTGGAACGAGGCAAGGATTTCCAAAGAATAGGGGCAACATGAGAAAAGTTCTGAAGGTGGAGTGAGAGGAGGTGATAAGAGAGGAAGAAGAAGGTCAGGGAGTATTTGGAGACAAGAGCACAGATACAGTTTTGTTGAGGGCTTTCTTTATAGGTTAGGGTCAAGAGTTTAAAGTGTATTCTGGAGGCTATGGGAAGCCAGTGGAGTGACTAACAGAGAGGTGCTGCAGACACTGAGCGATGAGTATGGTAGATGAGTTTAGCGGAGGTGTTATGGACTGAAGTGGAGAGAGACGGGTGATGGGAAGGCCAGCAAGGAGAGAGTTGCAGTAGTTGAAGTAAGATATGACAAGAGACTGGATTAGAGACATGAATTATTTAAAAATATGTGGATGAATGGAATGAATTCTACTCATGGAACATATATAAACAAGTATATTTAGCTGTATATTACTTAATTGTATAATTTGGGTTCATAGTAATGGTAGAGGTTAGTTCTAATCTGTGGATAATTTAAAGATGACATGTTTTCCCTTGTACACCAAATATTTAATTATTAACACTACAGGAATATAGATTTACCACATACCTCCTGAAGACTTATTTCCAAAGCAAAACAACTGATGTCTTTTTTGAAGCACTATATAAAAATCTACTATATCAGTGAAGTAAAATGGACCTGTTTTGACTAAATTTATCATTTTTATGAGCATTAAAAACTACTTTAACCAGTTATTACTTTCCTAAACTAATTTTTCAGACATACACTGTCATATTTGTGAGGCACAGTAATCTTATTAAGAAGGTATGGATGGAGGAGGGCTAATAAATAATTTATGTTTAAAATACCCAACCTTCAAGCTCAATTAACCAACAACATCACATCACATTTAATTTGTAATAACCAGTTACAATTATAATTATTTATATGTGTACTTTTAATTTTTACAATAACTGGGGCCTTTGTTGTATTATTTTCCATTAGAGAAATGAAAATCTCTCCATAGCAAATCAGATGCTTTATTGTATGTTTTTCAATAAACAGAAGTGAAATTAAAATTAATATTAATATTATACCATTTAATTCCCCTCAAGCTGTCTACATTTCAGCTGAAAGTTACTGCTGTGTGCCGAGTGCATGCTGAGGTCCATTTCTTATCACATTAATACACAAACTACGTAAAGCTTTTAGACTATGGTGGAGTTTTTTTTCTTATATTTCAAACTCTTTGTAGTTAGCTTTTATCTTTTGAATTTGGTCACTGAATTAGAACTCTCGCTCTCCTAACAATAGCAAAATCTTTCTTCTATCTTTTTATCCGATATTTGTCTGTGCTGCAGGGAAAATATAACTGGGTTATGATCAGATGAGAAAGAAATGGAGAAGTAAGGCATAGAAGAAGAAAAAGAAAAAAGAACAATAATACAAAACTTCTTCATATAGTAGAGTTTAATAAAATCAACTTCCTTAGAAAGCAAAGCACTCAAATAAATACAAAAATAAAATAATTATTCAGTTTTATATTTTAAAAAATTGTGGATGGAAATATTCATATTACCATGTGTGATGGAAATGTAAATTTGTTAATGAGTTTTCAATATGATTAATAATATTTTACATACTGTTAAAAAACAGAAGCATTTATAGATTATTGACTAAAACTAATTTCAAACCAAAAAAAATTCTAACAAAATGAATACATCCAAGAATACTACAAGAATATCATTTACAGAAAATTGGAAAGCATCTAATCCAAATACAGTAGAATCCCGGTCATCCGGCACCCTACTAACCGGGACTCTAAAGCAACCAGCACCGGCATCCATTCCCCAAATTCAAAAAACTTCCGCTAAACCGGCATAACCGGCAGTATCCGGCAGTTTGAGACTGCAAAAAAAAAAGCTAACTTTTTTCCTAATTTTCCATAAATGGCCCTGTTTAGATGCTAATGCCTTTTTAGAGGCATTTTGAGGGTTTTTGCGGGGTTTAAGGGTCATTTAGACCCTTCAAATCATGGACTCCTGAATAACCGGCAACTACAGTTATCCAGCAATAGGGAGACCCTGTGGGTGCCGGATAACGGGGGTTTTACTGTATAAAAAAAGTTTATGGATAAAATTATATTTTTTTCAACAGAAATTATTTTTTTTAGTAATATGCTCTGCATTTTTATTATAATATTATTCATATATAGTTTTATACATATACTTTTCTCAAGTTCGTATTTATATTTTGCAAAGATTGTTATTTTTTTTATAAAAATATACATTTTTGAAAAATAAAAAGGAGCGAGAACACTCAATAAAGTACATGCATAATAATAGTGAATGATGTTGTATTTAGCAGGCAGACCTGGTAACTCATGCATTAGGTGTGTGATTGGTTTTATGCAATGTACTGGATGTAATGTCAAGATTCACTTCCCTAACACAGATCTCATTTTACTGGGAATGCAGTGAAGTGCAATCTTTTAGACAATCCACACCACTGTATATCCCAGAGGGCACAGTATGTATTAGTAACTGTTTGTAAAATATACTTGTAAAAGTGTGTCTCTCGCTTGTTTTATCTTGACACAAATGCAAATGAGGCCTTCCTAAGTGTAAAAGGGTAATCCATGCACTAATCCTTCTGATGAAAGCTGAAACATACATCGGTTTTGGTGGACCACCATAATACTGCTGAAGGCTTATTGGCCTATTGTGTACCAATTTTAATACTCTATGCTACACAGTGTTTCATGTACGCACTTCTAAGCAATACAATATAACTTTATAGACCATCCCTTTCTGGATCTCTACCTTGTCATGGTGAAGGGGCTTGTGTACTTCAATGAAGCTGTGAGCCAAACCATGTAGGGTCACTTAAGATGGGCAGGTCATTGCAGAGAGGTCAGAAATATGTCAGCCCACTGGAGAAGGAACTGTCAACCCACTCCAGTATCAGGAAAACCTTATGGATAAGCACTAACAGACATAAGACATGTCTGGCATGCTTCAGTCCATAAGGTCATGGAAAGTCAGACACGACTGAACAACTAAACAACACAAATATAAATCTTCAGTACTACTTACAGTATTTATATGATGTTATTAATGATGTTTAATATATTTTTATAATTCTGGTTGACCATACACAACTTGAGTGAAGCTCAGAGATTAGACCATTAGATCTCAATGAATCATGGTCTTCTCTAATAGTAAAATACCTGAATAAACTATGTTACCCCAATACCCTAAAGCCAATTTACAGTAATAGATATCAGTTTATCAGCATTTAAAAGACTGGGATTATAAATCCGTACGGCAAAGTGCTTGAACATAATTCATATTGAACACAGGCCAGAGATTTCCACGCCAGAATTTGCACACACAGCCAGTATAATCAGCAATGAAACATATTGTACTTACTTTCCAATTGTATTTGGTAACGCTACAAGTTGATTGTCATCTACTTTCAGAGTCGTAAGCTTTTTCAACAAACCTAGACAAATAAAATGAGATTACAATACTGATTGCTACAGCCATCTTTACTCAACATGAAATCAGACTCCCATTCCTAGTTGTCAGCCATTTGAATAAGATGAAGTTGTCTGGTCGGGAAGGTCTTTGGGTTGACAGAAGGGGCCAGTTATTTACAGTATTTTTTTTTGTTATTTTCTTTAAGTATATACCTTGCATACATGTATACAGTATTATATGCTATTACAGAATATTTTAATATTTTATTGTGTTTCAGGGAAATGTATCTATCAGTTAAAGGGATATCTAAGTGAGCTGGATTATGAATGCATCTGAGAGAGGAGAATTAGAATTAGCAGTGTATGTAAACATTTTTTACATGAAAAGATCCCAAAATAAACATTTAAACACTAATATTGAAATCTGTCTTGTAATTTCTGACAGTTGAAAATCAGGGTTAACACCCTCCAAACCCAGGCTAAATTAGCATCACATTTAAAGTGATTTGTTTTGGCCAATCAGGTTAGCTGAAACATTTGAATTAACTTTGGGGTTCCAGTTTGTGCTGCAAAGCAGCCTGGGAGATGTAGTGTATCACTGATATATGCTATGTATTGCTGCTTACATACAGGAAGCTACAAGGAGATTGGTTGAGCAAGCAACAGCAGGTGAATAGTGGGTTAATATTGCTCCCCTGATTCTGCATGCTGATTGGGGGAGGATCAGCTGTCTGTGTAGACACCCCTTGGAGCTATCAAAATAATCATTAGAGGGATTTTTAGCTATTAATAAAAATAAAATGTTTTATGAGATATTCTGCATACATAAAGGCTGCTTCTTTCCTAAGGAGTGCAGAAATGTATTAATCCATGAAACTTTCATATACCTTTAAGTTTATTTGGTTTACTCATATCCGAGACAACTAAATGTATTGTTATGTATAAGAGAAAGCTGCATAGAAGTAATTTGTTACTACCATAGATACTCGAATATAGCGCCACCCGAACTTACAGCAAAGGTTACAAATTTGGTAGGTGAATGGGTAAAGAGTGCATGACGCAAATAAAACGCAAGGGTTAAAATTTATGGAATTTTAGAAACAATATGTGCTGAATCATGTTCCAAAAACACCCCAAATGGTGCATAAATGCTTTAATATTCAATATAACAAGTAAATACAGCAGAATATTATGGTTAATATCACTTTCATATACATATATAATATGTACTGAATGCTTGAGACATTCACTCTCATTCCCACCCGATCCCGCCCACAACACAATGGCCTTAGCCTGTAGTAAATGCAGCACTCAGTGCACTGGCTGCAGCAGCGGATGCACTCTAGACATGACAGCGAGGAGCCGTTTGTTCCTGCATTGGTGGGAAGATTATAAACTTTTTTCAACAATAAGAACTGCAGGGAACCAGTTTACAAGACTTTAGAACAGCTGTATCTCGAATATATCGCGATCCTCTGATTATTGTTTAAAATGGGAACATAAAAAACTAGCAGTATACTCAAGTATCTACAGTAACTATCCTTTTTGCATTTGATAAACGGTTTTATTAAGCAGCCTGAAACATATTAACTTTGATTTTATTCTTAGTTTCTGTATAAACTCTTGTACAGTGTTCAGTACCCAGTTGTAGACTAGGATACACGCTCCGGGCTCTATTTCTTTGTCAAGGATTATAGTTCCTTTGAGAAATACTTTATTAATTCTTACTCTTAGAAGTCTCATAAGTGCAGCCAGACATAGTAACAATAGTAACCCATGGCAAGATACCTTTATCTACTCTCTCCTGTCCTGTATCACTGACTGATGTTTTCTAGAATTAGACCCTCTCCTACCTTGTATCTTCCCTGGCACATATATGATTGTGATCTTAATTTCAGCAGAGTATAAATAAAAGGCTGTCTAATAACCAACGACTGACAGTTTTTTGTTTAAAAGGGCCTGGTTCTGAAATGTTTAATTAATTTATGTTTATATCCCTTGAACCCTGCAACATTTTAAAGGGCCACTGTTACTAACTTTAGTGAAGTCATAGGCCCTCATTCAATTGTGATTTGGCCAATTGAAAAGGGCTCTAAATAAGCACATAGCATATATATTTTAAAGAAGTTTTTAGTTAGTGATCTTCTATCCAAATGCAAGGTCTTCAATAACTAAAAACTTCTTTAAAAAAATATGCTGTGTGCTTATTTAGAGCCCTATTCAATTGGCCGAATCACAATTGAATGAGGGCCATAATCTTTATAAACTGCTATTGGTAATTAAAAAGTGATATTTTTCATAAAACTTGTTTTGAAAATAGTGGTTTCCCCCTTATCTTTTACAAACTGATTAGCATTGGTGGCAGACTGCACAACCACTTTTTTGCATCATAGCTACAGAGAACGGCACAATCAAGATTAATTACGCTTCAGTCAAATCTAAGTTTAGTAGAAAGTGAGATGTCTACTCATCTGCTCAACTTGGCTTTTCAACATTGTAGTCGTGTATAGTGCTAGAAGTCCTGATTAAATTGGAATAATCAAGATCCCACATTGTTTGAACCAACAAAGGAAAAATGATTTTTTACATAAAGAATATTCAAATATATCTCAAATAATAGTACAATTTTACTTAATATAAAATTAAAAATATATAGACGTTCATATCCTTACCTATAGAGTCAGGCAGATGTTGTAACAAATTCGAGGAGAGTAAGAGATCTTCAAGGGATTCACATCCTGATATATCCATGTCTACACTTTCAATCCTATTTTTTGACATGTCCAGGTATATCAGTTGCTTTAACTTTCCTGTAGCCTTGATTGTAAAAATAATACATCTTCAGTGTATTACACATTTCATTTACTCAAAGAGCCACTTAATCACCATTTTTGCTCTGAAACATTGGAACGCAGCCAAAAGCTGTGTAAAAGTTTTTTTTTTTAATTGATGCTGAATTGATAGAGTTACAGGCATTTTAATTAATATCTAAAATGCATATAACAAATCTTGATTAATTTAGCATTCTCATATGTATGTCTGGTGGTGAAGAGTAGTTTTGGTGAGTTCCATGTCCCTTTAAATATTTATTTCCTGCGGGAATGATTAGTATGATAATTTTGACACTCTACAATAGATACCTTTAATATATATATATATATATATATATAGCCAAAAGCTGTGTAAAAAGTTTTTTTTTTTAAATTGATGCTGAATTGATAGAGTTACAGGCATTTTAATTAATATCTAAAATGCATATAACAAATCTTGATTCATTTAGCATTCTCATATGTATGTCTTGTGGTGAAGAGTAGTTTTGGTGAGTTCCATGTCCCCTTAAATATTTATTTCCTGCGGGAATGATTAGTATGATAATTTTGACACTCTACAATAGATACCTTTAATATATATATATATATATATATATATATATATATATATATATATATACACACATATAAATGTATATATAATTTAGAAGATTATTAACTTAGTATATTACATTATATAACTATATATATATAACTATATATATATATAAATATAATTATGACAATTTTTTAATTATTATATTAAATATATTTATATATATATATATATATATATATATATATATATATATATATATATATTTATATACATCCAAATATATATATATATAATTTTGAAGATTATTACATTAGTATATTATTTTACAATAATTAAAATTATTAATATATATATATATATATATATATATATATATATATAAACACACATATAAATGTATATATAATTTAGAAGATTATTAAATTCGTATATTACATTATATAACTATATATATATATATATATATATTTATATATATATATATATATATATATATATATAAATATAATTATGACAATTCTTCAATTATTATATTAAATATATATATATATATATATATATATATATATATATATATATTTATATACATCCAAATATATATATATATAATTTTGAAGATTATTACATTAGTATATTATTTTACAATAATTTAAATGATTATTTCATTAGTATATATATATATATTTAATAATTATTAAAATTATTGTATAATAATATGCACATGTAATAATCTATATATATACAATTTTAGAGATGATTACATTAGTATATTATTATACAAAACATTTACAAAAAAAGAGAATACAAAAATATTTCTAAAATTTGCAGATCTGTATCAAGGAATTTTTAAAATGTAATTTCTCAGATAAGATTTGTTGAAGAAACTAAAATTAACTCTTGTTACACACAACAAATATTCACAGCTATTTTAAATGTATTTATTTTAAAAGTCACAAACACTGAGAAAAACCATAAACCACACAAACACAGTAGATTAAATCATATTTTTGCAATCATGTTGAATCATTTATATCAGAAAACTCTATACTAGATATTTTTCTAAAGTACAAAGAATTGTTCAATTTCCACCAGACTTTTGTAAAATGATTTAAATTGTATTTGTAAATATTTCTGGAAATAAATCTGTTTTCATTCATTGGAAATAAAAGTGAGAAGAAATATTTTCTATTTCAAAAGCTGTTTGCTTTAAAAAGGGAAATTATATTAGTGATTTAAAAAATTGGATAATAACACACAGAACTCTTAATAAGACCAAACCTGTCCTTTTCACTGCATGCCATTTTATCTTTAGATTGTGGAAATTAGGTCAAAAAGTTAATCTTCAATCCATTCAAGTCACAGCAGAAGATTACATTGTGTCAGCTGCTTGCGACACAATATTCCATCTAAGCTACTTTATATTCTTTTATGTTGTAAATATTTCATGCAAGCACATTTATTTAATAAAATACACACAATTCTCTGATATAACATATCGAGGAATACTAGTGAGTACAATAAAAAATCATTACCCCAGGCAGTGTCTGAAGTGAGTTATTGTCTATCCACAATTCTTTCAAATTCTGTATTTGTTCCAGACCTTCTGGCTGAAAGAGAATAAAAGGCTTTGTTAATATATCATATACAGTATACTGAATAAAATGTCACAAATAAAAAAAAAAAAATATGATGATGTTTTTGTTTAATATCTATCTATCTATCTATCTATCTATCTATCTATCTATCTATCTATCTATCTATCTATCTATCCATAGTTTTCTTAGCAAAATTTAGATGACATAGTAGATCCACAATGTGCTTAAAGGCCCAGCAAAGTCAGCACAACTTAGAGCATAGCACTGTAATGTACTCCTAAATACATGTTGACATACTTTTTGATTGTTTGAAATAGAAGCCCTTTTCACAGAAATAAATCGTAAATGAAGTTATGTTACATGAGAATCTGGCAAGTCCTCCACACAGCAAGAGCTGTGAGCAGAGAGCAGAAGCATAAAAAGTGTTAACCCCCCTCTTTATGCTTTCTGTCCACAGAGCTTGCAACGGCCGTTGTCGGCAGATGTTGTTAATCATAGAACAGTCAGCAGTGTGTCTGTAAACAAACCTAAGACTGCAAATGTGTAGCTGTTCTTAGTGTAATAAAAATAAATAAAGCAATAGATCACTTTAACATAGAATCTTTTGCTCTTTCACATCATGAAGAGCACTTATTGTGAGGTAAATTGCCCTTTAACAAGTCACTGTAATGCCCTAAGGCGCAACAATATTATTTAGTCTACAAACAAATGCATACACTACTGATTCTCCTCTATCAGATGCATTCATAATCCAGGAATCTTTATATACCTTTGATTTGGCTAATCTAAGGTGTATAGACTATCCAGGCATTTTATCACACTGCCAATAATAATACAAGGTGATACACTGACAGGAGCTGATATACCAAGGTGAAAAAACATTTCTGTCCAGAAACAGAAAATGCAATCTTATGATAGATTTTCATAATAAAGTTATTTAAAAAAAACATAAAATTAAAAATTTAAAAAAAATAACACCAACATTTATTAAAGGCAGAATAACATCTTAACTACCTATTTACTTAATTGAATTAATATTGATACAGATGAATTTTGGACTTTAAACATCAACTGCCCATTGTGGTTAGAAATACTGAAAAAAACCTAGAGCATTCATATAACGGGGTTTCATTTGTTAATTTAGTAACTGATCAGCAATAAAATCAGTATTTGATTTTTCAGCAAAGCTGCTTCTCTCCACCTCCTATTCGGTGTCCAGGAGTTTGATCCGGCTAGGAGGCTGTACTAAATTTTTTCTTTTTTTTCTGCATTGGATATTTTATCCAGTCCAGATAAAGACTTCCTGAAGGAAGTCTGTGAGCCTCTTTCAATTTGGAGGCCGCAACTCGCGGGATGTAGGCCGCATGCCTGTGGGCCAGCGGCAGGCTCGCAGCGTGCTAGAATTACGGTGTTATTCAATTGCTCAAACCCACAAGTTACGGGACGAAAGCCAAAACTGTAAACCATGCACTCGTGCGTAGCATTTCAGGGCGGGAACATGATCAATTAAACAAGGCTGTAACTCCCAATTTCGAAACAGCCAATAGAAAATGAGATTGTCATTATTAGGGCAGTAAAATATGGAGGTTACATGTCAATCAATTAGGTTTGGGGGTTCGATATGCGATCAGACTCGCAAAACCAAAAAATAAAGAATTATGAAAATGAATGCCAATACTGTTCTAGTCCATATGGGTGGCCTGATCCTGATATATATTAACTCATTGATACCCGAGATCGATTTAACCCCGAAATGAAACATAATTATTTGGTATTTTTTATTGCCGATTTGCGAGCTTGAGACCGTTGTTCAATAAAATTTGAATGTCTTTCATCGCTTTCCCCGTTATTTACAGTGCAGTATTGATTTTTTTATTTGCATTTACAGTGCTGCGGATAGGTGTTTAACACCTTTGAGGGTCCTCTCTAGTACTCGTAGGATAATGTTCTCCATTTGCCATTTATGGGTGTGAAAACATTTGTGGGCTTGGGGAATCAGTCGGAGGCCGCAAAAAGATGCCAACTGAATAGCAAAATAACTTACGGCGTCCCTTACTATTATTTAAATCTAAATAACTTTACTTTTTCCATTGATGGATAAATATATACTCCATGATTTCTCTATCCATAGTTTTTTTCCTGAGTGCGTTAAATTAAGATACAATAGTTTTTGGAAAAGTGTTTGCAGAATAAACTCAACATATGTCGCCTTACCAGCTCAGCAAACTCATTATTGCCTAGGTCAAGTCTCTCCAACTGCGTTAGCTTGTTCATTGACCTGTAACAGAATAGAGAGATGGTTTATAGTTACAGCCACATAGAAGAATCAATCACTATTTATCACCAGAAGACCTTATCAGTGACGGAGCTACTGCTGGTGCCGCAGGTGCAAAGCACCAAGGCCAACGAATGGGTAGAGGCTACTGCCAATAAATGAGGACTCTTCATTTATTAGATGGGAATAGCAGATAATTACTTTATAGAAAGGTGATCTAATCTACATAAGGGTGACCTGGCCATCTACATATAATTTTGTATTTTTTACTGATCCCCCTACACAGTGAATAGGGAAGTTGCAAGTGGGCCTCCAAGTTATTTTTTACCAGGGGCCCTCCATTCGCTAGACCTCATATTTACAGTATGCTCTTTTGAAAAGTAAAAATTGATAATGATCAGACATTGTTATGGATATTAATGGCACATAAGCATCAGAATAATTATTTGGACTTCTTTTAATAAAACTTCATTGCCAATACAAGATAATTTTGGCAATGAGGCAATAATTTTGATGTCATATAAAAATGGCTCTCACCATGAGGCTGGAATAACAAGAATACAAATACTATATGTACACATAGATACAATATACAAAAGATAATCACATCCAGTAACATTGAAAACCGCACTCAGTGCCATAAACCCATACAGTATATAAATAATAAACCATTGTTGCAAAGGACATTCTGCTAGAGAAATGAATTTTGATTTCCTATATTTCAGTTGTGAAACCGCAACAGAGAAAGTAACGGCATCATATGCCAATAATCAAGGTGGGAGCCTTTATAGCTAGTGCTCATCTGCACAACATTTTGTATGATTAACCAAAATATTTGCAGCTTATTTTAATTCAGTAAAGAATAGTAATCATATTGTTGTTGGTTAATTAATCATTAACAGTTCCCCTAAAACGTTATTTTTTTGTGGAAAAACAGTTAATATATGTCTTATCACTCATAGCATTAGGATTTCGAGTCATGTTAGACACACCATTGAAACTCACCACAATGGTTGTAGCACCAGGTAATGGATTTATATTTATCAATTTATTTTTAATCTAATGGTGAAGGATCGTTTCGCTTATGCATCACATATTTTTCATATGTAGTATCTTTACTTGTGTTCTACTTTTTTTAAACTAAATCCTAAAGACACGTTGCACATACATCTCAGATAAACACAAGTATCCACACTTTTTAGTATTTGTAGTAAAGCAACATGAACAACATGTTAGGTCCCACTATCGCACCCATGTATTTCTTGGAAGCACTATTTATCACGCCAGAGCGACTGTCCATGTTAGTGATTCAAAGAGTGTCACCCAATAGCAACAGAAAAACCTAGGAGTCAATTCCAGTAAAAATCTCTATGGCCTAGAAAGATGCTCCATAGTGTAAGTGTCCTTTGCCCAAATATATTTCTAAATATCCCAAAATGCACGAGCATAGGAACAAGGAGGAAGGGTGGGGGTGGGGGGGGGGTTAAAGGGAAGAGTTTGTTTTTTAGGGGTGGTGGGTACCTTATCCTTGTGCCTAGAAGGATAATAGAGATCACAATGTGCATTGCATCGCTGCAATCTCTTCCTCTACATCCCAGTATATCCCAGTATCTCCCCTAAATATATATACTGTATATCTTGTGCATAATTCAGCCTTGGCTTTGCATAAAAGCTGTGTAATGCAGTGGGCATATGCTTAAAAGGAAGCCATGTTTAAAATGGTCCATGGATTGAAGAGCGGGGCATTTGCCCAGAATGTAGTGTAATAATCATAATTCTCGAAATTCTGAGCTGGAAACAGGTTTTTTAACTTGTTTTAGACATTCAAATGTACTATTTATTTACTATATATATATATATATATATATATATATATATATATATATATATACACACATACTATCTCCGCCAGATTTTCTTAGATTCCTATGCCCTTACCAGGATATACTTTACTTGTTGATATTCAGACTTGTCTTGATTATCTTTGATTGTCTTCTCCTGTTCTGACCATGGCCTTTAACCCTGACTATTCTACTAAATTGCCGCCTACATAGGTGTTCTACCCATGGCCTTTGACAAAGACATAGAAAACTTCCCACTTGCCTATCAGACTCAAACTCTGATTGGTTATATTGTCTGTACTGGACTTGCATAATTCTACTGGAATTCTATCATATTTCTTACTATGGCTCAAAATGCATGAAGGATATTTACTATTTCATACCCCAGTCATTTTGCCATCCCCTTCTGGATCACTACCTTGTTGTGGTGAAGGGGCTTGTGTACTTCATTGAAGCTGTGAGCTATACCATGATGGGCAGGTGATAGTAGAGAGGTCACCAAATTGCAGTCCATTGGAGAAGGAACTGACAACCCACTCCAGTATCTTTGCTAAGATAACTTTATGGGCATGCACAACCAGAGAGATAATGATATTGCCCCGGAAGATGGGCACCTCAGGTCAGAAGGTGCCTACCACATTACTGAAGAGCAGAGGGGGAATAGGAGTAGCACAAGATCTAATGAAGTGGTTGGGCCAAAGCCAAGAGGACACCCAGCTGCTGTCTGGAGGGGAAAGGAAAGTCAGAAACGATGAACCAGGGAAGAGGCGGAGATGGATAGATGAGGTAATTGAAGCAATGAACAGGAGCTTAACAGGGCTCAGAGGGATGGTGGCTGACAGATGTGGCTGGGGTGCTGTGGTCCATAGGATCAAGGACAGTTGGACACGACTGAAAGACTAAGCAACGACAACAACAAATTTTGCCATTTATTATTATAAAATGCACATCATTCGAGTGGATTACATATTTTTATATTGTATTGTATTGTACATTACCATCCCAACATTTATTATTTTGACATTACTTGCTCTAACTATAAATCCCCCCCAAAGACCACAAATGTTTTTTTTCTAAGCACTAGAAAGAACATCAAACAAAAACAACACAATAAATATGGTGATTTAACAAAAAAACCTAATCTACATATGTGCATGTACAGGAACCCTGTGGCCAAACAAAAAGCAAAGTAATGTCTTTAGCAACATTCAAACTGTGAATGCACAATGCAGAAAAATGTAATTGCAGAATTTTAATCATAGCTACATTATTCAGATATAAAATGTTGGAAGCTAGGGAAAAATGTGGCGTACACTGGATGCCATTACTCTTAAGATGTTAATTAAACTAAACAGAAAGAAAGAAAATAATGAAAGTATTTATTTATAGTTCTGAAGAGATGCAAGAAGGCTGTTTTAACTGCTGTTGTCTCAACGATGGCAGATTAATTCCAATCCCTTAATGAGGTAATATATGAAACGGAGAGAAATTATAACAATCCGACTGAAACCTGGATTTCATGATGCGGAGAAATACAAGAGAGGATTAGACCTTGGTGATAAATTGAGTTGGCAATTAGAATAAACAGCTTGGGAAGGAGAGAGCTGGCACAAAAAAAGATACATTTACATGCAATATTGCCTGCCATGTACAATTGGGATTTGTAGAAAGGGCTTTTTAGAACCAGATTGCTCCAATTTAACTTATTTGATAGTGTGCTTCATATGATATGCTTCAAAACTGATTTTACTTGTTATTGCTATTGTGTAAGACCCGGGTACATGGACATATATCAAATGGAATGTGTGGTGGATAGGGACACAATGAGAACGGTTAGAGGGAAATTATTTATTGAAGTGTAAGTGCATGCATCTGTCCTGGGCATATGTGCAGTATATCATTGGCCATCTCTGGGGTTTGTCACATTAGGCATGGGCGGAGTTACCACTGGTGAAAGCGGTGAAATGCACAGGGGCCCTCCTCTGAGGAGAGGGCAGTGCAGTCTAAGATTTTTTTTGTTTCTTTAGATTTTTTTTTTTTATATTTATGTATAATATATATATAAATATATACATAAATATATAAAAATGAAACTACCTCTGGAAGGCACTCTCAACCAATCGGGTCATTTATCTATCTTTGCAGATCTAGTACACCCATACATGTTGATTGTCTTCCCTGGACCAGATGGGGACAATGCAGGACAATGCAACATGTCAAACAGCTAGAATTTTCCGGGAGTGGTTGGAGGAGCATGATGAAGATTTCCAAGTACTTCATTGGTCTCCAAATACCACAGACTTGAACCCCATTGAGCACCTGTAGAACCACCTTTATCACCATGTTTGCTGTATGGATCCTCCACCACGCACTCTTCAGCAGCTGTCGGATGCACTGCAGTCTGCATGGCTCCAGATACCCTTGCCAACTTTCCAGCATCTTACTGACTCACTGCCACGAAGTCTAGCTATTGTCTGTGCTGTACACAGGGTTATTGGGACATTAGCTGGTGGTCATAATAATATGACTCATCTGTGTGTGTGTGTGTATATATATATATATATATATATATATATATATATATATATATATACACAGACAACAAATATGTTTGTAAGCTCATCTGCATGTCTAAAAGGCGAGGAAAATACCCAGAAAAGTCGGTGGGAAATGATTTGTTGAGGTTGAAGTGCATATATCTGTCATGTGTACATGCTCAGTACATACCTATCCATGTTTCATGTTTATCCTGTTAGACACAATAAAAATACCCAATAAATGATTGTCTTTCTTGTACAGTTTAACAGAACTATTTTACGTCAGCTTCCCATTATAAATATCTTGCTAAACTCGTTAGTAGGGATTTTTTAGTATAACATTTACAGCTAATGAACCAGTAAGGTTATTAAGTAAAAAGTGCCTGTATGAATACGTGGTCTGTTTCTCTTATTTCTTTGAGTAGGTAACCGAAGTTCAAAGTCTAGTAATTTATCCAATAAGGATGTCAGTATAAATTTATGACCTAACATTAAGCTGAGCTCTGAATAAATCAAATTCTTTAACTAGATACATTACATTTTATTGGATCCACTAATTTTAATAATTTCCTGTATCTACAAGCAGAAAACCTACTAAGCACTCACTGGAGAAATACTTTACTAGGATCAATGTGAAACTCGCAATATGAAATATTACAGCTGTTTTCTTTTTTAGTAGGTACATTGCTGAGTCTAATGTTATTGACTTTTAATTAAGTATACATTTTGCTTGAAGGCAAACTTGTCTGGTTCTAATTTAAAAAAAAATACAGGCTATTGTAATTCTCATAAAAATACCATATAAATATAGTATAAATGTTCTTGGTGCAAAACAAATATTCTTATTTCAGTTTTGAAAAAATAAATAAAAATAAACCTAGTTTTGAAGCATGTAACACATGATATACATTAGCATCTGTGTAAATCATAATCCCCCTTCTGGATCACTACCTTGTGGTGGTGAAGAGGCTTGTGTACCTCAATGAAGCTGTGAGCCACACCATGTAGGGTCATCTAAGATAGGCAGCTCATAGAAGAGTTGTCGGACAAGTTGCTGTCCACTGGAGAAGGAACTGGCAACCCACATACAGCCTTATTAAATTGTGATTCGGCCAATTGAATAGGGCTCTATATAAGCACAGAGCATTTTTTTTTGCAGAAGTTTTCAGTTAGTGAAGACCTTGCTTTTGGATAGAAGTTCACTAACCAAAAACTTCTGTAAAAAAATATGCTATGTGCTTATATAGAGCACTATTCTATTGGCCAAATCACAATTTAATAAGGCGGATAATGACTAGATCTGTGCAAAAATGTTTTTTATTTGTCCCCCCCCGCTGGTGTGCTTCAGTCCATAGGGTCACGCAGAGTCGTATACGACTGTGGACGACTAAACAAAGTCATGAACATAAAACCATTTAAGAAATAATCTCAATTTTTGCAAACACTGTGTACAGAAGGTTCCATGTTGTCTGGCTTCAGGGGTTCCTTGCAATGTGGACCCTAAGAGCATGGTACTTCTGTTCTAAGAGGGACTGACAAGAGAGTGACAGTTGGGAGATGTGTTTGGGGTTAATACATTAACTTAATTATTATAATTATCTTAATTATCTTTTTACCATCTGCCAAACACTGGTCTGCTTTGAGATGACAAGATCTAGTGTAATGTGGAGGATGCTGTCAAAGCACCAATATCTGCCTGGTGTGCAGAGTGTAAAGCCGAGTACAGTGTTCAATACTGTCCAGTCATCTTATAATGCTGACTTCCTCTCTTATAAATCCATCATATGCTGTAATCATAAAGTAAGTGCACTGAATCTTGAAAAATCATAATTTTTATATTTTTTTGTTTACTCAGTAATTTATTAGTTCCTGACATCTTAAACCCGAATCTGTCGATATACTTAGAAATAAATGAATCAATAAAAAGTTATGTAATCCTAATATGCGCCAAAATGGGCTAATCAATTGTTCATAATTCATAATAAGCTCAGCTTGTTTTATAGCTCCTATAAGAGAATGATATAGAAAAGCCTGCATGGTATAGATCAAAATGTTTCATGATCAAAAGAAGAAATGGGTCGAAATGTTCACAAAAGCTGTCTCAGTCAGCCGCAGTAACTTTGTGCAGTAGTAACTGTGAGTATGCGAGTATTAAAGGTCAAAATATTCTTAAAAAAAAAAATCAGTTGATACATTATAAGGAGCTGAGAATCTAGGTGAATTCGTATTTGAAAAGGTTTCCTTCTAAGTATGACTTGGAAAAGTTCTAGAACAGATTCTTTTTTTTTTTTTTTAACTTTCAGGTCTATGAACTAACATAACCTTTACATTTTTGCAATAAGAAAAAGTAGCACTAATCCGTGTAGAATCTGCATGGTGCCAAAGGAATACATGTTGTGCCACTGTCAGGCTTCATCATGCAACATAGTATGTTATGCTAATCATTTCCAAGAGTGTACATAGCCATGTCACTCCTGAGCACATATGTTGCGTTCATGTGTCATGCTCATCATTGCTGAGTTCTGTGTGTCATTCTGTAGTGGGATGCTACTGGTGGCAGAAATAGTGAATCAAGGGCCCCGGTGCAAAATAATTTGCATCTTTTCTATCCACTCCCCTTTTGCAACTTCTCTATTTATCCATCTCAACATCTCTATCTACCCACCTCAACTTCTCTATCTACACGCCCTTGGGTCAATTAGAAAGCCAAACATTTATGTAGATAATCAAATCACCCTTATGGTGATCAGATCCCTTTTCCATAAAATAATTATCAGCCATCAACATGTAATAAATTAATATTTATCATTTACTGACAATAGGAGAGGGTTCCTAACATATGGTGGGCTCCTGCTGCACCACTGGGTGCTACACTGCCTGGGCAGGACGTGTCAACTAAGGGAAATGGAGAGATTGCTGCCGAAAGATGATTTTGGGGAAAAGCAGAGACAACCTGACGGAACTTATTACATCTTTTTACCATGCAAGTGCTGCTGTTTCTTGGATCATTTTCTGGTTATCGACTCAGATCGCGATCCCTACCATTCATTTTCTGCAGGCAGCCCTTAGACCAAAATAACTGCTGCTAGTCTTGACCTTTTGATCAAAACTAGCTACTTATGAAACCAGACCTACAGAGGCACAGTCTATTATCCTCAAAAACTGTCCCATGTGTCCTCTTTCTGGTCACATTTTTTCTAATGTTTATTCTAACTCTAAGTGTAGTTCTTCAGATCAGTATGAATATCATCCTGTTTAATAACATACATTAAACCGACATTCTTTAATTCTTTGACAATTAACTCTCAAAGTTTTTATTTTTTTTAGACAGAAAAAATATTGCTATATGTGTTACAGTTTACATATATCACATTGTATTGCTCATATTATATTTAGAATGGTAACCAGCAGGGGCGTAGAAGCCAAATAAATTCTAATAGCACCATAGATTAATACATTTATATATATATATAGATATATACAGTGCCTTGCAAAAGTATTCACCCCCCTTGTCATTTTTCGTGTTTTGTTCCTTCATAACCTGGAATTAACCTGGATTGTTTGAGGATTTGCATCATTTAATTTACAGAACATGCTCACAACTTTGAAGATTTTTTTTTTTATTATTGTGAAGCAAACAACAAATAGGACAAAATAACAGAAAAGTAAATGTGCATAACTATTCACCCCCCTAAAGTCAACACTTTGTAGAACCACCTTTTGCGGCAATCACAATTCCAAGTCGCATTAGGAAAGTTTCTATGAGCTTGCCACATCTTACCACTGGGATTTTTGCCCATTCCTCCTTGCAAAACTGCTCCAGTTCCTTCAGGTTGGATGGTTTACGCTTGTGAATAGCAATCTTTAAGTCTGACCACAGATTTTCTATTGGATTGAGGTCTTGGCTTTGACTAGGCCATTCCAACACATTTACATGTTTCCCCTTAAACCACTCAAGTGTTGCTTTAGCAGTGTGTTTGGGGTCATTGTCCTGCTGGAAGGTGAACCTCCGTCCTAGCCTCAAATCACGCACAGAGTGGTGCAGGTTTTGCTCAAGAATATCTTTGTATTTAGCACCATCCATCTTTCCCTCAACTCTGACCAGTTTCCCAGTCCCGGCTGCTGAAAAACATCCCACAGCATGATGCTGCCACCACCATGTTTCACTGTGGGGATGGTGTTCTTTGGGTGATGTGAAATGTTGGGTTTGTGCCAGACATAGCGTTTTCCTTGATGGCCAAAAAGTTACATTTTAGTGTCATCAGACCAGAGCACCTTCCTCCATACATTTTGAGAGTTTTCCCACATTCCTTTTTGCAAACTCAAAACGTGCCATTTTGTTTTTTGCTGACAGTAATGGCTTTCTTCTGTCCACTCTGCCATTTAGCCCAACTCTATGGAGCGTACAACTTATTGTCGTCCTATGTACAGATACTCCAGTCTCTGCTGTGGAACTCTGCAGCTCCTCCAGGGTTACCTTAGGTCTCTGTGCTGTCTCTCTGATTAACGCCCTCCTTGCCCAGGCCGTGAGTTTTGGGGGGCGGCCGTCTCTTGGCAGGTTTGCTGTTGTGCCATGTTCTTTCCATTTGGTTATGATAGATTTGATGGTGCTCCTGGGGATCATCAAAGATTTGTATATTTTTTTATAACCTAACCCTGACTTGTACTTCTCAACAACATTGTCCCTTACTTGTTTGGAGAGTTCCTTGGTCTTCATGGCAGTGTTTAGTTAGTTATGCCTCTTGCTTAGGTGTTGCAGCCTCTGGGGCCTTTCAAAAAAGGTGTGTACATGTAATGGCAGATTATGTGACACTTAGATTGCACACAGGTGGACATCATTTCACCAATTATGGGAATTCTGAAGGTAATTGGTTGCACCAGAGCTTTTTATGGCTTCATAACAAAGGGGGTGAATATATACGCACATGCCAATATTCTGTTTTCTATTTCTAAAAAATAGTTTTATGTATATATTTTTATTTCACTTCACCAACTTAGACTATTGTGTTCTGATCCATCACATAAAATTCAGATTAACAAAACATTGAACTTAAGGCTGCAATATAACACAATAGGTAAAAAGTCAAGGGGGGTGAATACTTTTGCAAGGCACTATATATATATATATATATATATATATATATATATATATATATATATAACTTTCATTTATTTGTTTATGGCAAAACAAGTTATTACCGAAAGTGTTAATAGACTAGAAGAAATAAGGTATACAATAAAATAAGTCCTGATGAGCTGGAAAGAAAGACGGCTGAATATTTCTCAGAACATTCTGCTTCCAAAAATGTAACTTGATAAATTCACTGCAGTTTTTAAATAGAACAGACCATATAAGCAGCTTCCGTCAGTGGCAGCAAGAAAACATTTCATTTCTGACATGATCATGAAATGATTTTATAACCCAAAAATTGACGTTCATGGACTCAGCCCACACAGAAAGAAACCTGCTGGCACTGTGTACAAGGTTTATATACAATTACGAGAACAATATAAAAATAAGCTGTACTAATACAAAGTAATAATAAAAAAAATGAATAAAAGACCATTGTACGATGAAAAAATATATGTGTTAAAAAACTTTGAATTTGACTAAGCACGGCATATTTAGGTAGGGAAAGGGTGCTAAAGTTAATTTAGAATAATTTTTGGGGGGGGGGGGGGCTGCTGGGAGAAACAGCTCATTATATACACTGGCCGTAAAATAGCTTATATATATATACACACAAACATAGAAAAATCTGGGGAGGATTTGTCCCCCCTCCCCCAGTTCCTACACCCATGATGCCACTGACGACATCTATGATACTTTGTGAGGGCTGTGTGGTGTGACAATTCTGGAGAGCATGGCTGGTATCTATTGAGGCAAGCTGTGCATGTGAAGGGACTGGCATCAAATGTAATGAGATCCAGTTAATCAAGGATGCTCCTCCACAACCCTTCCATCCAATGATAGAACCCCCCCCTCCCCCATGCTAAGGATATTAACAATTAATAAAACAAAGACAAGGTAGAATATTCTGTTCAGTAATATTTAAAAACGCTGATTCTGAGTCTATTTTTTTCAGAAATTATAGTAATCCTAAAGGGACATGGATGATTTTTGGATTTTTGTAGGTATGCAATATAACTATATATTTATTTACTTTTATGTATGTTATTTTATGAAGAAGAACTTAAAAGCTCTGTTTTTACTGCCAAAAATCAAACATATAGTCCCTGTTTGGATCAGTTCTTAGGCTGTGATGGATTACTTATATACAGAGTCTTCAAAAATGTAGATATTCCCCAACAACACAGCTGCTAATGTTGTTAGTCTGATACATGCTTTTCTGAAGAAGTCAAAGAAGAACATTTGGACTTTTTCAGCTGCAAATTGTAGAAATGTAGAATCAAATACAAGAAAAGCCGAAGCTGCATATATATATATATATATATATATATATATATATATATATATATATATATATATATATATATTACACAAAAATCAATAATGCCTGGAAGATTAGAAAGACTTAGTGATGGAAAAGGAAAGCAATGCCAAGTCTTCTTAACTATAGCTCATCTTAAAATCTGTGAATCATCTCCCAGACGTAAACTAAAAAACAGTGTGAAAAAGAAAGCATGGCATAGCGTGTTTTAGCAACTTTAATTAAAGATTAAAAAAAATATATATACTGAGAAAAATCCCCATCTGTAGATTCCCTCCACCGTTAGATAATAAAGATCAAGCCCCTATTATAAGAGTGAGGTCACAAGCACAAATGATTTATAGAATAGTGATAAGCACAAAGTGTAAATATGGAGTCTAGGTATACTTACACTAACACTTACCCAATTAATTTCATTAAGTTTATTCTGAGTGACTGATCAGACATGCATTACATCTCACATATATAGCTATTATTGTTTAATCACAGGGTAAACCCTTTATTTTCATTAAATTTAGTCAAAGAAGTTTCGATATCAACACATTATTCAGGTCCGTATAACCAAAGATCATATAGGTTCAACGAAAAGATTTATAAAGGTGCTCATTGCGAAGCATGAAAGTGGCGGGTTGCAAAGTCGCTCAATGCGGGGCTCGCCAAAGGCGCTCATTGTGAGGCCCATAAAGTAGATGGGGGGAGAGTCTTGCAATAAGCACCAAAGGCTCATCGCAAGGCATGCAAGTTAGCGCGAGGGGGGTTGAGAGAGCTTTGTATTGTGTGGCAAACAGCATTGCAAGGCTTAAAATTTTATTGACGGGCAATCTCCTAGTAAATATATAAATAAATAAATATACTGTATATATATATATATATATATACAGATATAAATATATATATATACTAGCGACTTGCCCGTCAAAAATGACGGCAATAAAATTTGAAGCCATGGCAATGTTATTTGCCACATAAGGTAAGGCTTTTGCTCCTCTGAGCACCTTCGGCGCTCATTGCGAGCCTCTCCCCTCATGTATTTTTGCTCCTCTGAGTGAGTACCTTCAGCGCTCATTGCGAGCCACGCGATGAGCGCCAAAGGCGCTCATTGCGAACCTCTCCCCTCGTGTACTTTTGCTCCTCTGAGAACCTTCGGCTCTCATTGCGAGTCTCTCCCCTCGTGTACTTTTGCTCCTCTGAGAACCTTCGGCTCTCATTGCGAGTCTCTCCCCTCGTGTACTTTTGCTCCTCTGAGAACCTTTGGCTCTCATTGCGAGTCTCTCCCCTCGTGTACTTCAAGTTTCATGCTTTTGCAACGACCATTTTCGGCGCTCATCGCAAAGACAGATATATAAGTATAATATACAATTTTTTTAGTGCAGTATAAATTAGAATTTTTTTCAGGTCTCAGAGCATAATAAAGTGATTTAGATATGTAACTGCTTTGCGAGTCCTGTCGCTGACAGCCAATGAGCAGATGTATAAGTGCAGTGTAAAATGTAAATTTGTTTTAGTGCAGTGGAAAGTATAAATTTGTATTTTCCATTACTAATTAATAATTATTAGATTAATGTACGTTAATAATTAATTAGGAATGAACAAATGTATTATCCAGCAATCAATATCCTGAAGAGCTAACAATCTCTTTTTACTTTCCTGCAGCATACAATGTACAGTTGGACTGTTGCTGCCCTGAGAAGAAAGTGTCAGCAATGTGCCAAGTGTGCAGTGTAAATAGGCTGCGTGCGCGAGGCCAAACAGTTTGTTTAGTCGGGTAAAGCACCACTTTGGCTTCGTAATGTTATTAGTTGCAAGTTAGTGTTGTAAAATGGCGCAGATTGTCTATGTGTTACGAGGCTCGCAAGCATTTTCTGTCCTTTCTAATAGTGTATTTTTGTAACTCGTACGTTCCTGGGTAAAAGTGCCTGGCAGTGTTTTGCGCGGTTCGGGGTAGTGTAGCCTCATTTTCATTTTTTTCTGGTGCCATTTTTTTTTCCGCTTAGCCGATTTTTTGACTGCCAAAACTCTGCAAATTCATCTTAGATTTGCGTGCAACCTCACTCCAAGACGTCCTGGCTGTCCCCCCTGCTGTGTGTGAGATTTTTTTTGTTTTTTTTCGTGTTTTGCAAAGTCCTGCACCTCGCAATTTTTTTAGAAGTCCCGCGTTCCTAATGCAATCCCGCATTGCCTAACTGCTTGGAGGCTAAGTCCTGCGTACGTCAATGCCTCGCTATGCGAGGCTCGCAGCCGATGAGCGCCAGTAGTGGAGTTTGATCTATAAATACAAATTTGATAATGAAAATTGCTCTGTTAAATCATTGAATACTATAATTGTATTAACTACATGTTTACTAAAACATTACAGTGGTCCCAATAAACAACCAACTAACAATGATCTCAATATTAAATAACTCTAGAAGAATCATTTTATTTTTCCGTGGGCATCAACATTTCCTCTTAATATATGCATGTTTCATTTAATTAAATTAATGAGCACCTGCTTGTCATCTATCTTTATCTATAATGAATCACATTCAGCTTTTAAATTCCACAAAATCACTTTTCCTGCACAGCTGTAATGATGTCAAAGTGCTCATCAAAGGGACGATGTTTCGCTGATAAATAACATTCGCTGACAAATAATGTTTTCAGAAACCTTGAAAGACAGAAATTCAGGTGGGAATGAATAGAATGAACCTTAGAAATTCAACTAAAAGATAATTTAAGGGACACTAATTGTAAAGCCGTAATAAAGAACTGCAAACACTGTGACTCCAGACAGAATTTACACCAGCTTTGGCAGTAGTTTCATTATTTGTTAGTAAGTACTACTGAAACACACACAGGGATTAAAGTATATTCATAAACTCTTGAGATTTGTTCGCGTAAAAAAATAGCATTTTCACATTAATCTATTTTTCCAACTTCAGATTCTTAAAATAAGCCTGGAGAGGACCCAGTAGATATCATCATGTGCTTTTTGAAAGACAATATTGAACATTATTTTTGTCTGCTATATAACATTTCTAAGCCGCTCATATATAATATACGAATATTTTACTCTGGAATTCTGCATTCAGTTGGACAAATCTTCACCTCCTTTCGCTTTTCTTCTTTACTGGGCTACTTTCAACAAAAAGCCAGTTTGCTTTCTTATACCACTATTCTATTCTCCTATATCGCAAATTACATCATCATTAAGTGCAAAGTTAATCTCCCTAGCTATTCTATTTCGCCATCGCAGCCTCATTGAGAGATAACTAACTGATGATTACGGCAAGTCAGAGCCACAAAATACGGCAAACTTGCCCACTGATTTTCCCACATCAAGATTTTTAGGAGTTGCTTGAGTTCCAAAAAGCTATTTAATTGCAAATAACCTTAAATTACATGTCTCTTTCAACTCCTACAAATCCCTGATTTATTTAATATATTGCAAGTTCTCCAAAGCACTATCAAAAGCACAAAAATGCTCACTCTCCAATTGCCTGCTCAAAAACGATCCCCCTACCCAATCAAACGATCTACATAACCATGTGGGTCCATTGAGACCCCCCATTGAGACCCCCATGGCAATTAAAATATTATCCCAGAGCAATGGGGTCATTAAAGGACCCCCGTTGGCCCTAAACAGATAACCCTTGACATTTGGGTCCCGATAGGACCCAGAGGCATTTAAATAATTAGGGCCCCTGCCCTGGAGATCCAACACAAACCTCTGGCGCATATAAATACTAATCCCCTCCTGCCGCATCTGAAGAATTGACCTCCATGGTAACCTAATTAATCCCACTACCTATCATGCGGGTCTATCCTATATTAACCCCTACCTTCCATGGGGATCTATACTGACCCCTATAGTTTACTGTATTAATCTCTACCTACCATTTTGGTCTATACGGACTCCCATGGTAAACTAAATTAAAACTTGAAGTGCCATGGGGATTCCCATGACATTCTAATTTATATACTACACTACACTTAAGAGCCCTCCATAAAAGAGCCCTCCATAAAAAATCCAGGCGCTATAAAAAAAAAAAAATAACTACGCTATTGGAGTTCCTTCTAGGAGGAACTTCCCCACTTCGCTTTCTGTGGCTTAAATAGTGGGTTTGAGTATCCTGATTGGCTGAAATAGATGTCAATAATTTATCATTCAATCAGAATGAGTTTATAGTTGTCACCCTGCTCAATATCAATTTTGAATGATTTGGACCAATCAGACTGCTCAGATTTCAGATTGGCAGGGATGAATTTATTGCTTATACTCGCATACCCCAGGCCTAGGGCAGCACATTTCACACATTCTGCTGTATAATAAAAATATATTTGTAAATGCACACGTGTCTATATGCAGTGATATTTCTGTCTGTAAGGGTGCTTGACACTTTCTGACATTATATACATATATATATATATGTATATTGTATTATAGATATTATATATATTTTATATATACACATTATTATTTCTATTACATGCCAACTTTTTCCCTAGTTCTGTACGCAGAAAATCTGAATGGCCTAGGGCAGCATATAACCTATATATGCCCATGGTGTTTAAATGTATGAAAAATAATTTCAGAAATCTTATAGTACGTTGCGTTAAATGAAAGGCTTCATTTGTCCAGATACTAAAGAGATCCTTACTTGAATTGATTACAACTAAATCAATACTCACTCACGTCTTCTATTAGCTAAATTCTGTATTTTCTTTTTCCAATGCAGAAAAGCACATGTAAGCCAAAGCACCCATGTGAGCCAAATCCCAGGGCTGTGTTAGAGATACCTTGACAGGCATTGTCAGTCAATCTATGGGCTCATGGTTCAGCCATCAATTAAAAATAAGTGCGTTTGGAAGCAGAAAATCAATTTAACTAAAAATGCTATAAAGTAGATGCAACAAAGGTATAATTAACAAAAGTAATGTTATAGCTGACACTGTTAACAATTTATCATGACTGAAAAACTACGAGGACAGTATTCATTAAAATACAAGTTTGCTGAGAGTCTTAATTACTCTTGGTAATTAAAATATAGCAATGGCATACCAGTGCCCATTCTTTTGTTTACTTATTCAAAAGACAATATAGAAAACATGTGATGCCAGTGGCCCTTTAAAGGGATACTTTATGATGACAATAAAACATATAATAAGGAGAAAGAGAATAATTTAGCAGGAAAAATGCTAGCCTTTTATTTTAGAAAACACATACCGTATATACTTGAGTATAAGCCGAGTTTTTCAGTCCTTTTTTTAAGGTTGAAAAGGCCCCCCTCAGCTTATACTCGAGTCAGCACCCCTGTGTCTCTCTTACCCCCCGTGTCTCTCTTTCCCCCTGTGTCTCTCTTTCCCCCCGTGTCTCTCTTTCCCCCCTGTGGCTCTTTCCCTCCCCCTCCTCAACTTACCAGACTCATCCTCAACCCCCCATCCTCATCCTCAACCCCCCATCCTCAATCCCCCCATCCTCAACCCGCCCATCCTCAACCCCCCCATCCTCATCCTCAACCCCCCCATCCTCATCCTAATCCCCCCTCCTCATCCTAAACCCCCCTCCTCACTTTACCCCTCTAATTACCTCCCCCTTTCCCCTCACTTACCTTCCATCTCCATCTGCAGCTGCTCCTCCGCTCCTCCGTGCTCCTTCCCTCTGCGTCGGGACCCGGGATATGCTAATGACGTGACGTCACATGCGCGTCACGTCATTAGCATTGGCCAGGTCAAGACGCAGGCGGAAGGTGCGCGGAGGAGCAGCTTCAGATGGAAGGTAAGTGAGGGGAAAGGCTTATACTCGAGTATATACAGTAATTTTGATGCATCTACTGGCCCCTTGAGGCATCCATGACACTTTGGTGGAAACTTCCTTTGCAGTCAAAGTCTCCTCCAAAAGAAAATGGTAGACTCAACAGCATTGGTAATTTTCCATGCAAAATCATTCAACCATAGTTCTTAAATATAATATAATTATAAACAATTTTCTAAATATATAACTACAGTGGTCCTATTAACTAGGTGTTAATACTCAATATATATTTTCTACTCAGACTAAAATGATGAAGATTTTACGAGTAGTTTAGTGGAGAAGCTATAGAACAGATTTTTAAAAAAAAATGAGGAATAAGGTTTGGTAATATGTTATTCTGAGCTTTCTGCAAATAACAGCTTTACTTTAATACCCGTTGCTATGGATACTTTCCACTAGATAAAACCTTGGAAACTAGAGTACCAAGATGTACTGTTACAGTCACAATACAAAAGGAATCCAAATATTTCAGCACTCAATGCTTACACATGTCAAATAGGTCAAAAGCATGTAATACATGGAAATAATGCTAAATGATGTAGCCCCTGTGTAGAAATGACCAAACAATATCATTTGTTTTTATTGATTTTCGGGTAATTAATTGTATACACATATTTGATTAAATATATTATTTACACAACATTGTAAACTTCCCATCTGTATGGCAACAATACCTGGATGTTCTCTCCAAACATATGAGTTACCTTCCCAACTCTTGGGGCCCTATTAAATTGTCAAAATCGCAAGTACTGAAGCCCGTAATGTAGCCCAGAAAAGTTAGTGATATTCCATTGGCCTCCTCTAGCTACCCGCAAACTATTTGCGAGCTAAAGGCAAAAAATTCCTGTGGTTGTCAAAATCGTATCTCCGACCCATTTAATCCTTTGATCTTTCAAGACTGCAAATGTTACAATCGCTAAAATCGCAAGTCGAGGTTTAATTGGAACAATTCCACAAGCCGGCAATTGCCTTCAAACCTGAAAATGGCAAATGTAGCAAAAAAAATCTATGAGTACTAGAGAGGACTCGCAAGAGGGTTAAACGCCTGTTCTTAACACTATAAAAGCCCAATACTGGACTCTAAAATACGGGGAAAGCGATGAAAGACACTAGAATTAATTGCACAATAGAGTCAAGCTCACAAATCTGCCAAAAAAATATTTTTTTTAAGTTTAATTTCCGTGGTATTTCAATCTTGGGAATCAAGGAGTTAATACATTTATTTCAGGCCACCCACATGGACTAGAACAGTTTCTTCATTCATTTTTATACATTTTTACATTGCTGGATTGTGAGCTCGATCACATATCAGATGTCTAAACACTAATTGATTGATGTTTAAATGCATGTTTTACTGATGTCATGATGACGGTCTCATTTACTATTGGCTGTTTCTAAATCGTTACTTACAGGCTTGCGTAACTGATCATGATCATGCCCTGAAATGCTACTTACGGTTACTATGTAATTGTGGGCTTGTTCAATTAAATCGATCTGTAACTGTTGCAATTTGATTGGAATTTAATAAGGCCCTTGGTGCACCTGTGAAAGAATTGGAATCTACCATCCCTAAGGCAATTAATATTTGTTGTTTTTTGCAGTGAAAGATGAATGCTGTGAAGAGTATCTTGGATACTCAAACTCATGTTGAATTAACAAGGATTGATAGCTACTCATCTACAGTCAGTGGTTCCTACTTTATTATGGCAATATCACAGTTGGCAAGGGTACGCTTTATGCTTTAAAGTCTCTCTTTAGTCAAAAAAATTTAGCCAAAAATACTTTCGTTTTAATGGACTAGATTAATTTTATCCTCCTTATAACTAATTGTCATATAAAATGTATACTTTTTACAAAAATAAAAAAAATATTTTAGGATCTTTTATTCTCAAACACATACATAAAATTTACACTTACTTCACTTATGTGTGAGAAATATCCAGTGCAACAAATTCCAATCTTCTGGACTTTTCCTGATTATTCGTGTTTTCTATCATGTAAGGTGCCATGTTTCACAGCTATCACCTAAGGCCACACCCATAGTGGAGGGACTTCACACTTCCAGTGTAATACTGATATACACACAGCATGTCACTGCCTTCATACAGTATAATTACACTGGCAGTGTTAAGCCTCTACCCCGTGGGTGTGGTCATATGGCATCCTACATGATAGTACAGAAAGAAAGGGAGTGCTTCAAGAAGTAAATAATCTTTTGCTCTGCAGACTTCTTAAAAGTAATAAAGTTATAAGTAATAATTATTTGCAATCATTTCACATGCCAGCAAAGTACAGGCGTCCCTTGACATTCACAGGTTAGTCATTCGCTCATTTAACATTCGCGTTTTTTTTGTCTCTCATTTTTACATGGATTTGTATGTAATTCAGCATGTTCAATAATATTCACACTAAATATTATTCACAATAAAATAAGCATGTAAAAACAAAAGTTCCCCTTCTGCATCATGTGTCCACAAACTGATCCATTGCACTGCTGATTGGCTTGGAATGCAGGGGGAGCAGCAGAGACACTAGAGCTGGTCTGGGTTAACCATTTCCCTGCTTAATGACAGCATATTTTTGTATGTATACAAATATGAAGAAACTGTTATTCTCTTTTTTTGGCATTCTCAGAGACTTCAGGAATGGAACCCCCACGAATGTCAAGGGTCGCTTGGAATGCTTAACATCCTGCACACGCAGCTCCAACAATATATTGAGGGAGAACTACCAGATGTGTAAGACGGGCGCACAAGAGGTCAAATTGCCAATGTCCGATGGATAATAGAGAAAGCAAGAGGGTTCCAGATAAACATTTACTTCTGCTTTATAGAGTATACTAAAACCTTTGACTGTGTGGATCACAACAAAATCTGGCTAACCCTTAAAGAGATGGGAGTACCAGAACATCTCATCCGCTGCCTGAAGAATCTGTATGTGAAGCCCCAGGAAGAGCTGCAATGGAACAACCCAATGGTTCAAGACTGGGAAAGGAGTGCAACAAGGTTGTACATTGTCACCTTATTTATTCAACTTATACATGGAGTACATCATTTGGATGGATAAATCCAAAGGCAGAGGTAATATTGCTGGAAGAAATATCAACAACCTTAGATACATGTATGATACTACTCTGATTAAAATGAGGATAAACTAAAGGGCCTATTGATGAGGGTGAAGGAAGAGAGAGCAAACCCAGCCTGCTGCTCAATGTTAAAAAGAGAAAGATCATGGCAAACAGCAATCTCAGTTTTGGGCAAATAAATGGGGAAGAAGTGGAGATGTAATGTTACACTTTGAAAGAGAATATTGTAAGCATAATATGATCATTATTCATATTTATATTGAAGGACCACTGTGATCAACATGTTTTATAATGTTTCTATCATTTTATTCTTAAAGGGCCATTTCATTCAGTACAATTTGGGCCATGTCTCAAATAAGGATCTCCTAAAAGCATGCCAAAATACTTTTGGAATTTTAGAAATACACGCATTTTCACTGAGAAATCAAATACATTAACCTGTGTTTAAATATGTCTCTCACTGCCCACTGCCAGACCCACAGCTACAGCTCTGTGTAGTTAGAAAAAGAAAACAAAAGGTTAACCCTTACCAAATATATCTATGTAGAGCATGGGATGCTGGATTCACCTGAACAGGTCAGTTATGGGTTAACTGGTCAGTGCAGCCCAGGGTGCAGGGAAAAACTGCTATCAATCATTGTCTTCACCTCGGCTATATGTTTTTACTCATGCAACTGCCAGTAGGTAGGAAAAACAAAATTTATACTAATAACAGATTTTTTTTAGCTGTTATTAGTGTAATAAAAAAAACAGATCATGTCAGCATACAATATTGTGCTCTTTCACAACATGAAAAGCACTTACAGTGAGGTAAATTGCCCGTTAAAGTTTATATGCATTACAGTAATGATTCTCTTTGTTGCTTTTTCATGATGGCGTATCCTTGTAAACTAATTATCTTTCCATTAGTCTTGTTAAGAGCAGTGGCAATTTGAACAGTCACATTTCCACTGTGCAAAAAGAAGTATCCTCTTCACTGAAAATGTCCACCTACCTCTGTAAATTGAGCAACAGAAACTAAAATAGATTCCACAGAGGCATAATTGCACATTGAAGATAATAAATTAGAATCTCTTTTTTTTACTTTCTTTTTGCCTATTTTTAAGTGTAGATCTTCAAACGCATTTATTTTATATATAGGACTACATTGTCCTTTAAACCAAAGCACGCAATATCACTCACTCTTGGATTGGAAATTTATGAGAGGTGTCATTAAACAGACTGAGAGAGAAGAGAAATTACACTGAATATTATTAGATAAAAGCAAAATAATTAATATAATGTAAAATGGAATTTCTTTATTACAAATTTTCAGAAGTTCTCGGTAGTGAAATGACAATGTAATTATTTATATACACCAAGATTTTAATGAGACAATGTGATAAAATGTAATTTACTAGCAAACATCAGGCTATAAACAAAATAAAACAATCCTGCTCACAAGTATACCTATTAAAAATGAAGATTATAAAAATAACTGACAACAATAAATTTATAATTATCTATCACTGAGGTTTATGTCCTGCCAGAATTTGAATTTTATTGCTGCAAAGAAAAGGTCTGAGAGACTCAAATTCATTAATTCCATCAGCTATCTCTCTTCGTTATAATTATTATTTACACAAATAACGTAATAACATTAGAAAAAAACATTAATATACTGATGCTCACAAAAATATGATTGAAATGCAACCTCATTGAACTTTTTTATGAGACCATGTATCTTGTAACATTAAGGTCCTGCCATTACTGAGTGTTTTATGTGTGTTTTACGGATAAACAACCTATACTTTGTGTTAATGTTAATTAAATCTGCTTTACAGTGTTTTAAATGAGAGCATTTACCCCTCAAATATATATATATATATATATATATATATATATATATATATATATATATATATATATATGTATACTTTGGTGTCCCTGAAGTCTCATTTTGACAGTATACTCTTGTGAATAACTAGATTTTTTAAAAAGTGAAAAAACATTTAACAATGATAAACAATTATTCTAGAAGGAGGAAGTCAGACTTTGCTTGTTAACCTGATTTGTCACATGGGAAGGGACCTTGGATGCAGAAATGATGCACTAAGGAAACTTGTTAAAGAATAATACATGAAAAGGTTAAAAACTTCCTGCAGCAAGAAGTTACATATTCCTGTTAACTTTCTGTTCTTTGTGAATAAGGAATGTTAGGTGGTGCCAGAAAGTACTTGGTACACTGAGACATCTAGACTCTTTTGTATAGTGTATGGTTATCTGACAGATCCAGTATTCTCAAAGAAAGGAATAAGTAAGGCTACACCCAAAAACTTCTTAAAAGTTACACAAAGTCTCAATTCTTGTCTTGCTTGGGGGAGGCAGGGGCAATTTGTGATAAAGGCCAACTCACATATTTCTACATATTTCTATGTTTAGGTATATATGACAAACTAATACCATTAGAATCTGGGTATGATATGAACTATTTTAGAGAACTTTTTATTGATATTAGGTGCTTTTTGTGCATATTAAGTCTCTTTCTTATCCATGTTGAGCACTTCTTTATAGCTGGATGCCATAGATGCCTCCACAAAACAACAACATAATATTTTTATTTTTCAAATGTTCCTACTTATTTAAGTCAGATTCAAGATTTTTGAAAGTATATTTAGTTTTCCATCACATAGTGGTCATTTACACTGGCTTTTCATAGCACACCTTACTATTTTGTACTCATTGGCTTACAGAGACAAGCCCCCACTGCAATTATACATTTACTTTATCCATTCAGCTCTGCAACTTCATTTAAAGACGAAAACATACTATGTAGCATTTCCAATGTCCCTTTAATCTTTGAATAACTATTCATTTATTCCATTAAAGACATCATCAATCAAATCTAACTTTGATAAGATTTGTCTGAGGAACAAATGGTTTCCTTTTTTGCTTTGTCCTTCCGTCTAAGCTGGCTTTATATAATGTAATACATTAATTTATCATCATTTTTTTGTAATTAGAATATCTGATCTATTCTTTGAGTAAGCAAATTAATCATGATCCATTAGTAAAACCCCTTAGATCAGAGTAGACACCACTGGTTGTCTCTGTGCCCTCATTCTATCATAGAGAGACTTCAAGAAATCTATGACTCAGAAATTGGAAATCATTTTACAGTTCTTAACTAAAAATCATAAGCCCCAGTGACATTGTTGAAGCCTGTGACTCATTAAACATCTCTAAATGGAATAATAAAATAATATCTTATTTATCTAATTGACAGATGCAATTTAAAAACCACTGCGGTTTTGGAAAAACTTCACATGTATGTAACAAACTAACTGAAGGAGCAGCTAAGCAAGCAATGGATTCAACATATTTAAAGAAATATTACATTTGGCTGACTACTTGCTCTGTGTCATTGGGGATTGTATTTCAAAAGGCTGGCTCTAGCCTCAAGCTTAAGGGAAAAGCTTATATTGATGGGTCTTACTCTTCCGTTTAGTTCTGTTGTCAAAGCTGTAATTCAAAGTGTCAATCTTGTAGCAGAACTGAATAGAATACATATCTTAACCAAGTTTGCAGCCTCTCCAATTCTTGTTGTTGTTCAGTCCTTTAGTCATGTCCGACTCTCGGTGACCATATGGTCCATAGCACATCTATCTGTGTTTTTGGATGTGCTTATCCACATGGTCTTCTTGGCAAAGATACATGAGTGGGTTGCCAGTTCCTTCTTCAGTGGACCACAGTTTGTCTGACCTCCATACTATGACCTGCCAATCTTAGGAGACACAGTATTGTAGTACATAAGCCCCTTCACCACAAAAAGGTAGCGATCCAGAAGGGCAATTCTTACCTGGTTTCTAATTATGTTAGTAACAAAGGTAAATTGTCTACTGTCATTAAAGTAACCTTCAATACAGTAGTAAAATACATTATTTAATATTTTAAGCTTTATTAAACCACTCTGACATGATCAAATCAAGATCTTCATCAAATCATATAGAAATATTATACTTCAGTGGTCCTTTGAAATTGAAATTATATTGGGATATGGTCAGACAGTGGGCTGGATATACTAAAAATGATTTGGTACTAATTGCTATGGTTTTAAGCATTTCAGTATGGTCTGAGATTTCTTTATTATAATAAAATATGTAATGGGCAGCAAACCTAACTATTAATGAGGCATATCAATCCAATAACGAAGTCTATACCTGCAATAATTTGTGTTAATACATGGCTATGTATTATAAAGATGCCTATCTTGCTTTATTTACATGTATTTATATAAAATGATTAAATAGTAGCTACGTATTAAATTGCACATGCAATTATAGAATGTATGATTTTTCCTGTGGACACTTCCTTGTATTATCACATATAATTGTGGTCATAGCTAATTCACCAGCCTGAAGCTGCTATGTAATACCCACAAGGACATTGGTGTACACTAAAAACCCGCTGCACATCAAAGAAGCGCAGTATCTTCCATGTTGATACAAGAGAGTAGCAATCAGCCAGCAAATACAGTGCAATTATATCCTGTACCTTACAAAAACGGTGCTACAAAAGCCATGTTTCATTGATATCAATCACATTGCTGAATGTCAGCTAGATAGAAAAAAAAAATATTATTTTTTGCTTATCATTTTTCACTATTCAGTATATAGAAATATTAACGTTGCTTCTTTATTGGTTTTGGAATGTCCCTTCTAATTTCTATCTTTATGAGCTGTGTGTGTGACATCATTTTGTGGTTATTTTGAAAGTCTGTTATTGTCTATCTATTATATAGTTTTATACATCTTTGTCAAACACCTATGTAGGCAGGAATTTAGTAGAATAGTCAGGGTTAAAGGACATGGTCAGAACAGGAGAAGACAATCAAAGAGAAGCAAGACAAGCCTGAATATCAACAAACAAAGTACATACTGGTAAGGGCGTAGGAATCTAATAAAATCTGGAGGGGATAGTATGTATATATACATATATATAGAAAATAAATAATACAAGTTAAAATACCTGTTCCCAGCTCAGAATTCCAAGAAATACAGTTATTACACTGCATTCTGGGCAAATGTGCCCACAAATGCCTCGCTCTTCAATCCATAGACCATTTTAAACATGACTTCCTTTTAAGCTTAAGCCCACTGTATTACACAGCTTTTATGCAAAGCCGAGGCTGGATTATAAACAAGAATTGTGGTCTTATTGGGGATCCAAGATACATTTTCTCAGTAGAAACATTGGAGAACATTTCTCAAAAGTAGTTAAATATTTTAAAAAAACCTAAGCAGGAATATTTTTTTTACTTATTTTTAGACATTCAGATGTGATCACAAATGTACTATTCACGTTCTGTACTAATATATATATATATATATATATATATATATATATATATCCTTCTGGATCACTATCTTATGGTACCTCAATGAAGCTGCTGGCTATACCATGTAGGGTCACCCAAGATGGGCAGTTCAGGAGTAGGGTGAGACTAATCGTGGTCCACTGGAGAAGTAACTGGCAGCCCACACCGGTATCTTTGCCAAGATGTGCCTGGCATGCTACAGTCTATAGAATCATCGAGGGCCGGACACTACTGAATGATAAAGATGATGATAAAGACACATACAATAATATATATATATATATATATATATATATATATATATATATATATATATAACTATATATATATATATATATATATATACATATATATATATATATATGTAAATAATCAGAGCATTGCAGTATATAGTACACCATTTTTATTGGACAATCATAGTCATAATTATTAAGAAGCTTTTCGAGAGATAACCTCCATTCTGAAGCAGTACCCTCCTACCCTACAGAAGAATATACCATCCAAACCAGGAAACTCATCCAAAAGTTCCCCAAGTATGTGCAGCAAGAATTGGAGAAGCTCATACACACCCATCCTACAACTGGGACCTTCCACATGCTGCCAAAGATCCACAAACCAGGCCATTTGTTACAGGTATGGACACACTGACTGAACAGTTAGTTATCTGGTCTTGTTGAAAACATCCTTCAGCCACTAGTTAAAAACACTAGCAGTTTATATAAGACACCACTGACTTTCTTAACAAACGCAATCAGATTGAGAACCTACCTGCCAACACACTACTTGTAACCATGGATGTTGCATCTCTTTACAGCAACACCCCACACAAAGATGGCACTGACGCATGCATGAAGTCTCTCTCAACAAACCCTCAGAACCAGAAATATAACCCTGATACCATTGGGAAAATACTGGAAAATATCCTTACCCACAACGACTTCACCTTCAACAAACTAGAAATGAGGATATCTTGGATTTAGTTATCACAAATGATATTGATATAGTATCAAATGTTGAAATAGGGCAACCTTTGGGAAACAGTGATTACAGCACAGTCTCATTTGAGATTGAATTAAAATAACATAACTGTAAGGGCCTAACGAAAACGATTACTTTTAAAAGGTCAGATTTTAATGGGTTAAGGGCAGCAATACAAAGTATAGACTGGGACAGAGAACTGATAGGTAAAAACACTGGATTGGATATATTTTTAAATAAAAAGGGAATTAAGGGCTATCCTGGTTAAATAGAGAAAGAGTATTGCTCCAGGGATGAATCCAATCGCCAGTATCTGGGGTCAGGAAGGTATTTTATATTTTTTCCCTGTTGAGACAATTGGCAAAGTTTCACTGTTTTTTTTTTCTTTTCTGTTTGCCTTCCTCTGGATCAATTAACAATAAATCTGCATATTGCAGATCAGAGGAGATCTAAAATGGTTGAACTTGATGGACTAAAGTCTTTTTGCAACCTAAATTACTATGGGCCTCATTCTATTAGCGGCCGCAGCCGTTGCGGGGCCGCAAGGACCGGCCGCAAGCTATTCTGCTATTCTATTCCCTTACGGCCGGGGATTCCGGCAGGCTTGCGGCCGGTGCCTTGCTATCTCTTGCGGCCGCTCGCGCCGGAGGAAAGCCTTTGATCTAAAACGTCCGCAAGAGATTTGCAATTCAATTGCTCCGGGAAACCTCTCTGCAAGGCTAAAAACGAGCCGCAGCTTACTTGCAGGAAAGAGGTCTCGCTAGCACCAATTAAGCACATAAAATAGCTCAAATAAAGCCATCCTGCACTTTGAGAAGACTATAAAGGGATTTTAGGTGTTAGAAAAAATAGCACAAAATTATCCTGTACTCAAATCCGTAAAATATTTTATTTTTAATATCCGTAAAATATCCATGTAAAAAGTCCAGAGTGCTTGGAGCACCTCAGACACACCCACGCCGCAGCCGGAAAATAAACAGTTAATTTGAACTCGGGTTTGGGCAGATGTGCAAGCTTGAGAGTGGGTTCCTTTTAATCCTCATGTCCCCCAATATGATCCCTAGCATTTACAGAGCTGTACAGTGCAGGCTTGAATTTATTTTTCAGTTTTTATATTTCTCAGCTTACGGCCGGTTCAATGATATGCGGCCGGCCGTAAAAGGAGATCCTTGCGGGGCCGTATAATAGAATCGCGAGTTAACTGAACCCCCGCAAGGAATCGCAGCCTTACGGCCGATTTACGGCCGATAATAGAAAAAGGCCCTATGTAAGTATGTTTACCTACAAATAATGGAAACTGGAATGGGTACCAAAATGGCACCATAATAGGCTAATCTATTTATGGACGACCTGGAATAGAGATTCTTGTCCACATATGTTCACAAACCTTACTGATACTACAGTTATATAGATGATCTATTCATATGGACAGAAGGAGAAAAAAAAACTCAGAGACTTCCAAATTTCTCTCAATACCTTCCACCCATCTATTAAACATAAAATGGATTACTCTGCAGAACAGGTGATATTTCTGCACACTACAATTTCCATCACAAATGGCACACTCTGCTCATCTGCTTATAGGAAACCTACAGACAGATGCCGCTACCTACACAATTCTAGTTTCCATCCCTCCCACACCAAACAAGCAATTATTCATAGTCAAGCTATCAGATACCATTGCATATGTTCAAACACGGAGGACTGTGATAAACACTTAAAAACACTGTCTTACTCCAGTGTCATCAAATAGACAGTAACCTTTGCCATTAAAACACACCTGTTGCGATACAAAACTAAAGAAACAACTTATTTAAGGATTTCCAGATACTTTTAGCAGAGGATGCAGAATTAAAACATGTATTCCCCAAACCTCCCATTCTTGCATTCTTGACAGCCACCAAATCTGAGACAATTTTGGTGAACAGATGATTGGTCCAAGAGTGAAAATCTAACCAAACTTGCAATAAAATTTGCTACAACATCAGAGGGTCATACTCATGCACATCCTCCAATGTGGATTACATAATACAATGTACTGTATGTGACAGGGGCTGTTACATTGGAGAAACCAGTTAAACATTACACCTGAGAATGAATATGCAAGTCTTTCCATTAAAAATGACAATAAAGACAATAAAGACTGTACCCCCCAGTTTGACACCATTTCACCCAGAATAATCACTCCATCCGAAACCTGAAAATCAAAGTGCTCACAGGAATTATCATACCTATCTAAGAGCAAAATAACTTTGAATTAAAAATGATTACATTGTTTGATTCAAAACATACTGGGCTTAATATTAATTTAGGATGTTTATGTCATTGCCAAAAGGTGTCATGACTTGACACATTCCACATCTCTCCACATGTTCAATTGGTGTTTCTAACCCTCAAATTGTGGGGACGTTTATGGCCCTTAATTATGGCTCTGCTGTGTTCTTATCTAAACCTAATCTACAGACTCACAGGACATTATTTATGGTGCTTGTCTGTGTCCCATCCTAATCTCTGTACAGATATTTTTTGTTTTGTTTTGTTTTTTCATGGCGCATCCATTTAGTACTGCTTCAGACTTGATAAAGGGAGGTTATCTTGCGAAAGATCATCAAAATATTTATGAATATGTTTTCCAATAAAAAAGGTATCACTATATACCGCAATACTCTGATTATTCATCTGGATTACTGGACACTCACGGCTAACACACTCTTTATATATATATATATATATATATATATATATATATATATATAGAGAGAGAGAGAGAGAGAGAGAGAGAGAGAGAGAGTCTATATTAAGTCCTGTGTTTTTAGTGTTGAAGAATGTGATCATCTTTATTTCAAATGCTTTTCTCTCTTGGATGCTTTAAAATTTTCCTCTGAGTATTTTGACTTTTAAGTTTTGGATGGAGTGATCATTCTGGCTAAACTGGTGTCCTACTGGGCTACAATAACTGTCTTCATTATGCTTTCTTATTGAATGCCTGTGTAAATTCATCCTTAAATGCATTTTTGGCCGGTTTCTCCAATGTAACAGCCTGTGTCACATAAAGTACATTGTATTATATAAACCACATTGGACGATGTGGATGTATACAATCCTTTGATGTTATAGGACTTGTTGTTATGTGTGGCTGTATCATCATTGCAAATGTGTTGGCATAATTTACAGGCACGTTTGTTACAAGGTTTAGTTCCATTTTTTGTATTCAGTTGTTCATTGGCCAATTTTCTGCTGACACGTTTTTGTTTCAGGTTTGGTGGTTGTTTAAATGCAAGGATGGGAGGTTTTGGGAATATATATTTTAATTCAGTATCTTCAATTAGTAATGGTTGTAAATCTTCGATTATTTTCCAAATTTTCTCTAAAATTGGATGGTGGGTGGTCACTAGAGGTATGTGTGAAGTAGTTTCTTTTGTTTTGTAGTTTAATAGGTGTTCTCAGAGTATTTTGATGGCAGTGGTTATTTTTTGGGTAATAATACGGGGTTTGTAACCCTTTTGTTTGAAAGATTCAGACAGTGTTTTTAAATTTGTATCATGGTCTCCAGTGTTTGAGCAAATCCGATGGTATCTAATAGCTTGATTATGGATGATGGCTTGTTTGGTGTGGGAGGGATGGAAACTGGAGCTGTGTAGGTAATTACATCTGTCTGTAGGTTTCCTATATATAGATGAGTGGAGAGTGCCATTGGTGATGGATATAGTAGTGTCTAGAAAGTTTACCTGTTCTGTGGAGAAATCCATTTTAAGTTTTATAGATGAATGGAAGGTGTTGAATGAATTATGAAAGTCTCTGAGTTTGCTTTCTGTTTGAACAGATCATCTATGTAACAGTAATATTTGTATGGTTTGTAAATGGATACAGATAAGAATGTTTCTTCTAGATTGGCCATAAATAGATTTGTGTATTGTGGAGCCATTTTGGTACCCATGGCAGTCCCCATCATCTGTAGGTAGGTATCTTGGTTAAAAGTAAAATAGTTGTGGGTACATATATATATTACTATATAGTAGTAATTTCATTTACTCTTATTTATTTTTCTTAATTCAAATTTAAAAATAACTATAAAATATATCTATGGAGTAACCTATAAAATAAATAATCAATCAACAAATTAAATATATAATAATTTGCATTGATGTATATAATAAGAAATTACAATCATAAAACAAGCAATAAAATAATAGTTATAGTATAATACAGGTCAGGATTATAGTACTCTATAAATTCATATTTTAGCAGTTAACATTTCTTACTAGTGATCCATTGAATTATATTTTATATTTTATGATTTTATATATAGATTATGTATTGCAACTTTTAAAAAGTACTTTTAATTTAAAAAAATGTGTGCTTATGGGCACTGAAGCTTACATCTTATTTTATTACATGTTTTATATGTTAGAATTTTTTATTAAGTATATGAATACAATTATTATATATTTAATTGATTGAATAAAGATTTATATTTTAGGGAATTTCACACCGGCTAATCATTTGTGTTTTTCTATTTCAGAATTTAAGTGAAATTCCTATAAAGGTGGTCCACGGATTAAGAACATTCTCGTTCCCGAGAATGTTCTTAAGTCGATTTTTTATGTAACTCGGATACCTGATGAATACTAATTATAATATTAATACTATATGATATGTGGTAATAATAATACAGTTTATTCATAATAATAATAATAATATTAATACCCCAGTACTGTAATAATAAGATACATAAACTATTGTACACTTTCTTTTAACTCAAACAAACAGAACATCAAAAACAAACTCATACAAAAAGCCTTGGGAGCCCGTTCTTAAGTAGGGGGTTGTTTGTAATCAGGTTGTTTGTAATTCCGCTACATGGTAGAATCCCAAAAGGCAAATTACAAAGGCTACTTTAATTTTAGCACAAATTAAGCACCCAAAATAATTATTAGTGTTATTTTGGAATTAGATAAATGCCCACCACTGTCATCCAGCTATCAAATAACAAATTGTTTTATTTGAATGTATGCATTAGAAAAAAAGAGAAAGATATAAACTTTTATGTATGATTTGAAAGACATATTTATAAAATCACAAATCATGCAGAGAAAAAAAATGAAGTTCTAAAATGTAGTGTATGTCAAAATTTCAAAGCCTAAGGAAATAAAATTTACTGGTGCAATTAAGGAAACACGGTGGCTTGTGTAAGACAATACAGAACACTCCAGATCAATGCTTTCAGCTCCCTAGTGAATCAGAGTAGGCTGAATTCCTGAACAAAAAATGCTTGTTTAAACTTTCTAATCTTTCCAATTGCATGTTGATAAATGAGCCTAATAAACAAGACCAGCCCAGCAGCCCAAGAAGTATTTTTTAAATCTAATTAATCTTGTGCGGGCAAATTGAAAATGCAATATACTAAAAACAGAATGGAAAATGGATGGAATATATAAAAGCCTATACTACAAAAATATATATTAGAAAATACATTAAATTATTTAGTCAAGGTTTCCTAGAAGGTCAGTAGATTTTTTTGTTTTTTTTATTTCTGAACACAGCATTAGTTCCCAATCAGTTGAATTTAATGTTTTACTGCTCAAGGGCCTCTTCTTCTGATACATTAGATTACAAGGAAACAGACATCTCACAATCATAAATCCATAAAGTAAAACCCTGGCAATTACCTAAGGCAACAGTCATCACTGACGACCATTAAAGGGACACTACCAAACAATACATGTAGTGTATATATTATACCAGAACTTGACGAGTGTTAACTACCATTCAAAATGTTTTTGTGTTATCATCTGACTACCTACCCACCTCCAGTGTATCCTTATTGGGGATCCATGATACATTTTTCTAGTAGAAAAAGCGGAGAACATTTCTCAAAGGTAGTTACATGGTCAAACAGAACCAGCACTAGCAGCCCAAAAAGTCATTTTTAACTCTAATTAATCATGTTTGGACAAATTAAAAATGCAATATACTAAAAACCGAATGGAAAGTGAATGGGAACACTAAGAGCCTATACTACAAAAATATATATTGGAAAATACATCAAATTATTTAGCCAAGGTTTCCTAGAAGGTCAGTAGAAAACATATTATTTCTGAACTCAGCATTGGTTCCCGTTCATAATCACCTGAATCTAATGTTTTAATGCTCAAGGGCCTCTTCTTCTGATACATCAGATTGCAAAGAAACTGACTTATCTCATAAATCCATATAATTAAGCCCTGGCAAGTACCTAAGGCAACAGTGATCACAGACAACCATTAAATGGACACTACCTAACAATACATGTAGTGTATATGTTATACCAGAACATAGTACCTTTCAAAATGGTTATGCGTTACTATCTGATTCCCTACCCACCTTCAGAGCAGCCTCACTGAGGATCCATTATACATTTTCCCAGTAGAAAAATGTCTCAAAAGTAGTTAAATGGCAAACCTAGTGGTATAGCTTTCATACCTTTTTCAATAGTAAAAATCCTTAGAAACTTTTCAATTTGTTGTGAAAAAAAAATGTATCTTAAAAAAAAAAATCACAGAAATTCCATCATCTTTAGACTGGTGCTTCTCCCATACTTTAGAAATTCCTTAGCATTTATGGCAGTGTCTACTACTTCTCTGCAAGGGGTAGTACAGTCAAAGTAAATCACTCTCTACTACCAAATTCTAATCAGTTTGTAAAAGATGGGAGGAACCAGTGGTGGAGCTAGTAAATGGAGGGCCCAGGTGTAAAAAATAAGTTGGGGGGTCCCACAGGGGCAAATTATAAATAATGAATTCAAGAATATTGACAGCACCCTCCCACCCAGATGCATTGCACCGGTTGCACCAGCAGTAGTTCTGCCTCTGTACAGGTCTGAGATAGAGCATGAACAAAAACACCTAGGACTAGATCTTTTACATTGGTAATTAGAATTGGCCACTTTGAAGGTGAAGGCATGTCTAGCTCACATGACCATTTTGGCAGAAGGAAAGGAGACAGAGGGATCAGAATACACATAACAAAAATATATGTACCGGTACAGAAGGTGTAGTGCGTCTGCTCTCGTAAGAGCTTAAAGTCTAAGTAGTGGCGGAGATAGTGATTGGAGGGCCCTGGTGCAAATAAATGTTTGCCCCCTCTTTGCCCCCCTCTAATGCCAACGCTGGAAAAAATTGTGGAGGACCCCAGTGAATTGCACCGGTTGTACCATCAGTAGTTCTGCCCCTGTACGGGTCTGATATAGAGCCTGAACAAAAACACCTAGGACTAGATCTTTTACAATGGAAATTACAATGGGCTATTTTGAAGGCTAAGGCATGTCTTGCTCACATGGCCATGTTGGCAGAAGGAAAGGAGACAGAGGGACCAGAATACACATGACAAAAATATCTGTACTGGTAGAAGATGCAGGGGGTCTGCTCTCATAAGAGCTTACAGTCTAAGCAGTGGCGGAGATAGTGATTGGAGAGCTCTGGTGCAAAAAAATGCCAACACTGGAGTAAATTAAGGAGAACCCCAGTGCATTGTGCCCCCTGCAACAGTAGTAGCTCTGCCCATGGGAGGAACAACACATTTTATAGTGAAAAAAAGGTATCTAAATTGCTAAAGATCATCTGTACATGCCTTAGAAGTTACCAACAGCACCTTTTAATCCACTTTATTCTCCTTTATTTTAAATAACATCCAACAAGTGGTTCTATTTAACAAATAAGAAAAAGTGAATTAAAAACAGTTAATGGCACTTCCTAAGGAGAAGTTACTAAACATCTCACGTGGCGATATGAGGTGACAACGACTGTGTTATTACTTTTCCCAATGAGAAATAGTGCATAGTATTCAAGAAAATCACATTTGGGATGCTTAGTAACCCCCCCCTATATGATTTCTATATAGTCTATTTATACAAAGATTTGCTACCTAGATACATTCCCACCAATTACTGTTATAAATCTTTTTGATAAATACACCGCAAAGATAGGTTTGAAAAATTCTGTTACATTGCCATAAATGTTTCTCAATTGCTTATTTGCAATATGCAAATGATGAAATTGTGACACTCGTGTGATGATGAGACTTGGATACTAACTAGTATCTGACGGCTGAAACACAACTCATATAGTTCTATTACTACTCAGTAGGACAATGACACCCATTTTAATTAAGCAATGACACCCATGTGACAGATTTTTAATACCTTATTTCATATGCAAGAAATAAAAATTGTGCATTCCATGTTTCTTCCATTAAAAACCTTATTTGGACCCTACTTGTATTGCTTATTGACAAGTACAAGACATAGGATTGTTTGAGAGCTTTTCCATCATAGATATAAATTACTTACTTTGGTAACGTTTTCAAATGATTTTCTCGTAATTCCAATATTCGCAATTTGTTGAGCCTATAAAAGAACAATAATGCAAATTACACACAAGACAATGTAATTTCAGCAATAAAACATTAGATGATAGGCATTCATGTGTATCACAGTATTAGGAATAAAATCATAAAATGTTATAGTTGTTAAGACATATTTATACTAAAATGATACTAAGATCCATAAAGTGCCACTAAATATAATTGCCAAAAATGAATTTAAAACGGAGAAAGCAATAAAAAGAATTATAACAGTTTATGTTTTCATGTAGACTTCTACTATTGAATAGGTTAATGTTGCCTGGGTTTGCTTGACTAATTAAGCCAGTAATCATGCTCAATGAACCTGCTTGTTTGAAAAATTATAATGGGTAAATACAGCATCTCACGAAAGTGAGTACACCCCTCACATTTTTGTAAATATTTTATTATATCTTTACATGTAACAACAATGAAGAAATGCCCCTCTGCTACAATGTAAAGTAGTAAGTGTACAGCCTTTATAACAGTGTAAATTTGCTGTCCCCTTAAAATAACTAAACACACAGCCATTAATGTCTAAACCGTTGGCAACAAAAGTGAGTACACCCCTAAGTGTCAATATTTTGTGTGGCCACCATTATTTTCCAGCACTGCCTTAACCCTCATGGGCATGGAGTTCACCAGATCTTCACAGGTTGCCACTGAAGTCCTCTTCCACTCCTCCATGATGACGGAGCTGGTGGATGTTAGAGACCTTGCACTCCTCCACCTTCCGTTTGAGAATGCCCCACAGATGCTCAATAGGGTTTAGGTCTGGAAACATGCTTGGCCAGTCCATGACCTTTACCTTTAGCTTCTTTAGCAAGGCAGTGGTCGCCTTATAGGTGTTTGTCGTTATCATGTTGGAATACTGCCCTGCGGCCCAGTCTCTGAAGGGAGGGGATCATGCACTGCTCCAGTATGTCACAATACATGTTGGCATTCATGGTTCTCTCAATGAACTGTAGCTCCTCAGTGCCGGCAGCACTCATGCAGGCCCAGACCATGACAGTCCCACCACCATGCTTGACTGTAGGCAAGACAAACTTGTCTTTGTACTCCTCATCTGGTTACCGCCACACACGCTTGACATCTGAACCAAATAAGTTTATCTTAGGCTCATCGGACCACAGGACATGGTTCCAGTAATCCATGGTGGAAGCCTGTACTGAATGGAACCTGTCCTGTGAAACCTCTGTATTGTCTTGCCCACCGTGCTGCAGCTCAGTTTCAGGGTCTTGGCAATCTTCTTATAGCCTAGGCCATCTTTATGTAGAGCAAAAAAAAAATGTTTTCAGATCCTCAGAGAGTTCTTTGCCATGAGGTGCCATGTTGAACTTCCAGTGTCCAGTATGAGAGAGTGTGAGAGCGATAACACCAAATGTAACACCTGCTCCCCATTCACATTTGAGGCCTTGTAATACTAACAAGTCACATGACACCATGCAGGAAAATGGCTAATTGGGCCTAATTTGGACATTTCCACTTAGGGGTGTACTCACTTTTGTGAGATACTGTATTTTTAAAGATGAATAAATAAAAATATATGTTAAATATGTATGCACTGATTTGCACTCCAGGTCACCAACAAAGCTATTTATATTTTCACATGAAAGTTATGAAAAAATACGATTTAGTAATAGAAAAGCTTATTATCCCTTTATTGCTCAATACTTTCCTGAATTAATTGTTTCTGTTTGCATATGACTTCTGAGGTGCCAATCTTTGGACAGTCAGAATTGGTACCTCTTAATCATATGCCCCCTTTCTGGATCGCTACCTTGTCGTGGTGAAGGGGCTTGTGTACCTCAATGAAGTTGTGAGCTATACCATGTAGGATCACCCTAGATGGGCAGGGCATAGCAGAGAGGCCAGACAAATCACGGTCCACTGGAGAAGGAACTGGCAACCTGCTCCTTTATCTTTGCTGTGAAAATCTTATGGATAAGCACAAACAGAGACAAGATGTGCCTAGTGTGCTGAGATCCATATGGTTGTGCAGAGTTGGATACAACTGAACGACTAGACAACAACAAAGCCATATACAAAAGGAAGCCATAATCCAGTGTTTCCCAAACCCCTTCTCAAGACCCACCAGACAAGCCATGATTGGGGTCACCCTGTGTGAATACACAGGAGAAGTAGTTTGAGGCTTCACAACCTAACTAAATACTTATTACCTCATTGTTGTTTACACAGTGTTTGACCCAAGTCATGGCCTGTCTGGTGGATCTTGAGGAAGGGTTTGGGAACCACTGCCATAATGCAATGATAATATTATAGGTATTGATAACAAGACCAGTCTGGTTGGAAGATCTCTTGAGATGAGCAAAAATCAAAATGTAGTAAATTTCACGCGTTCAGCTTCTGGACAGATAGTCCATCTTTTCAGGGAAAATCCCCCCGTCCCCCTTTTGCCTCCCAAATAACCCTATTTTGAAGGAAAGTCCCACATTTAAAGTCTGCTTAACCATAACGCATTTCCCCTGGTTCTTCCTGTGGTTTTCACTCAAAGTCTAGCAAAAAAAAAAAAAAAAAGGTAGTTGACATGGGGCATCTAGTTCATATTGTTAGGGCATCACAGGCACGGGGGTAGGAGCCAAAACTATTCTGAGGGGGGTACAAATCATTGTATACAAAAATGCATAACAGCTTCTCTACACATATATACACACATGAAAAAATATGGGGGGGATATGGCCCCCTCGCCCCCCCCCCCCACCCTATGATCACAGGGGCCCTTTAAGTGCACTCTTTCATATGGAAGCTCTTCTTGTAGCATAGTATAAATAATGCGCCTTTCTTATACATCTTCAATTAAGGTAGAGCACAACTCAAGTCTCTACATTTCTATTTCTAACACATTTCTGTTAAGAAGCGGCACCGCCAATTACGCTGTAAACCTGTTTAATGTATTCTGCCACACACTTTAATTTATAAATAGTATACAAGCAACATGAGCAATAATGCATTACTTTGAAGCCTCCTGAAGTTATAATAATAGAGCTAAACTTAAATGTGTGACAATAAAGGACAACGTACAAAAATGACAAGCTAAAAATATTCCTGGCTTCCGAAATGAGGGCGTCCTGTCACGCGTTTTTCTGCTTATGATACATTAATAGTCTATGGATTGCACAATCTAAACAGATATAATATAAGAGCCACTCAGGTGCTTACAGGTATAGCGGGTGTTGCTGAATGGTTTTGACGTGAGCTAGGTTGTATACCCCCTTCTTGATCACTACTTTATCATGGTGAATGGGCTTGTGTACTTTAATGAAGCTGTGAGCTATACCATGTAGGGTCACCCAAGATAGGCAGGTTATGGCAGAGATGTCAGAAAAAATCACAGTCCACTGGAAAATAAATGGCAACCCACTCCAGTATCATTGCCAAGAAAACCATATGGATTAGCACAACCAGAAACACAGACATATGTGCTTGGCATGCCGTGTCCATATGGTCACCAAGGGTCGGACATGTCTGAAGGACTGAACAGCAAAAACAGGCTGTATAATCAGCATCAGAACCATTCAGCAACGCTACTAACCCTACAACCTTCATGCAGCTTTTATTAAGAGGCACTTAGTCATAAGATCAGTACCATTATCATTAAATTTAAGGCCCACTTTAGGCATTTAGTATTATGGCAGAATATACTGGCACTTCCTTGAAGCTGCTTCATTGCTACATAGTACAGCACAATCACATTAAATACTGCTCCACATTTTTCCAAACTGTGGCAGTGTGTGCAGCACATTCCACTACCATTGTGCCCCACACTCTGCCACAGTTTGTAAAAGATGGGGTAGTGCCCAGAGTCTTATAGGAGTTAAAGACCCTTTCCAACATTTTAAAAACATCTATAGTAACCCTGACCCTTTGGTGCCAGTGCCGGTAGTGTATTCTGTCTAACACAGGTTCATGAATTTAAGGGTATGTGTGAACTAAAGGGTGTAACCAATGTCAATATGCACTTGTAACCTATCTCAATATGCACTTGTAACCTACCTCAACACGCTCCACATTGATATTAGTTACATATACATAAAATAAACCAGAGCCCTCAGGGTCCACTTTTTATGGTACTCTATACACCAGTATCCCCTGAAGGTGGCCTTGGATAAGAGGCTGATCATAGAGTTAGAGTTCTTGAACTTTAAAATATCTGATAACATTTATTTTTCAAAATAAGGTTTACAGCATTAGATTTTTTTTTCAAATAACAATAAAATGCAATTTTTTTTTAGGCTTCATATTTATAATACTGGAACAGTTGGAGCCCTTAACAGCTGTTTAGTGGTTGGGACCAATCTATTAGTTCTGCCAATGTACATGTAGATGTCAACACGTCTAACAGGAAAGTGAGCTACAGCTAGGTTCAACTCACTAAGTAAAATGATGATAATACCAATGGGTAGTTAAATCACGAAAAATAAAACATAAAAAAAAAAGGTTAATTTATTTTGTAACAATATGCTCAATTCTCATTCTTTGACATACTGCCTACACAGGCATCAGTGGTCTTTTAATGGTATATATAATTCAATTTAGTTAAAGGGAAGGCAATGGGTCAAAACTAATCACCACAGGAAACAGTCTATTTTCACTCCTTACCTTCCAAAATTGGCCGGAAGGTACTCAAGAAAGGCATCATTAAGGTACAGCTGAGTCAGGTTAAGGAGCTGTGTAAAACCGTCTGGCAACCTGAAAAGAAGACATCATTATTATTCTCTAATAAGCATCATATATATTGGTTACAGCAAGTGATATATTTAGACAGCGGTTCCCAAAATTGATCTCAAGGGTCACCAACAGGCCAGGATCTGTGGACTTCCTTGACGAAGTGATCCTATGCTAATCATTGGCTAGTTATTCTAATTGAAACACCTGTGGTTAGTTGAGGACGTCCACAAACCATGACCTGCTTTAGAGGGCAACTGAAAACTTCTGAATGGGTGAATGAGGGGTTTAGTTGTAAAAACTTGGATTGGCAGTTAGTTGTCCAAGGTGATCATTGAAGGTGAGGGTGTGATATAGCACTCGTAAAACTTGCATAGGAAGAACCCATATCTGCTGTGGTCACTGATCAAACTAGTATGCTGAGCACTCTTATTCAAGGGGAAGTGTTCTGCCAGTGGGAGTGTTCTGTTACTCGGAGTGTTCTGTTTCTGTATACGCTGACTGATCAACTAAATTGCTAAACAAAGGGCCACATTCAATTCCAGGCCCGTATCTCGATCGCATACAGCCGCATGTCTGTGAGTGAGTTGCGGGCTGCCGTTGGTCTCCGTTTGCGAGGCTATTCAATTGCTCAAGCTCGCAAGTTGCGGGCTTGAAGCAACAATCGTAAACCATGCACTGTTTCGGAGCAGATGAGGGAGGGAACATGATCAATTAAGCAAGCCCATAACCTCCCATTTCAAAACAGCCAATAGGAAACGAGACTGTCCGAATTACGGCAGTAAAATATGGAGGTTACATGTCATTCAATTAGATTCAGGGGTCCAATATGCGATCAAAATCGCAAAAAATGGAAAATACAGAATTATGAAAATGAATGCCAATACTGTTCAAGTCCATATGGGTGGCCTGATAGGTATTAACTCATTGATACCCAAGATCGTTTTAGCCCCGAAATGACACATAAAATTAAAATGTATTTCCTGACGATTTGCGGGCTTGAGACTGTTGTGCAATAATTCTAATGTCCATCATCGCTTTCCCCGTTATTTACAGTGCAGGATTTATCTTTTATTTGTAGTATTCTAGTACTCGTAGGATTTCCTCCTCCATTTGCGGTTTACAAGTGTTGATACGTTTGCGAGCTTGGGGAAATTGAGCCTTGCGAAAGTAAAAGATCAAAGCTTTTAAAGGCTGTAAGTTACGAGTTTGGCGGACGTAATATTTTCAAGCCCGTAACTCGTAATCCGTTCAGAGCCTGCAAAAAGACACCAATTGAATAGCAAATTTGCCTGTGACCACACTTGCGGGCTCCCGGATCTCAAAATCGGCCAATTGAATGTGGCCATAAGTGTTTGATTAATTGCATTGGCAGATGTAAATTTAAGTAATATGGAGTAAAAAGCTCCAACACATTTTAAAACTAACATTTTAAAAAATATATTTTTTTTTATAAATTCTGCCTATAAATACTATGAAGTTAAAAATGCATACATTAAATAAATGTGAAATCATATATAATATGATCTGACAAGCATTTTTTCTTATTTCAAATCAATTCTAATAAATATTACACGTGCACTTAAAGGGACATGTTTCTCTTTGTTGCATCAGAATGAGGTACATGACAATGTACTACTGTGTGTTTTCTATTTTCAAATGAAGCTATCAAATCAGAAAAAAAAACTATTCCAATATGCAGCTGATCTGGGGGCTTGCCCCTGTCAGCCAATGAGCAGTAATAAAGCTGTATGACTCATACTTGCCTGCCAATGAAAACTTAAATCTGTATATTCTGTGCATTTCTTGTTAACTTCAATGAAGATGAAAAACACAACTTTGGTAATGGCTAAAAGCATGTTTTTTTTAAATTAATTGTGTTCCATGTCTGGATTTTTCCCTTTATCCCTGCACCAGCAGCAGCAGCAGCAGTTGCATATCGGTAGCACTGCAAAATATCAGCAGCGCCATCATGCAGCTCCTTGCTGCAACTGCCAGACCCTCACCTTAACCCTAACACTATGATATTGGCACTGAAATATTGGCAGCGCCATCTAGCGGTTGGGTGCCGCCACTGCTGCTGCCACTACTCAAGGTGGTGGCAAATTTAAAAAAGGAAAGGATTCCATGACTCGTCAATATCCACATTTGTGGGTTAAACAAATAAATGTATAAAATTAAAGAAACTGAATGCAATATTATTAAGTCAGATGCTTTCGAACATTAAAACGTACTAAATAAACTGCAATATCCTTATCAGTGATAATAAGGCTCTATCTTAATGAAGTGATAGGAAGAATAGACTTTAATTTCACATAGCAACATCCATTAAACTGTCAGCGTTCAGCAGATAAAAATAGCCCATGTTAAGGATTCAAGTATTTATTTAGTGCAGGTATTGCAAAAAAAAAAAAAAGACCATTGCAGAAATAGTCTCTACGATGGCCAGTGAATTGTTTTAATGGCAGAGGAACTCATTAGCCTGAGCAATATTTACATATAGCGTAATAGAATACGCCAGAGCAGGAGAGAGAGAGAGATCGCAAATCAATCCGTACAGGAATCCAGGCTGTAAATATCCGCAGCAAAGCACAATATACTAATTTGCACAATACAAATCCACAGCCGCGCTCCTGCTCTCCCAATAATAACAACGCACGCGGGCTCATTTATCATTATGCCATGTGCATATTGAGTAAAAAAATGCAATATGCTCTATTTCTGCACTAAATCCCCTGTCGTTGGACATTTCTATCAAATTTAAAGGGGAGCACCGCTGTAATCTTATATTTAAAATACATATTATTCAGGAATTCTTTATTTATCTAAATTATAAATACAGTAGTATATATACCGTACTTTAAAAAAAAAGAATTGCACTTTAAAATAGGAAAAATACATTTAGAATGTAAAAAAGAAATAATACAGCCTCTAATGTATTGCACATTTGGGTTTCTGCCGATCAGCTTCCTGAAGAGCGAGGGAACTTTAAGTTTCTATTTGCACAATTCAAATGTGGCAGCTAAAAGTGCTCGCACTTTCAGCAGATAAGCAAATGCAACGTCCAGGTGCTTGACAACATTTAGTGATAAATATATGAGTTAGGGACCTATATCTGCCATTCTAGCACTTTGGGCATTATTTATGTGTATGCGGTTGCCTTTTGGGCAACCAAATTTGTCGCATTTTAGCTTAATAAGCTACAGTCTATAGTTGTTTTTTGCTGCCTTTGGCAGTCATCAGTCCCACAATTATTGCCATTATGTTTTTAGTGCTTGTCTCTGATATATGGACTAGCTTGGTCGGGTTTGGGATTTAATGGGAATTAGTGCTCAGAACATACTAGTGTGTAGATAGAACATTAGGATTGTTTTACTCACTCCATCCATCCCAAGATAGGCTTTTATTGTTTACTTGAGAGGTACTGTAGCCAGATTTGGGGCATCAAACAAGTTGAGCCTTCCAGCAGGATCTTTTGAGACCATAAGCCTTCTTCTCATCTCTGTCAGTGATTCTGTTGGAATCACACATTAGTGTTGTCATAATTGCGAGTCGTCATCACGCAATGCTAAAAGTTGCATGCCCGACAACTCGCAATTATGAGTGGGGGCGCGCGTGTACGAGTGGGTAGGCGGGAGGTTGGGTGCACGAGTGTGCTTGAGCACCGGTGCAAGGTCAGAGACATGGGTGGGAGAGGAGGGGGTCAGATACATGGGTGGGAGAGCAGGGAGGGAGACACAGAGGAGGGGGCAGAGACACAGGGGAGGGAGAGAAGGGGGGGAGAGAGACATAGGGGAGGGAGAGGGGGGTGAGACACAGGGGAGGGGGGAAGAGACACAGGGGAGGGAGGAGGGGGGAGAGACACAGGAGGGGAGGGGGAAAGACACAGGAGGGGAGGGTGGAAGAGACACAGGGGAGGGAGACAGGGGGTGAAGAGAAAGGGGGTAGGAGACACAGGGGAGGGAGAGGGGGGAGAGAGAGACAGGGGAGGGAGATGGGATGAAGGAGACACAAGGGAGGGAGAGGGGGGAAAGAGACAAAGTGGAGGGGGAGAAGAGACACAGGGGAGGAGGGGGGAAAATAAAACACAGGGGAGGGAGAGGGGGGAAAGAGACATAGAGGAGGGAGAGGGGGATAAAGAGACACAGGGGAGGGAGAGGGGGGGAAGGAGACACAGGGGAAGGGGTAGAGACACAGGGGAGGGAGAGGAAGTAGAGGGGGTGAGAGGCTCACAATGGGGGTGAGAGGCGCACAAAAGGTACTCTTTGCGAGGCCCGTGATGAGCACCAAAGGCGCTCATCGCAAGGCCAGTAAAGTAGAGGGGGAGGGAGGCTTGCAATGAGCGCCTCCAGTCAAGTAGAGGGTGGGAAAGGTAGAAGGGGGAGAGGCTTGCAATGAGCACCTTCGGTTGAGGGGGGAGAGGCTCTCAATGAGCACCTTCGGTAGAGGGGGGAAGAAACTTGCAATGAGCTCCGAAGGCGCTCCTTGCGAGACCCGTGATGAATTCCAAAGGTGCTCATCGCAAGGCCTGTAAAGCAGAGGGGGGGTGGGAGAGGCTCGCAATGAACGCCGAAGGCGCTCATTGCGAGGCCCTTGATGAGCGCAGAAGGTGCTCATCGCAAGGCCAGTAAAGTAGAGGGCCAGGCTTCAAATTTTATTACCGTCGTTTTTTTGTTTAATATATACATTGACTAGAGGGCATTTTTGTACCTGGGTATATCACTTAAGACCCAGTTTATAGTTGTTGCCCATTTGAAAACTCTGGAGTATTTATCTCCTATTATTCCCCTAGTCCATTGTTTGTAGCTGCATTATTTTCCTTGGTCATATCAATAAAGTTTTTCCAATATAATTTATATAATTTGTAAGCACTTTCAGTAGGGCCAATGGAAATATCTTTAAATAGTTATCGGGATCAAGTTGTAAAAGGAAATGAAAGCACATAGTAAATAATAACTATATATATATGCTATATATATATATATATATATATATATATATATAGTAAATAAATAGTACATCTGTGTTCACATTTGAATGTCTAAAGCAAGTTAAAAAACCTGCTTCCAGCTCAGAATTCCGAGAAAAACAGTTATTACACTACATTCTGGGAAGCTGAGCTGGGACATGCAAATGTGCCCACAAATGCCTCGCTCTTGAATCCATAGCCATTTTCAAACATGGCTTCCTTTAAGCCTATGCATGCTGCATTACACAGCCTTAATGCAAAGCCAAGACTGGATTTTACATATGCTGAGTATCCAATCCATGTACAGCTGTTTCAAGCTTACTGGCTATCATCAGCATGGAGCAGGATCCCAGCTTGTGTTGTGGATCTTATGAGTAGATAGTTCACCACAACAATTATATATATTGAAGAATGAAGTAGCCATGATTGTCCTGTAATTTAGATGAATTATGGGTATTGCCATATATAATGATAACTTTTTTAATTGGACAAGCATTGAATTTAGGGAGGAGCTTTTGAGAGGTTTCACATGTCTTTATCATGTCTGAAGCAATACTACTAATATTAGAGTACTGCTTCAGATTTGATAAAGAGAGGTCAAAAATCCCAAAAGCTCTAAATAAATAAATATATATATATATATATATATATATATATATATATATATATATATATATATATATATATACATACATACATAGATAGATAGATAGATAGATAGATAGATAGATAGATAGAAACATACACACATGCATATGTATAATGATAGAGCCCTAGCATTTACAAGTTTTATTAAGAGTCAATCATCATTCACGTTCCATGATTTAAAAAAGCATAGGGCAACTTATTAATTCTGTTTATTCTCTTATCAGTCTCTCAGCCAACCCACACACTCCACTTAATGCCTTTGTCAGGGTGGAGACAATCAATAATTCTAATTCTCTAATCTTTGAAAATAAACATAATTTTGGATGTTGCTATTATAAATTACCAAATCGATGTTTTATTAATGATCAATACATAATTAAAATAACTGCCTCCTCTTGTTATGGCATTACAGTGCATTATATGGTTAATCTTGAGTCAGTACATTGGCAGCCGGGTACATTCACGTGTATTTGATCAAATTTCATGTCTGAGTTCACCATGTAAAAAACTAACATGACTTACTTTGATATGGGATTCACACTCGCCTCAATTATTGTCAAGCATTTACAGCACTTTATATTATCTGGAAACTCTTGAATTCCTGCAACAAGAAAAAAAAAAAAGAAAAATTAATGAACATTTCAAATGAGAAACTATATATACAAAATTACAAAACAGCAGAGATTTAATTTAATTACCCACTTGCTAAGACTGATGTATAATTTATATACAGTATATTATAATGAAATACATAATTTATAGATAATGTGTAAATATGCTACAGGAGTAAGACGGAAGGCAGAATGTGTTTAGTTACTTGGTCTATTTTAAGAGCAATGGAGACGTGTCTGGAATATAATTACATGCGGACAGAGGTAAAGGCACTCAGGACGATTGGATTCTGAATACTGATGTAGTTTGAGGTATATCCTGTTGGACTACAAGAAAACAGAGGAGACTGCTTGACATTACAGAATGAGCGCATTGGTGAATAATAAAGTGTAAAAAGCGCTGAAGTGCACTATTAATGTCCTTGAGTAATAAAAAAAAAAAAATATTCATATATGAGATAGATGCTTTGTGAAATATTGTTTGAAGAGGAATATAGAGGAATTATCTCACTTTTAGCTTATAAAGAACCCACCTTTTATGTACACAACGGGGGGTTAGGAATTAAAGCGCTGAAATGCAGTACCCAAAAGACGTATATTTAGTCCCGAGGTAATTGATGCTCTTACAAATATTGTAAGAAATGCTGAAGGGTCTGAAGGTAAAATAGTTAAATGTATGTATTTTATGTATGTATGTATATATACAGGAATACCCCGTTTAGCGCTGTACATGCGTTCCTGCATGCATGCGCACTATGTAAATCAGCGCTACATGGGGTATTTTAATGCCATAGCGCTGAAACAATGTGGTGGCGAAACAAACAGCAGTGTTTTTGTAAAAAATGGTTTATTTTTATCACTAATGAAGGAATTTAAACATAGAACAGCGCTATTTCGAATCAGCTTTATGTGGGGCCGTGCAAAGCGGGATTTGCTTGTATATATATACCGGTATATATATATATATATATATATATATATATATATATACACATATATTTTTATATATATATATATATATATATATATATATATAAATATATGTGTATATATATATATATATATATATATGTATATATATATATATATATATATATATATATATATAAATATATGTGTATATATATATATATATATATATATATATATATATATATATATCATATATGCTCTTTCAAATTTCCAGAAATATCACTAAATAGCTATATCAGGCAAAAATAGTACCAAGCCCTGATATAATCGGAACTAATATTAGGAGTAAATTAGCTGCTTAAATGCTTTATTCCCATCCATAATATGATTATAGTCTAAATAACCTAAGAAAGCTAAGCTGCCGAAGCCAAAATGATTCTACAGCAGCCATAGAGGTTTTTATTTCTTTATTTTTAAACATGTTGCATAGTTTTAAGTTTAGTTGTTCAAAATCGTAAATTTAAAAAATATGACCACAGTAGTACTTTAAAGACACACAATACGTTAATGCAAAGCTTAGCAAGTATGTATATATGTTTTACTCCATCACATATAATAGTTGTCAGACTGTGAGTTGTCGTCACGCTTTGCTGCCCTCTTTTTTTATTTGACAGATTTTACTTGAGGTGGAAGAGGTCCATGCTGACATTTCAAGTTATAGGTGTAAAAATATATACATATATATTTTATTGAGGGAAAAGTCAAGAGGCCAGCTCAACGGCTGAATAAAAAAAAAAAATCGGTAAAATAAAAAATGTGTCTAATAGTGGAGCAATCCCTATTTTAGGAGGGCGGCTGCCCAATTGCCCAAATGCACCAGCTGCCCCTGGTGGCCACCCTCCCTTCTCCCAGACATGTTGGGAAAAACAAGCTGTGGTTTGACACATGCCTATTTAGAACAACAACGTGCTACAGACTAACTAGTGTGCACTAGAAGTTGCAATAGGGAGATTCACAGATTGCGGCCAGTCCACTTTACACTGTGACATTCAGATGAGCAATAGCTTGCATTATACTGTATGCAAGTTGTACATTTACGAGTATTACCTCTATAATATCCCTTTAAGAGTGAAACTGTACTGGAACGGAAATAGAAAATGGATTATGAGAAAGAATTGACAAAAATTATTGGAAGAAAAGAGAATGTATGGAAGAAACCAAGATTGTACGGGGGAGAAGATAAACAGTTGGCTGCCACCCTTGACCATTTGGGAATTGTTGCCCAGAATAAATGCAACAGTCAGTTCAAGACTTTTCATGATTGACAGGGTGTGGGGTGGGTTGGGGTGAGGGGGCGGTGGAATTGCATAACTTGTACAAGCAGCTAAACGCATGCGGGCATTGCAGAACTCTTTCCTTGCAAATATGCTTGACACAGTAGCAAAGCTATTTTCAAATGTCAGAATGCCTTTAAATAACCGGAATAATCCCCTTTGGGCTTGGACTGTATTATACTGGAATTGATCACATGCTAAAAATATCCACATTAAAATTTAGACTGTACTGATTCATGGTTAAGAATAAATGAGATTGTGAACAGAGAACAAAGGGATAGATTAATCCATTTTTATGACAGAGCTAAATAGGAACAGAAGATAGCGATGCCATTCACTATTTCCCTTTAATCACTGAAGCTGATATATTAAGGGCTGTTTCGACATTCCATGCTAAGATAAACATCTCCTCTTTACATCTTTGGCTTTGGAAACTCAATCAAAGCTAAGATTAGATCAGTGGCTAATTAAAAGTGGGACTATTAATTATCTCAGCTATTAGTACAAAACAATTATATTTCCTTGACTGAACTGCTCTGTTGAAAAGCGTGTTACGTATGTGCTATCCGTGAATCACTATATCCCCTGATAAAATGAAGATATATTTTTATCTGGGTTAAACTTCTCAAAACATTGATTCCTTTCATGTGATGATTCAGTGGGAGATAGCGGATCTGTATGATTTAGTATTCTCTGCCTGATTCTGCTATGGGAAAATACTCAAACAACAAAATCAAATCAACAAAGTGAAGTTAAAGGACAACTGTAGTTCAGAACAATCTTAACATGTTTGGAAGTATGTTAAGATTGTGGAATTGCCTGGTATTTTGGGGCTGGATCACCCTATTGAGTGAGACCAGACTGATATTTCTCGCTGTGGAGGGCATAAGTGAGGTAAAAGGGGCCGCTCTCTGAGTGGGTTATCATGCCCATAGAACTAACCTATTAAGGTTAATTTGTTCTTTGATGAGTACCTCTAATTTGGTGTTTTGTTTCTTCACATCACCCTTAGGCAGGGGTGGGTAAGTTCGGTCCTGGAGGGCCACATACATGCCTGGATTTGAAAATTGCCTTTCTGTGCACAGGTGAGTCAATCACCTGTGTGCAGCAGGGATATCATCAAATCCAGACAAGTATGAGGCCCCTCTTGCCCCTGCCCATAGGGCTTAGGCTTCTTAAGGGTGAATGGGAAATCCAGATGTGGACTCCTTGCACACTGTGCCTTAGGGAGTGCAGCTGCACTCCACTGAGGAGGCCCAGGAGTGGCCAAAAGGTACATCTGCGGTTTGCTGTTTCTCCTGTTCAGGGCAGAATTGCCTGGTATTTCGGGGCTGGATCACTCTTTTGAGTGAGACCAGACTGATATACTACAGGATATTTCTCCCTGTGAATGGCACAAGTGGCTAAAAGAGGTCGCTCTCAGAGTGGGTTATCATGTCTACAGAACTGAGGTTCTAATGTTAGTTAGTTCTCTGACGAGCGCCTCTAATTTGACGTATGTAACAAATTAACAATAATAGCAGCTTTCTACGTGATGAGCATTAAAGCAGTTTAAAAAAAAAAATCTTGCTTGTCTCGAGGGGTTTCCATATTGGACTGGACTGAGTTCAACTTTCAAAATGTTACACCTGCCCCGCTCAAGCTAAGAAGCAGGCGATTGCACTACTGCAAGGATAACTGCAAGGATAACAATCATGTCAGCCCCTAGACACAAGCAGAGTCTACAAAAAAAAAAAAATTTAAACTACAGGGGTGCATTTAAAGGTACAGCAAATTACACATTTGTTATCATTCATATAAAAGAGGTTTTTAAGAAAGCAAAGAATTTTTGTTTGCACAGGAAGGAAGTACATGAGGTCCCCGGGTTACATACGACCCAACGATCCGTACTTAAGGACGGGTTCCCAAGGCTTTTTGTATGAATTTTTATGTTCTGTTCATTTGAATTAAAAGAAAGAGCACAATAGTTTATGTAACTTAATATTGCAGTACTGGGGCATTATTATTACACTGTATTAATGTTACCACCCCCTTCTGGATCGCTACCTTGTCATGGTGACGGGGCTTGAGTACCTTAATGAGCTATACCAAGTAGGGCCACCCAAGATAGGCAGATCATGGCGGAGTGGTCAGACAAATAGGAACTGGTAACCCACTCCAGTATCTTTGCCATGAAAACCTTAGGGACTAGCACAACCAGACACAAGAGGTGCCAGGTGTCCAGTGATCCATATGATTACAGAGAGTCAGACATGACTGAACAACAAATATTACCACATAGTATCAAATCTGGTTTAAAGATGTTCTCAGGAACATAACTCGTCCGTATACCGGGGACCGCCTGTACTGCTAGGGTTAGAAGATGTTCTATTAGAGCTCCTTCTCACAGACTATGCTGTGCACCAACTGAGTTATGGAGCTCTATGGAAAGATCAGTTACTCAATGCACCTGATACAGAAAATTCAAAAGGAGGTCCTGACTGTGGATTTAAAGAGATTTTATACAAGTGAGGATTTAAAGAGGAATAGTGGGAGTTCAGGAAAGTGAGATTGGGGTAAAGTCGGGGATAAATATGGATAAGTGAATATAAGCGTAAAACTTAAAATATCAACATTTCCTGTTTTTTATGGAGACTTTTATCAATTAGGGCAATCTTAGCTAATATACAGCGCCTATTGAAAAAATAGGATATGAGGAGATTTAACTCTACTTAACCCTGCATTAGCTATCTATGGTAACATATGTACATGTGAGGGTAGTGGGATTCAGGGTGTTTAACAGATGAAAGTTATAAAAAAAGACTTTGGATGCTTCTTAATATGAATTAATACAAGTTATTACCATAAATAAAAAACAATATTTTAAAACATACTTTTGCACCTAGTGAAATGGTCTTTGTAATGTTTATGCAATAGGGATTAACTGATTTATTAAGAGCTTGCTGGTGCTAAAATCAGTTTTTGCAGAAAATAAACTTTTGAAAAGCAGATTTACATGAATAATTTCAGACTTCAGTATATTTGCTTGTCTCCACCCCATATGAGGCTTCCATAAGGCCCATACGTTTTAAAAGCAATATTGAATTTCCATTCAAGTCAGTGGAGTTGCCTGTCACACTGAGACATCATAATGCAGAAAACACGCTAATTTTTAGTACTAAAGAAACAGTGAATGCATGAGTTACAGGGGACAGACCTTTGCCGGGATTGTTTAGAAAGTTTCAATAAGCACATTGTCATTGTCTTAAGCACTATTAAAAGGAAGTGGAAGATTTTAAATGATATAACATTGGCATGGCTTGAATAATGTTATTGCAGATGAAATCTTCCATTTCTTTTCAGTAGTGCTTATGACAATGAGAGTTTGTTTACACTGTTCCTTTATCATGAAAAGCTTTAAAACTGGCTCTTTAAATGGACTAGCATATATGATAAAGTCATAAACTAAGCACAGCAATGTGAAAATGCAAAATGAAACCTCTTTCCATTGTTCTCATGAACAAATCTTTTGGATTACTAAAAAATAACACCAGTTGCTACACCATGCAAAGAATTAATTAGGAAAAAAAACAGGAGCCGTACCATTCTTGCTGATGTCCAGTTCTTTGAGGTTCACCAAACTAGCGATGGTGGTTGGCAGACTTGATAGATCATTATCGGGCATACTCAGCTTCCGTAGGGCCTGACAACTGAACAATTGCTGTCAAGGAAAAGAGAAATTTCAGTGAAGTCAAGTTCATATCAACTTTAATGATACAATATAGTAACTATACATTTCTTGGAGCAACCTGTATGACTTTAAGGTATATCCATATTTTTTAGTTATCTCATAAGATGTAAATCAGTCTACGTTAATCTAATAACAATATTAAAAAAAGCTTTTCTGATATAAGTTTTTATTTGCAGTGCCACAAATAAAGTATCTTGAGCAGATCCCCTTCCACCCTCTGGACACCGGATGGGGGCGGAGAGAAGTAGATCCAAGTAGATAAGCCGATAAGTCTTCAAAGCTACATTGACATATTTTTTAAAAAATGATTTAAGTGGTAATAAGCGATTAAAACAAATGAAACCATGTTGGATGAGTACTACAGTAGTCCTTTAAGAACTTTTATGCTGTTTAGTCAAATAAAAAAAGTGAAATTATTTAGCGAAAGTGAAATATGAAGGATAAAAATCTCTCTCTCTCTCTCTCTCTCTCTATATATATATATATATATATATATATATATATATATATATATATATACAACAAATACATTTGTAAGCTCATCTGCTTGTCTAAAAGGTGGGGACATGCAAATGAGAAGACAATGTACATTGCTCCCTTAAAGCACATGTTCGCTGTATATATAATCAGAATATTGCAGTATATAGCGATACCTTATTTATTGGACAGACATATTCATTGAAATGATTAGCTTTTGAGAGAACATCTCTCTATCAAGTCAGAAGCAATACTGTATTAAGCAAAAGGAAAAAAGCAAAGTAATCGGACAGAGATTAGAGTGTGGGACACAGACAGGCATCATAAAAAATATCCTGATAGTAAAGTTGTAAATAAAAAAAAAATAATAATAATAATATATATATATATATATATATATATATATATATATATATATATATATATATATATATATATACAGTACATAATTAGAGTTTGTGCAGCCTAATTAATTTGTTAGATCTACAGCTGCTGGTGGAGCAACATGATAGTAGGGAACAAGATTGACACATGCTCATGCACCCGCGGACGGCTAAGGGGTTTGTGCCTAGGGGTGCCAGATATGTAAATCCAGCACATTGGCCGTTACATTAACTTTTTAATGAATATACCCACATTAGATCTTATACTATGACATTTGCTACATTGTAGTGGTATGGGCAGATAAAAGTAAATAAACAGTGCGCCTGGGAGACCAGAGTCTCAAAATATTACTCAGAAGGACATATTAAATGATGCACCGTCTCATAGTAAACAATCAGTGAAATGTTCTTCAAGATGCTACTTGAGAGAGGTCACTGTCAGGATAATTTGAAACACTGCACAGTCTGTGAATTCATGAGTCTCAGAGGGCAGACCCAAAAAGGTACAAATTGTATCATTTAGGCAGAAAAAAATGAGCTTATAAGCACTTTTTAATAAAATAAAATACATAAAAGTAAATAGATACATCGGCATATTATATTCCTAGTGAAATCAAGAAACCTTTAAACGTGGTAAATACATTTAGCATATTATGAAGTTCAGTTCTTCAAAAGAGCTTCCTATAAATATGGCGCTTCAGCGGTCCATGATAAGCTTTTTAGATGGCACTTGGAGTCCTTACAGTTCCACAGTTGTATTTTGCCCAATCACTGTTCACACCCCGAGCCAGAATCTCCAAATGTTGGCCGATAATACATTGTGTGAAGTGAAATTATTGTAGATGACCTGCTAAGAACATATGGACACATTATATCTTGGCATCCAAGCAAAAAATCCCTTACCTAATCTCCTTGTGTTTCAGTTACAATGGTACACACAATGCTATATTTGGCTCTTATTTCTTTGTCCCCTTGGTGGCACCAAAGCCAAACTGCTTTTATTTACAAAACACCTGACCTCTTCCTAAAATGTGGCCACGTTATATTTTATAAAATTATATTATATATAGGTAGAACATGAAAAAATGTGAAATATGTAGGCATAGAATATTTATCGCACCACATAAAATACTGGAAATATAATATTGTGTATGGAGACAGAACACAAAGAAATGATGAATTAGGCAGGCACAGAATATTTATAAGACAAATTAGAATACTGATTTAGGAAGGCATTTTACACATATATGGCCGACAATGTAGACATGATGAATGGTGATTATCTATATATAACACTCAACTGGGATCTATTCTCAGTTTCCTTGAGCCTGGCAGAAAATGTCTGCTTGATGAAGAGTGTCCCCTGGGGGTATCACCCCATCCCTGACTCTAAGGTTATATGATGGCAGGTCATGTACCTGACCTATCAATATAGCTACATCTCTATTATGTCTTAGAAACATCCCTCCTATATCTGCTTCATAATAAACTTGCTTGGACCTCACACGTTTGTCAGACATTTAGAAACTCAGTTTACAAATAGAAGTTTCCATCTTGAGAGCATGAGGGATATGCTTATTTTATCCTATCAGTTGAGACAGGGGTTGGGCAGGAGGCAGAAGGGATTTGTTATCATTGGAACTTCTACAATTTTTCACCTACCCCTTCCCCTACATATGCTCAACAGAAGACAGCTTGCAGCAACAATTTCAAGCTCTGTTCCTCCAGAAATATCAACAGCCCTCTTGTAAAAATAACTTTCACCAAAATATCATGGATGCCTTCAAGGACCAGCAGAGGCATCATAATTTATTTATTGTAATTCCAAACAATAATTATGACATTTCCCAGTTTAATTATGCTCTTAATCAGACTTAAAGTTTTCAAACATATCATTGTACAATGGTCCTGTAACTGATTCCCAGAACAATAATCTGAGGTTCTGTATGTATTATTACATTGCTGATTTATTTTTTTAAAGGACAAAGCAAAGGCCCAAATGATTGCATTATTGAAAAAAAGGGTATATAATAAAATATAATTAGTTGTTATTTTGAGTGGAAGTGTTAGATAATTTAGTTTGAAAGGTAGATAATATCCTCCTAATTCAGTAAAATTGAATAATTAACTTTCACAGTGGAGGTTGATAAGCAGAAATCACAGATGGTTTATACGTGTTAAATGCTTATCGCTGTGGAAGTCAATGAAGCACTTAGATAAGGTTACGGGGCTTTCATTGTTTCTTTTGAGTACTTGCCTGCCAGGATGCAGATTTTTCAGTAGAACTGAATGGAAATCCGGTTTGCATTCAAGACAAATCAGGTTAACAAAAACATAATTGCTTGCAAATATTACAGAAAATTAAATTTACTGTTTAATACATTAAAGGACTACTAATGTAATTTTTGTATATGATCTTTTGTTAACTAATCATGATAATGGCAAAAATGGCACTAGAAATATAAACAAGTAAACATAATCTTTAGATTTTGCTGGGGTGGTCCGGTGCTTTTTACTATTGGTGGGATGGACGCTTCAACAGGATCTAATAGCTTCTTTGGACGGTCCAGACTTCTTTGAGTGGTGTAGGAACTGAGTTAACTAGATAATTAACGGCAAAATCCAAAGCTGGACTTGGACTAAACTGGTTCCCATGGTTGTTAAGAACCCAGACACCCTTAAAACAGCAACCTCTCCCCATATTAAATTACTTTACCAAAACAGAGAGAATCTCACAGAACCATGGATTATATGACATGTGTAATACTGCTCACTATCAGCCTCATTTATTTCAGGTCCGTAACTCCATCACAGATAGCCAATTTTCTGCGAGCTCCAGTAGGTCTACATTTACGCTGCTATCCAATGGGCCGAGCCTGAAAGTTAGGCCCCGGTGGCGAGAATCGGAAACCATGCTCTCGGCAGTAGCATTTGCAGGATTGAACATGATCGCGGATGCAAGCCCGTAACTCGTGGTTCAGAGCCTTTTAAATGCAAATCTAAATTCAATACAGAACCGTAAATGATTGGGAACACAGTGGTTGATAATTAAAAGCACAACACTCTCAAGCTCGCACATCACCAAAGTAGAATACTTTATTTCATGTTTAATTTCCGTCCAAAGTCCTACGGGCTTGAATGACCTCCAAGTCCGTAACCAGTTATTCAAGTCTGTAGGACTTAGAAAAAAATGGAGGTTGGATTCCAAAGTCCTGCGGAAAATAAACATGAAATAAAGTATGTCATTCTGGCGATGTGCGAGCTTGAGAATGTTGTGCTTTTAATTCTAATGTCACCCATTGTGTTCCCCATCACTTACAGTGCTGTATTTAATTTATATTTGCATTTAAAGTGCTCCGATTTGTAAGTAAGCCCTTTGCAAGACCTCCTTGGTCCCAGTAACCTGTGTTTGATTTTTCCCATTTGTGGGCTTGACGGAGTGGTTAGCGAGGGGGAATCAGAGCAATTAAATAGCGATTTGTGATTTTAGCGGCTGGAACTCTTGCGGCCATGAAAGATCAAAGGCTTGGAGGGAAGTAACTTGCAATTTTACGAATCGCAATGGATCACAGCTTGCAGCAAGTGATCCGATTGAAGCCCCCAAAAGGAAGGCATTTGAATAGCAAAGAAACATACGACCTTCAATTGTGAGCCGAGATCCCAAAATCGCAGCAATAGAATGAGGCTGTATATACATGGTTGGTGAACCCTGGTCTCAATAAAGGCTAGTCGCCCATGCTTGTAGATGTTGTTTCAAACCAGTTTTGTTTACACTGTAAAGTTTACTCATGTGGGTGTGCACTTCGTCAAGCCCCCTACCCACTACTCATCATCCCTAACATGATCTGCATGCCTTATTAACCCTTTGGTATGCCAGTAGCCACCGTGCTTCAGTTGCAATGGAGCCGGCCCTTTCTATGTTATGTCCCATCGGCACCATCCCTATTAGCCTTTCACATTTCCTGGCATGGTTGGCCGCTGTCCCATTGACCTTGAGATTGCCCACAGCCAATAGTAACTGCACGAACCTGAGGAGACTAATGTGAGGTCAAGGGAAATTCATAAACTTTGCGCAATCCCCCTCTGAGTTTGGCAAGTACTGTTTACTCACGTTATAACCAATTCACAATGTTTCGAGAGGTATAAAATCCTCCACTGTTGAATAAGGGATTATGGCCTGTTTTGAAGAATATATATGCCTAGGAGCTGTACTTCTTTCTGGGGGTAAAAGATTATGGGTGAAGGGATTTCTACTCCTATCCAGCCGTATCCTGTCATTCTGTGTTGTCGTTTAGCTTAGTCCACGTGCTAAGACCCTCTTTCCGTCTGACAGAGCAGGACGGTAAGCTCTTGTGTAAACACATGTTCACTCTTTTTAGCTGCCATGACAGTAGTATTTGCTTATCAAGACCCAAGGGGGTGGTTACAGAGCAGAGCAAGCAATGCAAGAATACTTGAGTCTATTGGAGTCAGCCGAACTCTTATCTGAATCAACCAACCAGTTAAAAAATCTCCCTCACTCCTCCCTCCCCATTCCAGTCTTGAATTGGTAACATAACTTAGCAGAAGATTTAGTGACCAAGCCAGTAGGAAGTGTGGAAAAAACAAACATGGATTCCTTCAGTCACAAAGTTGTTCCCAACCTACAATGATCCTTTCAATAATTGGATAAATTGGTTTGAAATAACATCTAACTGTGTACTGTGTCTTAATGCTAAGAATAGAATTTAGTAGTTAAAACAATCTATTGATGACACCTCTAACTTCCTGTGTAAAACAATTTGTTCCAAATACATGTGGGTAGGGAAGTGCTGGCAGATGTTTAATTTTGGCTCTTACAATTTTTCCTCTGACGTAAATTAAGTAAAGTAACACACAAAAATCATTATTCACCATTTATTATCTTATTTGCTCTATTCATTCGATTGTCACTAAGGAAAAATGTTGTAGTTTGGAAATAACTTTACATGATTGTGAAGCCAGGAGCATAACATTTTAGATTATATCTTATAGTTATCTGACTCTTCTTGGACTGGTATTCTTCTTGTACCTTGATGGGGAAAGGTATCCTTGGGCTTACGCTTCTATTGAGTTCTATTCTCAAGAGTCAACAAAACTGAACAGAGATCTTATCTGGACCCATAATTTTGCTAGGGACATGTAAAATGTATCAGCTACCATTAAAGTAAAATTGAGTACACTAATTAAAAATTAAATGGTGTATTTATTTTAAACTTTGTAAACATGTTCTACAATGTGAAGTCATAAGAACATACTATAACAAGACTCTTCAGTGGTCCTTTAATAAATCAAAATAATTATACAATGGTGGATTTTATACCTAAAGAACATTGTTATTTCATTCATCAATTTTAATAATGCTGTCAAATATGGTAAGAAACTCAAGTTTAGGCATTGTCAACTGATCCTCTCCAATCAATGTTTCAATCTACGACCTTCTGCACCAGTAGCCGCATTCAATTGTCTTCAATGTCAACAAATGCCATGTTGGTAATGGCAATAGTTACTAACAACATTGACTTTTCATATAGCCTGTACTGTATAGTTGGATGAAATCAATACATACGTGAACCTAAAAAAAATAACCACAAACCAAAGCCTTCATTTTCTGAAGCATAAATTAAAGAGGCTAATAAATTGCTAAAGGCCAATGACAAAATACGGTGAGCAATGAACGTAAGGAGACAAGTAAATTGAGTTTAGTGAAGCATTTCCAATGAAATGGAAGGTCCTGACTCTTACAGCTTAACATTCTACTCATATTAATGGGAAAATCTCACGTTTCAATTCGGTCTAGCTCTTTGATCCAATGGTCACACTGGAAAATCGTTGACGTTGATGCTTGATTATGATTATTGGCAATTTCTCAACTAAATGCTTTTCAAAATGTCATGAAACGGATAATGTGAGTAATATGTGTTGCCAAAGTCATTAGACAATGATCTAAAACTATAAATAATAATTTTAATCAGTCTTAAGCTTGGGTGAGCATTAAATCATTTTGCATGAGGGATGCTCCATTATCAGGACTCATCATAAGGCCTCATCAGTGTGAGATGTGTAATATAATAATGATACCACACAGAAAGAATGTGGATACATCTTTTCTATATGGAATTATACTGCTTTTTTGTATTATTTGCAACATATAAAAATATATTTAAAAAACTACTATAGTCATACATTTACAAAATACTCTTCTGAAAAACGAATGGGCAACCTAATTTCAGAAATCATTTTTGCATACAATAGACAATATTTCTAGGAAACCAAAATCCCATTAGTTGTTAACACTATACATTTAACTGAAAAGTGCTCAAATGGAATACTTACAAAAGGAATTCATTTATTAGTACCTTAGGACATATTTTTTTGTAAATATTCCCTTTGAGCACTTTACAATGAAATATACCCAATTATTTTTGCCTGTTTTATTTTCATAGATAAAGGAGACTTTGAACAAAGAGGTAGTATCTATCTGCACAATTGGGGCAGCTAAACCTGCCAGTATTTTCATCAGGAATAATGGAAAGTTTATTAGTTTACAAGGACACAACCTCTTGAAATGGAACCCAACAGTAAAGAATGAAAATAAATTAGAATTAATTGCACTCAAACCCACAATATGCAATTAAAAATATTATTTTTAAATATTATTTCTAAGTAAAATCAATTCCAGGACTCAAGGGGTTAATACATATCATGAAACCCACATGGACTAGAACAGATTATCTAATGCATTTTATAGAGTGCTAGATTGCGAGCCCTCCTCCAATTGCAGATTACGTCTAACTTCCATGTTTTACTGATGTCATGATGACGGTCTCATTCACTATTAGCTGTGTCTAAGAAGTAAATTATGGGCTTGCTTAAATATTGTCAGATCACATGATCATGCTCCCTGAAATCTGACTTAAAAATGCAGGGATTACAAGTTTAGGTTTAAGGAGGTAAATTGTGAGCTGGAGTCAATAGAATACATTTAAACATTTAGAGAAAAAAAACACCTGCAGCCAAAAGTACGGGATATAGGCATTTGCGGGCTTCTAATAGAATAGGGCTCATTTACGTTTATCTAGTTCTGCTAGACTTTAAACATAAATGGGACCACAGCAATCTTTTAAGGATCTAAACCTAATTCGGCAAAATAATATATTTTTTATATTTAATCACAATGCATTTGGATATTATATAAATATAAATGTATAACTATACAAAAACATAGATATAAACATCAAGAGCATACAACTAATCTAAACAATTAACAATAAAAGAGCATGCGGTATGTAAAGAAAATAATGAATAAGAGAATATTATAAAAGTTATAAAGTCTATGGGCTTCATTCTATTATTGGCCGTAAAACGGATCTCCCCTTACGGCCGGCCGTATATCTTTCAACCGGCCGTAAGCTCAGAAAACTTAAAACGCAAAAATAAATTCAAGACTGCACTGCAAAGCTCTATAAATGCTAGGGATCATATTGGGGGATATGAGGATTAATAGTAACCCCCTCTCAAGCTTGCACATCAGCCCAAACCCGAGTTTACATTAACTGTTTATTTTCCGGCCGCAGCGTGGGCGGGTCTGAGGTGCTCCAAGCCCTCGGGACTTTTTCCATGAAGTTTTTACATAAATTAAAAAATATTTTTTTTACGGATTTGAGTGTAGGGGAATGTTGTGCTATTTTTGCTAACACCTACAATCACTTTATCGTCTCCTCAGAGTGCAGGATGGCTTTATTTCGGCTTTATAATGTGCTTAATTGGTGCTAGCGGGACCTTTTTCCTGCAAGTAAGCTGCGGATCGGTTTTATCCTTGCAGAGAGGGTTCCCGGAGCAATTGAATAGCAACCGGGCTTTTCTTGCGGCCGAAACTCTTGCGGACGTTTTAGATCAAAGGCTTTCCTCCGGCGCAAGCGGCCGCAAGGGATAGCAAGGCGCCGGCCGCAAGCCTGCCGGAATCCCCAGCTGGAGGGGAATAGAATAGCCGAATAGCTTGCGGACGGTCCTTGCGGCCTCGCATCTCCTACGGCCGTTAATAGAATGAGGCCCCAGGTATTTATACTAAGTGCGTCTTAGTGAAAAATAGCACATAAAGAGGACATTGTCATTTCACCAAGTTGGCTTCATCTTAAAGAGAATAAAAAGCTGGCTATATATTGTTATATCCAATTTTCTCTACACTAAACCATTCCTGAAATACACAGCATTGTTTGTGTGACTACAGTATGCAAATATGTGACAATATATTATATATATATATATATATATATATATATATATATATATATATATATAATTTTTAGCTCAGAGTGCTTTAAAGGTTATGTTGTTGTTTAGTCATTGAGTCATTTCAGACTCTCTGTGACCATATGGGCCTCTGTGCTCCAGGTACATCTATCAGTCACTGCCCCCTCTGAGCTCTATCAAGTTCATGTTCATTGCTTCAATGATCTCATCTATCCATCACAGTCTCTGTCCTACCCTTCTTTATATGCCTTCAATTTTTCCCAGCATCAGAGTCTTCTCTAGGGAATCCTGTCTTCTCATTAAATGGCCAACATATTTGAGCTTGAGCCTCATGATCATACCTTCCAGTGAATAGTTTGTCTTGATTTCTGTAGTAGTGATTTATTGGATCTTCTTGAAGCTCAAGGGACTCTAAGCACTTTTCACCAACACCACAATTCAAAGGAGTCAATTCTCTGTCACTCAGACTTCTTTGTGGTCCAGCTCTGACATCCGTATGTTACTATTGGGAATACCATAGTTCTATTGGGTATAAGTAGATTATAATGCTGGGGACATTGTTTTGGCCACCACACAGATTAACATATTGTGATCCTAATTAGTTCGTCAAAATACTATTCAGCAGCCACATATTTACATGTTAATGCAGCTCAAATAATGCAAAATTTCTCAGGAATTATCCACTTTACCAAAAATTGCTATTACAATATATAGACAGGTTTTCAAAACTTTCGTTTTGACAGACTGAGCCCCTTTACACACCAAGAAAGCAAATTGTAACTTCCCTTGCATGCCAAAAAGTGCATTGAGATAAAGGTGACATAAAAGATACGACCCAAGAAATCAATCTCTTTAGAAGTAGATAGGGGTTCACAAGTTTGTTCTGGATTTTTTTTACAAATATATGAAGAATATGAAAGAATCTTCCTCATATGGAAAATTTTAGAGAACCCCAAAAACTTTTTTCCAATAATATTTCTATTTTTAACATTGTCTCCTTTTACCAAAAGACATAAACTCCATCTGTACACAAATGTATTTCCAGAAGAAGCAAACATTCTCATATTTAAACTTTAGTTTAAAGATGTGCTAAATTTACAGACAAACTTTTATAGTGTTTAATTACATTGGGAAAAAACAAACAAACAAAAAAAAAAAAACACAACTAGGATCGGTGTACAGTTGCCTGACAAGTGAAAAAGCCATGATAGGAGAAAGGGGTTGTGACAACCTGTATGTTGAATGGGGTATGATAAGAGCCTATTGCCCATACCTCTCCCCACAGGCGTGCCCGGTTTGTTTTACCTCTGTACAGCAGGAAGAACTTTTAGCCCTTGGGTTAGACTGAGAGGTGTCTGTGGTCTTCTGAAAAGAACCTACTCCAGCAATCAGAATTTCCAGCATCAATAACGAAATCCACACATTAATTATGTGAACCACTTATAGCATATTTATTACTGAAACAACAGACATATTTACGCCACACTCTTAGCAACAAAAGGCTAATCAATTCAAATGGGTGTCCATGGTTACCCCAATCACCTTCTAGTTCACTTTATCACCCTTGCCTAAAAGTCTAAGAGAATTACACATTATTTTCCCTTTCCCCTGCTGTATTCTTGGTAGGGGGTAATTACACACAATAGGCATAGATACATTAGGCTATGGGCTTGTGATACTTGTGATAATAGAGTGAGAGACTTGTGTTACGTGACTCCTAGGGGTCAGTTATCTCCCTAATCTGTTTAACAAGGAATTAGTCCAGTACTAAGAAATACTGGGCATATACAATATTTCCCATGTAATTGATACCCCCCCCCCCCCAAAGCACAATATAGACATACATCCCATTACTCCTATCATGTTCCTATGGTTTAAACAGGCATAACAAGGACACACAAATCACAATGTCCCTAATGTTAACCCATCTCAGTGGGCCCCTTTCCTCTGACACAGTAAGCCTATCCTATAAGGCTGAGGGCATCAGTCTGTAAGGTATTGCACAGCTTGTACCTTGGCATGCTACAGGTGTGACAGGGGTCACTCCTTTCACATTAAAGGGAAATAGCATTTACCATTGCTGCTCTACATTATCAAACATAGCACTGATAAACAAACATTTTCAATTTTTAAAATTGAAGCATTTTTCACTGTTTTCTTGAACTTTCCTAAATCTGAAAGTTCTTACCCCAAACCCCAGCATCCTGCAAACACTAACGCACTCTGCTTTTCCATCCTTCCCTCAAATCTACACAAGGGACTTAAAGGGCCACTTAATTCAGCACAAATTAGTTCACATCACAGTAAAGATCTCTTAAAAAAAAAAAAGAAAAATGTTTTGAATTTGTGAAATGCGTGCATTTTTCACAGAGAAATCAAATAAAAATTGTGTTTACATATGTAATAGACTGCCCACTTGCTTTTGTATACTGCAGCCAATTACATTTCTATGTTGAAAGGAACACACCTTGTAATTTTTGTAATTTCTTTTGGCAGAACATTCAGCTCTCTCTGGTCATTTAACTGGCCAGTGCAGTCCTGAGTCCTGGGAAAAACTGCAATCAATAATGCTCGGCTATCTGTTATTATTCATGCAACAGCCAGCAGACAGGCTACACGCTGGCCTCCATCCAATTGCAACAGTTACAGATGGATTCAATAGAACAAGCCGGTAGCTACCTGGCCGAAAGCCTAAACCGTAAATCTTTCACCCGTAAGTAGCATTTCAGGGCATGATCATGATCAATTAAGCAAGGCTGTAACTACCGATTAAAAAACAGAGATCGTCATCATAACATCAGTAAAACATGGAGGTTAAACTACAATCAATTAGCGTTTAGAAGTCCAATTTAGATTAGACTCGCAATCCAGCAATGTACAAAATAATAAAAATGAATGACGATACTGTTCTAGTCCATGTGGGAGGCCTGATAACTCCTTGATACATGGATATAAAACGTAAAGTAATTTTTTTTTCATTGCAGATTGGCGCGCTTGATGCTGTTTTGCAATTAATTCTAATGTCTTACATCGCTTTCCCCATTTAAAGTGCAGTATTGATTTTTTATTTGCATTTACAGTGCTACGATCAGGTGTTTAACCCACTTATGAGTCCTATCTGGTACTCGCAGGATTTTCTTCTACATTTGCCATTTACGGGTTTGAAGGCAATTGTAGCAATTGAATAACGATTTGTGAGTTTAGCAATTGTAACATTTACGGTTTGAAAGATCAAAGGCTTAGATGGGTCGGAGTTACAATTTTGACAACCAAAGGAATTTTTTGAGCTTCTAACCCGCAAACCAATCGTGGGTAGCTAAAATACGCCAATTGAATAGCAAATCAGTTTATGGGCTACATTCAGGGCTCCCATAACTACAATTTGCTCAATTGAATCAAGGCCATTGTATGTAAACAGAGGCTTAAACTTTAGATTACTGTATATGCTCGAGTATAAGCCGACCTGAGTATAAACCGAGGCACCCATTTTACCACAAAATACTGGGTAAAATGAGTGACTCGAGTATAAGCGGAGGGTAGGAAATGTGCTGCCCCCTGTGTCCCTCTTGTGCCCTCTGTGTCCCCCTCTCTCTCCGTGTCTCTTCTCCCCTCTCCCTTCCCTATGTCTCTTCTCCCCTCTCCCTGCCCTGTGTCTCTTCCAACCTCTCCCTTCCCTGTGTCTCTTCCCCCTCCCTTATCACCCTCCTCAACCTCCCTCCTCATCCTCAACCTCCCTCCTCATCCTCAACCTCCCTCCTCAACCGCCCTCCTCATCCTCAACCTCCCTCCTCATCCTCAACCCCCTCCTCAACCCCCCCATCCTCAATCCCCCTCCTCAACCCCCCCATCCTCATCCTCTCTCCTCAACCCCCCATCCTCAATCCCCCTCCTCAACCCCCCCATCCTCATCCTCTGTCCTCAACCCCCCATCCTCAACCGCCTCCTCACCCCCCATCCTCAACCCCTTCCTCAACCCCCTCCTCAGCCTCAACCCTCCTCAACCTCAACCCCCCCTCAACCCCCCATCCTCAACCCCCCTCCTCAACTCCTCATCCTCATCCTCAACCTCCCTCCTCATCCTCAACCCCCTCCTCAACCTCCCTCCTCATCTTCAACCCCGTCCTCAACCCCCCCATCCTCAACCCCCTCCTCAACCTTCCTCCTCAACCCCCTATCCTCAACCCCCTCCTCAACCTCCCCATCCTCATCCTCAACCCCCCATCCTCAACCTCCCTCCTCAACCTCAACCCCCCTCCTCAACCTCAACCCCCCCTCAACCCCAACCCACCTCCTCAACCTCAACCCCCCTCAACCTCCCTCAACCCCAACCCCCCTCTTCAACCCCCCTCCTCATCCTCAACCTCCCTCCTCATCCTCAACCTCCCTCCTCAACCCCCCCATCCTCAACCCCCTCCTCAACCCCCTCCTCAGCCTCAACCCTCCTCAACCTCAACCCTCCTCAACCTCAATCCCCCCTCAACCCCAAACCCCCCTCCTCAACCCCCCATCCTCAACCCCCCTCCTCAACCCCTCATCCTCAACCTCCCTCCTCATCCTCAACCCCCTCCTCAACCTCCCTCCTCATCCTCAACCCACTCCTCAACCTCCCTCCTCATCCTCAACCCCCCATCATCAACCCCCTCCTCAACCTTCCTCCTCAACCCCCCCATCCTCAACCCCCTCCTCAACCCCCATCCTCATCCTCAACCCCCCATCCTCAACCTCCCTCCTCAACCTCAACCCCCCTCAACCCCCCTCCTCAACCTCAACCCCCCCTCAACCTCAACCCACCTCCTCAACCTCAACCCCCCTCAACTTCCCGTCTCAACCTCCCTCAACCCCAACCCCCCTCCTCAACCTAAATCCCCCTCAACCCCCCTCCTCCACCTAAACCCCCCTAAATACCTCCCCCTCACACCCGGTATATGCTAATGACGCGGCGCGCATGTGACGTCACATGCGTGCCGGTTCTGGGTCAAGGAGCGGAGGCCGGAGCACAAGCAGGTAAGTGAGGGGAGAGGGGGGAGGTATTTAGGGGGTTTAGGTGGAGGAGGGGGGTTGATGGGGATTTATGCTGTGGAGGGGGATTTAGGTTGAGGAGGGGGGAGGGAAAGAGACACGGGGGTAGAGAGACACACGGGGGGGTTAGAGACACACGGGGGGGGGGTTAAAGAGACACGGGGGGGGGGGGGGGGGAATGACTCGAGTATAAGCCGAGGGGGCCCTTTTTTGCCTTAAAGGGCTGAAAAACTCGGCTTATACTCGAGTATATATGGTACTTATCTGTTTTTAGTGTCATTAAAAAATAATTAATTTTTACATTTAATCTTGTGCTCTTTTACACCACAGTGAGGTAAATGTCCCTTTACGTATTTATATATATTTATATATATATATATATATATATATATATATATATATACACATACACACACACACATATATCACTATAGACCGCAATACTCTGATTATCTCTCTCTCTCTCTCTCTCTCTGTACATATATATATATATATATTTATATATATATATATATATATATATATATATATATATAAATATATATATATTTATATATATTTTTTTTACTATTGGCAAAGATACTGAAGTGGGTGCAAGTTCATTCTCCAGTGGACAGCAATTTGTCTGACCTCTCTGCTATGACCTGCCCAAGGTAGCAATCCTTTTAAAGGTAAACATCAGAAAAACACAAAAAATATACAAGAATAAAAATAAAATCACAAAATTACATTACTACAAATTTATGAAAAAATTCAAAAATACAATTGTTTACATGAAAAATACAGAAAATTGGTCTTGATTTCTTTAAACTGAACCAAATGAAAAGTTACATTTGATAAATTCCTTTATACTAATATGCACTTTCTTTTTCTATGGCACTTAAATAAAAATGCCCTTCAGGTATCGAACACAAGATGTGGCTTTCAATTAACCTGTATCCTTATCTCTACTCAAAGATATTTCTTAGTCATTTTCATTTTGTTTTAACCGATAAACCCTTTTATGGAATTGGTGCATTGTATCACGTACAGCATCTAATAAAATGCTCAGACGACAAACCCAACAGCAGTCAGAATGTTAGTTAAAAATCAATGTCACAAATGTGAATCAATACTAAGCATGTATTAAACATCAGGACACAAACCAACAAGGACTTATGAGATGATTGCTTGGGATGGATATGGAACCAGAAAGGGTGACAATAGTGAATTGTGTTGAGTTTTTGATACTACTGTTTGGATGCTAAAACAACTGTCCAGTGCAAGATACAATATAAAAAAAAAGTATAATATACTTGTGTATCTATTTACTTTTAAGTACAGATGGCATAATTAAATTGCTTCTGGGGAGGAAAGCAATGGCAAGCTTGGACAAGCTAGTAAAAAGTAAATATATTGAACTATCAACAAAGGTCTGCATAGTTCGAACTCTGGTATTCCCAGTAGTAACATACGGATGTGAAAGCTGGACCATAAAAAGTATGAGCGCCGTAGAATTGACACCTTTAAATTGTGTTGGAGAAGACTGCTTAGAGTCCCTTGAACTGCAAGAAGATCCAATAAATCAACACTTGAGGAAATCAAGACAAACTATTCACTAGATGGTATGATCATGAGGCTAAAGCTCAAATATTTTGGCCATATCCTGAGAAGACAGGATTCCCTGGAAAACACTCTGATGCTGGGAAAGACTGAAGGCACAAGAAGAAGGGGACGACAGAGGTGAAGATGGATAGATTAAGTCACTGATGCAATGAACATGAACTTGATGGAGCTAAGAAAGAGTCCCAGAGAGTTGAATACAACTGAATGACTAAATAAACAGAAACATTATTTTATTAAGAAGTGCTTATAACTCTGTTTTTACTGTCTGCAATCAAGCAAATATCTGCTTGAGTCTGCCATCTGCAGCTCATGAATTCACAGACTCTGTTATACTTGCTGTTCTGTGTCTTGTACTAACCAATCAGTGACCATCTCTCAGCAACATTCTGCGACGTGGTCCCTGATAGGCTAGGACACTAAACTACCCATCTAGCCCTAAAGAGTCTGTGTATGCATATGCCGCAATGAGCGTACCCATACAGGGACTATTTGATTGATTTTGGGCAGTAAAAACAAAGCTTAAAATAATGTCTTAATAAAATTCATAAAATAATAAAAAGTACATAAAAGTAAATGGATACACAGATAAAGTATATACCTAGTAAAATCCCCAAACTTCCATATCCCTTTAAAGCATCAAAATTGTCAAACATATTTCGATATTATATTTGAGTAACACAACAAAGGACAAAATGTATGTAGATAACACAAATAAATAAATACGTTAAGGCCTTAAAATTCAATGCTATTATTACTCTATAAACACTAACATTTTTTGCAGTGCCAATATACTCATATTGATTATAGTTGGTGTATAGTTCATGGATATTGTATAAGATATTCTACCTATGGAACCAAACACCAGAAAGAAAAAATAAAGTGGCACTGCCACCCCATTAAAGAGCATTAAAAGCTATAAAAGACATTTTTTCTCTACAGTAAACAATTACCGAGGTATTCAGAATAGTTTTTGCAACTCCTTTATTTAACAAATGTTATGTTTACAACATGCTCTATTAAATGCTTGAAGAAACCAGTTGTGTTACATTTCCCTTTAATACCTCAACCTCAATGCTATTCTATTCTATTCTTCTGTGCATCATTTATTAATTGCTAATTGTTAAACATATATCCATTCCTATAATTAATAATTTGCAAGATCCATTGTTGTTGTTTTTTTAGCCGTTCAGTCGTGTCCGACTCTCCGTGACTCTATGGACCACAGCACACCAGGTGCATCTCTCAGTCACTGCCCCTCTAAGCTCCATCAAGTTTGTGTTCTTTGCTTCAGTGACCTCATCTATCCATCTCCGCCTCTGTGGCCCCCTTCTTCTTATGCCTTCAATCTTTCCCAGCATCAGAGTCTTCTCTAGGGAATCCTGCCATCTCATAATATGGGCAAAATATTTGAGCTTCAGCCTCATGATCATACCTTCTAGTGAACAGTTTGTCTTGATTTCCTGAAGTACTGATTTTTTGGATGTTCTTACAGTCCAAGGGACTCTAAGCAATTTTCGCCAACACCACAATTCAAAGGCATCAATTCTACAGGGCACAGGTTTCTTTATGGTCCAGCTCTCACGTCCATATGTTACTACTGGGAATACCATATTTCTAACTATGCGGAACTTTGTTGGTAGTTTAATATCTTTACTTTTTACTAGCTTGTCCAAGCTTGCCATAGCTATTCTCCCCAGAAGCAAATGTCATTTAATTTCATGACTTCATAGTTACATAGTAATTGAGGTTGAAAAAAGACTTTTAGCCCATCAAGTTCAACCTTTTAAGATCTCCTCTGATCTGCAATATGCAGATTAGTTGTTAACTGAATCCAGAGGAAGGCAATCCCACTTACCACATTAGTCCAATCCGAGTATGTTCCATTTACAACAACCCTTTGTTTCCTGTCTTTTAGACAGCTCTCAATCCATGTGCATATATTTACTGCAATTTCTGTATCCCTTAGTTTGCACAATAGTCTCCCATGTGGCACTGTATCAAAAGCCTTTGCAGAATCTAAAAAGACTACATCCACTGAGTTGCCTTGATACAGTCACCATCTGCAGAGATCTTGGATCCTAGGAAAATAAAATCTGTCAGTGCCTCCACTTCTTCCCTGTCTATTTGCCAGGAAGTGAGATTGCTGTTTGCCATGATCTTCATCTTTTTAACGTTGAGCAGCAGGCCAACTTTTTCACTCTCTTCTTTTACCCTCATCGATAAGTCCTTTAGTTCCTCTTCACTTTCAGCCATCAAAGTAGTATCATTGGCGTATCTGAGGTTTTTGATATTCCTTCCAGCAATATTGATTCATGCTTTGGATTCATCCAGTCCAGCCTTACGCATGATGTATTCTGCATATAAGTTGAATAAATAAGGTGACAATATACAACCTTGTCACACACCTTTTCCGATCTTGAACCATTCTATTGTCCCATGTTCGGTTCTGACTGTGGCTTCTTGGTCGACATACAGATTCTTTAGGAGGAGGATGAGATGATCTGGTACATGCCACATTTTGTTGTGATCCACACAGTCAAAGGCTTTAGAATAGTCTATGCAGCAGAAGTAAATGTTTTTTTTGGAACGCTCTTGCTTTCTCTATTATCCAACGGACATTGGCAATTTGATATCTTGTGCCTCTTCCTCTGCGGAACCCGGCTTGCACATCTGGTAGTTCCTGGTCCATATATTATAGAATCTTAAGCATTACCTTGCTGGCATGAGAAATGAGTGCAATTGTTCATTAATTGGAGCACTCTTTGGCACTGCCTTTTTTTGGGATTGGGATGTAGACTGACCTTTTCCACTCTATTGGCCATTGTTGAGTTGACATAAGGCAAGTAACACTTTCACAGCATCATCCATTACCACACTGTAATCTAAATTACATAAAAACAAACTATAAATTATTTTACAACACAGCAATAAGGGAGGGTTCTACTGCTGAGTGGTGGGACTGTCTTGGCGATGCTGATAGTAGTTTACAGCCAGAGAGATACAAGTATAACCCTTATTATAGGCAGTTGATTTAACCGCTATATATATATCTATATATGGCTAGAAATGGGTGAAAACAGCAACATATCTAATATAGAAATGAACAATTTCCTCTTTAAGTCTCGTTCTAATTGGTTTCCCTCCATGACGTAGGTTATCATGTATACAGCAGATTCAGGGATAGACACAAGCCCTCTAAAACCCCTAGCTACAAATGCCTGTGTTTCCATCAATTTAGCAGCAATTGCAAAAAGGAAAACACCCTTTCCAGATGAATGGAATCAGGGACTTCATTTCCTTCTTTTTCAGCATGTTTTTATTGTACCGTTATGTGTCACAAACCCAGGTCAATTTATTTTCCATTTCTATTTAATGATGCATAAAAAGACAGTGTTTCTAAATAAAGGTTATTAATAATAATAATAGTAGTTATTATTATTATCATTTACTTTTAAGGCGCCAACATATTCTGGGATGAGTACGAGGCAAAAAAGTGTTTCAATACTTCAAACAAATGGAGGGTCCAGTCTTTAAAGCTTAGAATACTGCATATAGAGTGCTTTCTCGAGCACCTTATAAGCTTAAAAACTCACAAACTTACAGTATAAAGAGTTTGGTTGTTATACAGGAGGGTGATAGATGTGCTGTGCTTATTAAGGTTGTAGGTGATAAGCTTATTTAAACAGATGTGTTTTTAGTGAGGTTATGAAGGTCTTGAGGTGGGAGGATATTCTTATGGAGCCAGGCAAAGAGTTCCAATGAATTGGGGCAGCACAAGAAAAGGAGATGATAAGACAGGAGGAAAGAAGGGGATCATTAGAAGAACGGAGGGGGGCATTTTGAGACAAGAGCTGAGATATAACAGCCATTGTTGAGGGATTTATACATTAGGGTCATGAGTTTAAATTTTATTCTGGAGGTTATGGATAGTCAGTGGAGTGACTGACAGAGAGGTGCTGCTGATGCTGAGCGTTGAGTATGGAATATGAGTCTAGCAGGGACGTTCCTTTTGAATGGGAGTGAAGAGACGGGTAATGGTGAGGACAGCAAGGAGAGAGTTACAGTAGTTGGGGAGAGATATGATGAGAGAGTGGACTAGAATGACAATAGCTCACCTTTAATAAAGAGGTTCTACTGAATAACTAGTTTATATCCACTTATTAATTTCCATTGGGAAATCACTTTATCTAGGTAATTAGCCTTTGTATTATTAGGCGCAATCAATGTTTCTGGCCTGATGGTTTTGCAGAGGGACTGTGAAAAACAACCATCATAATCTGAAATCTTATATCTAAGGTGGCTGTAGATGAAAGCATAATATATATATATATTTTTTTTTTAAACCCATCCGTTGACAGGGACAGCTGATGAAGGGCACTTGCTGTTATATGTTGTGCTTTCATCTCCTCCAAAATAAATGTAATAAATAATTCCTAAAGAAAGCCATTTTGAGTTGCAGTAATTGAGTTTTACAGTGACAACACAGCAGTGCCCTATGATATACAGACCGGTGTCCAACCTTTTGACAACAGAGGCTACTTTGGAAATTGTTCTCACACAAGGGGCTGGAGAGAAAGTTTCAAATATAATATTAATCAAAAAGTATATTTAAAGGGACGCTTTTGTCAATGCTTTTGTTTTATATAAATGTTTTAGCTAAGTTACTTCATATTATATTACTCAGTACAGTTTATCATATACAATTTACACATTGTTACTTCTAAGAAGTAACAGATTCTCATCTTCTAGAACAGGGGAGTCAAACACGGTCCTGGAGGGCCACACCCAGGCCTGGATTTGAGGATTTCCTTTATGTGTACAGGTGAGTCAGTCAGGATGACTGCAGAAGCAATAGTCTCACCTGCTTGTAGCAAGGATATCCACAAATCCAGACCTGGGTGTGGCCCTCCAGGACCGAGTTTGACACCCCTGTTCTAGAAGATCTCCTTTTCTTCCTGTTCTCTTTCAGGTAGGGTGCCAATATCACAGCAGTGATCTGAAGCCACATCCACTGGGAAGGGGCTTCCCAGTGCCAGTGCAATGCTGTTTCAAGCAGACACACAACATGTCACTGCCGTATGCAGCAGCGTGAGACACTGGTACTGTGTATCCCATTTCCTGTGAGTGTAGATGATGTCATAGCTGTGCAGCTCTCACGACAGAGAACAGAAATAAAGGAGGAGTCTTCAGAAGGCGAAACTATGTTGCTCTGGTTGTATATTAGAACTTTAGAAGAAAATGGCTAACACAATGTTTGTCATGTTCTTTAAGTATAACTTCTCCAAACGCCTTGTCCAAACCCCCCATAGCTACACCACTGCCTTTAGCAATATTCACGTGGTCCACCAAGACCCTCAGTATTAAAATGTATTAAAACTGTTAATATACACCAACAGACACAATAAATCATATACTCCTCATTATCACGATGATCATTTCCACCCACTCCAAGTCTATATTCTACCCACTCTCATGGTTTCCTAACTCATCCCTACTTCTGGGGTTTCATCACAATTTTATTCCAATAACATCGTAAGCCTGTTATCCTTGCTCCTTAGGGCTACTGCATAATGATATATATTTGAAACATTTTAGTCATTGGTGGAAGTTGTGCGTATGTGTTAGGGACATTTATATTTCTGGAGAACTATGTTTGCATCATTTGATGCAACGTCCTGCTTCTAGACAAGTGAACGGGAAGTGGTGTGGTGTCAATTTCCAGATTTTCCTGTTATCAAACAAAGGTTCTGGAATTCTGTCTGTATCCTCCTCCACACCCCTCCCTCCACTGATGACTACAAACACTCCCTCACCACCATCCTCAAGATGTGATATAGAAACACAAAATGGATTCCTGTACTCAAACAATATCATCAAAAATTCAAAGCAAACCTTTCTCCAAAATTGTGTTTCTTTTTATATTACTTTTCTGAACTTCAAATCATTTATTTATATACACAAAAAAAAAACAGAGTATTATCTGCCTGTTGGATACAGACACGTTTGTGCTCCAGTTTTGGCTCCTGGTAATGACTTGCTCCCGGCTCCAGGTATAGTTCTGCTTCTATGTGACGTGTTTATTAATAAGCTGAGACTAGGTCACCTTGATAGTTTTTTGGAGCATTGCTCAGTCCCCAGATTTCCTACAAACTGTGACTTGAATGAAGAAGCTCTGCAGGACACGCTGTATATAAACTGTTTCTCAGCTATCTCACTGCTATAAAGGCCGTTACTTGCCAAAACCGGCAACAATGCAACAAATCAGCAGGTTAAGCCAGTGGGGTATCTGATTGTATTAGAAGCAGAAAAAGAGAGGAACTAATGGTAATCGAGCCAGTCATGTGTTCATATCATCCGAAGGATATTAATAAGAAATAATTAATTGCGATAGTAATTAGAAACAATTGAAAGGAAGGTGACTAAAATAGTGCATGGTCTAAAAGACAAATCAGGAAGGAATTTAGCTTTTTTTTCCCTTATGAGATAATTGGCAAAGTTTCAATGTTTTTTTTTTTCTGTTTGCCTTCCTCTGGATCAATTAACAATTAATAATAAATAGTCCACATATTAAAAAGATCAATAACGATCTAAAAAGGTTGAACTTGATGGACTAACTCTTTATTCATCCTCAAATACTATACTATTAATAATTATTTAACAACTAATTAATTAATAACTAATCCGCATATTGCAGATCAGAGGAGATCTTAACAGGTTGAACTTGATGGACTGAAAGTCTTTTTTCAACCTTAATTACTATGTAACTATGTAACTATAAGGAACACAAGTTTTAAAATATCCAAATCTGGATTAATTTAAAACTATAGATAATAATAAGTACTTTAGAAGTTGGACATTATTAAAAAACTAGCAACTTGCCCATCAAAAATGACGGCAAAAAAATGTGAATCCTGGCAATGCTGTTTGCCACACAATGGGAGCCTCTCCCTCTCTACTTTACTGGCCTCGCGATGAGTGCCTTCGGCGCTCATTGCGAGTCGCTCCCTCTGTCTACTTTCTCCCTTGTGTCTCATTTTCCCCCTCCTCTCCCTCCCTTGGGTCTACCCCCCCTGTGTCTTTATACCCTCTCCCCCCTGTGTCTTTCCCCCTGTCCCACCCGCATCTCTTTCCCCACCTCTCCCTCCCCTGAGTCTCTTGCCCCCTCTCCCTCCCCTGTGTCTCTTCCCCCCCCTGTGTCTCTTTCCCCCATGTCTCTTCCCCCCTCCCTCGTGTCTGTCCCCCCCATTTTCCTCCCCTGTTTCCCTTCCCCCTCTTTCCCTCCCCTGTGTCTCTCCCCCCTTCTCTCCCTCCCCTGTGTGTCTACTCCCCTCCTCTCCCACCTCTGTGTGTCTCCCCCCTCCCCTATGTCTCTTCCCAGTCCCCTGTGTCTCTTCCCCCCTCCTCTCCCTGTGTCTCTCCCCCCTCTCCTCTGTGTCTTCCCCCTCCTTCCCTGTGTGTCCCCTCCTCCTCCTATCTGTCTCGGGCGAGCAAAGCGCCTGCGTGGGCTGCCGCCGGTCCTGCGTGGGCTGCCGCCTTTCAGTGCGTCTGCTCGGCCCGTTGCACAATGCGCATGCGCGGCAATGCGCATGCATGGGCCATTGCGCAATGCGCATGCGCAGCTTATGCAGCTCTATGCACATGCATGGCCCATTGCGCAATGCGTAGTTGTCAAACTGCGATTTGTCGCAAGCGTGACAATAAATCACAGTTTGACAACTATTATATGTGATGGAATTTTCCTATGGTAAACTGGCATTGAAGTTTGGTATATTTAGCCTTTCTTATTTGATGAATTGTGCACAATGTCTTCCGTGGATTTGAGCATGCCCAGTCTTTCAAAGGATGTAATGCCTCAGGGGCTAATTAAGTAATTATGGCAATGGTGTCTTGTTAAGATTTGTGGGTGGATCAGAAAGGCTAACTAGAAAGCTAGTTTTTAATTAGAATCAAATACATGGTCATTATGTAGATATATATCAAAAGAGTCAGAAGCACCCATGTGAGAATAAACAACACCTAAGTAGGTTTGTTCTCTAGGTCTCGGTAGCTACTCTGAGAGCAACCTATTTTATCTCACTTATGCCCTTCACAGGGAGAAATATCCTGTGGTATGTCAGTCAGGTTATTCATCTAGCGCCCAGGCAATTCTATCCTGAACGGGAGAAACAGCAAACCCCAGACATACCTTTCAGCTTCTGTGGGCCTCTTCACCTCTTTTGTTGGTATTGCTTATGCAAATGACCCCTTGCTCACTGTGCTAGGGGGTTATCTGCTTCACCCTACTGATGAGGCCAATCAAGGCCAAAACGTACATCTGGGGTTTGCTGTTTCTCCTTTTCAGGGTAGAATTGCCTGGTATTTCGGGGCTGGGTGAGTGAGACCAGACTGATATACTACAGGATATTTCTCCCTTTGAAGGCACAAGTGAGCTAAAAAAGGTTGCTCTCTGAGTAGATGACCATATCCATAGAGCTACCTATTATGGATAGTTCATTCTATGCCTGGGCTCCTCTATTGGTGGTATTGCATATATTAAAAGGAATTGTAGTTTCTCGGATGATACTACCAAATAATCTTTTGTCCAAAGCAAAGTCACAGCAGTACTTAGGTAAATCTGTAAGCCCACCCTATTCGTAGCCACAGCTCTCTGTTTCCACTTTGTTGTTGCAACGTGGGGAAGTTAGTATTGGCATCTGCTGTTGTTTACTCATTCAGTCGTGTTCCACTCTCTGTGACCTTAAGGACCACAGCACGACTAGCACTTCTTGTGTCTGGTTGTGCTTATCCATACCATTATCTTGGCAAAGATACTGGTGTGGGTTGCCAGTTCCTTCTCCAGTGGACTGCAATTTGTCTTACCTCTCTGCTATGACTTGCCCATGTTGAGTGACTCTACATAGTATAGCTCAAAGATTCATCAAAGTATACAAGCCCCTTCACCATGACAGGGTAGCGATCCAGAAGGGAAGTATTAGCGTTACCAAGTAGCAATATGTCTACATGTTCAACCCACTAATAGATTTCTTCAGGAGTTAAAAGTTGTTGACTTGGTGATTGTTTCTACTCTTTATCTTTGGTAATGCCAATGCCAGCATAATCACATTGCAACACCACAACATCAGGAAGTACAGTGGGGACAGAGCAGCTACCAATAGGGATTTTCTTAGGACATCACTAACTTTGCTTTGCACCAAAGAAGATTTGCCATGCTGGTAGACATCAAGAAAACAGTGACATACTGCGTGTTAGAAATGGAAGAAATCCTAAAATGACAGAATTTTCACATTTACACAGCTGCTGTGTAACATTCTATACCATCAACGTGTTATTATAAATAATTACATATAATGACTATAATCGAAAATTCTGCTTTAATTGTTTGGCCAACTTTAACACACAGCATGCACAAACAGCATGACACTGGTAATGCAAAGCCCCTTCCTATGGGAATGTCCTTAACTCACAAGATGCAGTGCTGTAAGTCACACGATGGCAGTCTGTAGGACAGTAATGTTGGGAAACTTTATCTCTGAATCTCTTAAAGTAAATTAAAATGTATCTGAAACTTACATTTAAGATGATTTAATTGAGCAAATAAACCGATTTAAAACTTTTTATAAAATGTTTTGCCTAAAGAGTCCCTTTAAGAGACCATAATCCATTTTTATACACATTACTGATCTGCTTTTGTGTGGAACCACCTTTCAAAATAAGACTCATTATATAAAGCATGCATATAAATATTACCTTAGGTAATTCTTCAATCTGATTTGCATCCAGATAAAGCTCCTCTAACGTTCTCTCCAAACTGAAGACCTCTTTTGGAACCTGTTGTAGGCTGCAGTGGGAATAATCCAAAACCGATATTATCTCCTCTTCGCCCCGAAAACACCTGCATGGGACCAGCCGGCCAATAATTTTCCTTTTGGTTGTCATCTCCAGGCACTGGACTATAAGAAAAACAAATGGACACATGTTAACAATTAACATTTTTTGTATCATTCAATAGTTAAAAGATTACGATGGCCACACATTTAAAATAACACTTTTCAAATTTTTTTTGTTTTATATAAATGTATTAACTAGCAGATTTAGTTAATGTTACCCTCCTCAATGTAATTGTTATATACATTTGTACTTCATTTATTTTTAAGAAGCCCCCTGACTAAATGATTCTCATGTAATGGAACATTCCTCTTTCTTTCTGTTTTCTGTCATGCAGAGGGCCATGTTTCAAAGCTAAAACCAAACCAACAGGAAAGGAGCGTTGCACTGCCAGTGCAGTGCATGTAAATACATGGGTCCTCATTCTATTATTGGCCGCAGCCGATGCGGGGCCGCAAGCTTTCCGGCTATTCTATTCCCCTCCGGCCGGGGACTCCTGCAGGCTTGCGGCCGGCGCCTTGCTATCTCTTGCGGCCGATCGCGCCGGAGGAAAGCCTTTGATCTGAAACGGCCGCAAGGAAATCGGCCGTAAGAAAAGCCCGGTTGCTATTCTATTGCTCCGGGAACCCTGTCTGCAAGGCTAAAAACGAGCCGCAGCTTACTTGCAGCAAACAGGTCCCGCTAGCACCAATTAAGCACATAAAATAGCTCAAATAAAGCCATCCTGCACTTTGCGGAGTCTATAAAGTGATATTCGGTGTTAGCAAAAATAGCACATAATTACCCTATACTCAAATCCGTAAAATATATATTTTTTAATATACGTAAAATATACATGTAAAAAGTCCAAAGTGCTTGGAGCACCTCAGACCCGCCCACGCCGCAGCCGGAAAATAAACAGTTAATTTGAACTCGGGTTTGGGCTGATGTGCAAGCTTGAGAGGGGGTTACTTTTAATCCTCATGTCCCCCAATATGATCCCTAGCATTTACAGAGCTGTACAGTGCAGGCTTGAATTTATTTTTGAGTTTTTAGATTTCTGAGCTTACGGCCGGTTTCAAGATATGCGGCCGGCCGTAAGGGGAGATCCTTGCGGGGCCGTATAATAGAATCGCGAGTTAACACAACCCCCGCAAGAAATCGCAGCCTTACGGCCGATTTACGGCCGATAATAGAATGAGGCCCATGGCATGTCATCGCCTGCTTGGAGTAGCATCAGATACTGGTAGTATGAAGCTTTGTTAGGTCATAGCTATGCAAATGCACCATGGATGACAGAGAACAGGACAAAAGGGGGAGGATCCAGAAGATGAGAATCAGGGGGTTTCTTAGAAGTGAAAGTGTAAATGTTATATAACAATTAAAGGATGATTAAATTGAATAAGTCACCTAGTTAAAACATTTATACAAAACAAAAAATGCTTAACTAGTTCATTTAGGTTATTTTTTTCATAATGTACCCCAAGGTCATAAATCCTCTATGCAAAATAGATTAAAAATTATATCAGGGGTGTAGGAGCCAGAATAATTCTGTGGGGGGGGGGGGGGGGGGGGGGGGCGGGGGGGCGGGGGGATACAGCTCACTGTATACACAGACCGTAAAATAGCTTATTTATACATACATGCAAACATCTGGGGGGATTTGTCCCCCCCATCCCCCCAAGTTACTACACCCATGAATGATATTTTTTCTATGTAACTTAATGTTAGGACACTACCAACTTCCAACATATAATTACACCTTAGAAAAGTTCATGTACCTGTTACAGAAACAAAGGGATGTACATAGGGATGATGAGCTACTCACATAGGCCCTCATTCAATTGTAATTTGGCCAATTGAATAGGGGTCTAAATAAGCACATAACATATTTTTTTTAAAGAAGTTTTTAGTTAGTAAACATCTATCCAAAAGCAAGGTCTTCACTAACTAAAAACTTCTTTAAAAAATATAGTTATGTGCTTATTTAGAGCCCTAATCAATTGGCCAAATCGCAATTGAATGAGGCCCATAGTCTATACATTGGACTATTTTTTTTCTCTACAGTAAATCATTCTTAAGTAACAAAGCATTATTATTGTGGCTACTGTGCGACACAATATGCTAATTTGCGACTTTGAGTATAAAGGAGAGAGAAGAGATTTTACTGGAAAACTTCAGATCTGATAAAAGCATTATTATCAAATTAGTTGATAATGGAGAGACTGTAGGTCTAATAAATAAGAAGCAAATGGAAAATTAACTAAAATAAAAAATTAATTACAGCACAACCTTCAGATCCCTCCCAAACAAGGAAGGGCATAATAATAATACTAATGATAATAATATGGGGGTAGAAGAACAACACTAAATGGTAATAATATAAAGAACTATTTGGCTATGGTTGTTTAGTCATTCAGTCCTGTCCAACTTTCCTATGAACCGCAGCACGCCAGGCACATTTGTCAGTCACTACCCCTCTGAGCTCCCTCAAACTCATGTTCATTGCATCAACAACATCATATATCCACTCTGCGTCTGCAGTATCAGCATCAGGGTCTTCTCTAGGATATCCAGCCCCATGATCAAATTATTTGCAGTATATACAATAGGTAGTGTATTGTAACATACCCCTGTGAGTGCCATGCCCACAGCTACTGCCCATCCTTTCTAGTTAGAAAACCACCTCTGAACACTGACATGGCTTTGCTCAAGGGCTACCTTTGTAAAATGCCCTTTAATTCTTGGCACATTCCAATTATACAGTACAATTATTTAAAGGGACTATTTAGACAATATTTTCTTTTATATAAATATTGAACAAGATATTCCTCAATGTAAGTATTATACACTTCACTTACTTTTAAGAAGCCCCCTGAGTAACAGATACCTTTTGGAACCTCCACCTTTCTTCCTGTTCTCCCTCATCATTGGTGCCATCTTGCACAACTGTGCGTTAAGTCCACACCCATAGGGGAGAGGCTTCACACTACCAGTGTCTCATGCTGCTAACAAACAGACAACTAAATACGATGCCTGAGCAGCGTAACATTGTTTTAGGTCACAGCTGTACAAAATGGCTCTTCTCACGAGAGAGAATATGAAGAAAGAGGGAAACTCTGCAAAGTGAAAATATGTGCATCTGGGGGGTTTTCAGCAGTAAGTGAAGTGTAAATTTGATATCATAACTATTTTGAGGAGAATAAAGCTAATTAATTAATTACGTTACTATGTTCATTTTAGAGAAAATACGTTTGCCTGCTCTTTCCATTCATTCTACAACACTTGTGAATCATATAACAGACAGCATATAAATTAGTGTCTTTATATCCATACTAGCGACTTGCCCGTCAAAAATGACGGCAATAAAATTTGAAGCCTGGCAATGGTGCTTATCACGGGCCTCGCAATGAGCGCCTTCGGCGCTCATTGTGAGCCCCCCCTCTACTTCCTCTCCCTCCTCTGTGTCTTTCCCCCCTCTCCATCCCCTGTGTCTCTTTCCCCCTCCTGTGTCTCTTTCCCCCTCTCCCTTCCCTCTGTCTCTTCCCCCTCCCTCCCATGTGTCTCTCTCCCCCTCCCTTCCCTGTGCCTTTTCCCCCCCTCTGTCTCTTCACTCCCGTCTCCCTCCTCTGTGTCTCTTCCCCCTCTCTTCACCACCGTCACCCTCCCCTGTGTCTCTTCCTCCCTCTCTTCACCACCGTCTCCCTCTCCTGTGTCTCTTCCCCCCCTCTGTCTCCCTCCCCTGTGTCTCTTCACCCCCGTCTCCCTCCCGTGACTCTTCCCCCCGCTGTGTCTCTTCTCCCCCTCCCCTCGTGTCCCTCCTCTGTGTCTATTCCTCCCCTCCTCTGCCTCTCTTACCCCTCCCCTGTGTCTCTCTTAGCCCCTCCCCTGTGTCACTCTTCCCCCCTCCCCTGTGTCTCTCTTCCCCTCCTCCTATCCCTCCCCTGTGTCATTTCCCCCTCCCCTGTGTCTCTCTTCCCCCCTCCCCTGTGTCTCTCTCCCCCCCCTCCCCTGTGTCTCTCTTCCCCTCCTCCTCTCCCTCCCCTGTGTCTTTTCCCCTTCTCTGTGTCTTTTCCCCTTCTCCTCTCCCTCCCCTGTGTCTTTTCCCCCTCCCATGTGTCCCTTCCCCCTCCCCTGTGTCCCTCTTCCCCATCCCCTGTGTCTCTCTCCCCCTCCCCTGTGTCTCTCTCCCCCTCCTTCCCTGTGTCGTTTCCCCCTCCCCTGTGTCTTTTCCCCTCCCCTGTGTCTCTCTTCCCCCCCTATCTTCCTCCTGTGTCTATCTTCCCCCCATGTGTCTATCTTCCCCCTCCTCTCTCTCATCTCTCCCCCACTCCTCTCCCTCCCGTCTCTCTCCCCCACTCCTCTCTCCCGTGTCTATCCCCTATTCCTCTCTCCCGTGTCTATCCCCCACTCCTCTCTCTCTCCCGTGTCTCGCCCCCGCCTTAATGCTGAAGACGCGCGCGCCCCCGTCGTTCCGTGTGCGCGCGGCCGTTGTCCTGTGCGCGCCACGCGTGTGTCGTCCCGTGCGCGCGCGTGTGTGTCGTCCCGTGCGCGCGTCCTGCGGATTATAGATCAAGGAGGGCAGAGGGGCTGATGTGGTGAGCATCAGTGGGGAGGGGGTGTTGTGAAACTGCGAGTTATCGTCAGTTGCATTGCGAGGGCCGCAAAGCGTGACGACAACTCGCAGTTTGACAATTATAATATGTGATATCTCTATATCTATTATAACAGGGCAATGTAATTCCAGCAGATGAAGCTGTTTTACAAACTGACAAACTCTATCAAAAAAGTTCAGAAAGGTGGGAATTTCAGTGTTCAGTGAAACCTATTTATCATTTGGATTGACAATTAATTTTAGGACAAGCTTCTGAGAGTTCACCTCTTTGCTTCAGGTCAGGCAATACCTGTAAAAGTATTGCTTCAATATACATGGAAAATCCAATAGCTGGAGGGAAAGTATTAAGATTTAGGATACAAGAAAAGAAATGAGGACAGGTTCAGTGCAGAGTAAATCAATTCACAGTTTATTTCATATTTTCATACATATTTATTACTTATTTTATATTTTAAGATTGACATTTATTTATTATTTCATATTATAAGGCCAGAGTCATGGGCGTAAGAACAAATGTTTATGTGTAGAGAAGCCGCTATGTGGTATTTTTATACTATATGCGGTATCCCCCCAGATTTTCCTTAACTACTACACCCAAGTGCTCTTCATGGTGGGAAAGAGCATAAAATGATATGTTAAAATTATCTATTTACCCTAAAAATAGCTAAGAACTTTTAAGTATGTTTACAAACACACGGTATCCTGCCTACTGGCTGTTTCATGGAAAAAAAAATCCAAAGAGCAAAGCCACACAGTGAAGACATTGATTGATAGCAGTTTCTCCCTGAACTCAAATTGTACTGACCAGTTAACCCATACCTGACCTGCTTAGGTGATTCCAGCATTTCATGCTATGCATAGACTGATTTGTTGAGGGTTAACTCTTTTTCTTTTGCTCACTACACAGAACTGTAGTGGTGAGACTGGCAATGAGTGGTCAGTCAGTGACTCATGTAAACATAGACTTTACTTTATTAACATCTAAGTGAAAAATGCACGTATTTCAAACATTCAAAAAGTATTTCAATATGCTTTTAGGAGATCTTTACTGTGATGTTGACAAAATTGTACTGAATTAAGTGGCCCTTTAAGGAACATTTGTTAACTTGACTATAAAATATATTTTCTTTTATGTGAGCCTGTTCAAATTATTTTTAAGGACTCATATTTAAGGTATTTTATGCATGCTAATGTACAGATGGTGTTTTGCAAGCTAATTTAGTACGTCATTAATAAAAAAAAATGTTAAAATCAGTAAAATATATCTGTAAAAATGAAAGATGTCACACTTAGATTTTTTTAATAATTGCTAATCATCAAGCTTTTAACCAATCAGATATAGCTTAAAGTTCATGGTTTCATCAGGTGTGACCTGGTATTCTAATGGACAGTTTTCAGTCACATGGGATATTAGAATCAATAACTAAATTATATTATATTTGTTTTGTATTATTTAAATCAGTTTATACTTATCACATACTACGTAGCAGTATGCATATTTTACAGGGTTACACACTCTGTTTAAAGGGAGTCTGTTATCCCCAAAACAAGTAAGTTATTCCCCATACAGCGTTATAAGCTGGCCGTACATCTCACCAGATAATGACCAGCTCCCATAAAATGCTAATTTATGACAGTGTTCTTATTTATTTCTGCGCTGGCATAAACTCCAGTTATCAAGTAGTTAAATCCCACAAATATCAAGAACATTGAGATGAAAATTGGCAAATGTAGCTTTACATTAGCATAATGTAGCTACACAAACAATACTAAACATCTAAAAAAGTAGAAAATGTAGAAAATATTGGTGAACAGGAAGATATGGAACATTTGCAGGTAAGAGTTTGAAACTGATACCAGGGAGAAGTTTGTTACAATTAATGGAGAAAAGGAGGGAAGCCAAGAGCTGAAGCAAGAGTGGGCAAATAATGAGAATGGGACTGCAGGGTAGAAAGTAATTAATATATACATTTAAATTCTAGATATTGAGACATATATGAAGCAAAATAAGGAGCACAATGTTATAGAAGGGTTTATTCACTGTGTCATGCCTGGGTGCCTAACACTGCATCAATAAGTGAATCACATTACTTCTGATTGTCCCATATAAATGGTACACAATTCAGAATGGCAAGTCACATGGCAGGCATGGCAGCAAAATAAGCCAGCCATGACCTTCTGCCTGTTCTTTGGATACTCAGCCATCAGCCACTTGACCCTGGTTTGGATGCGGACTACTAACTAGGCCTGGTTCCAAGTTAAACGGATGGTCTAGTTTAGTCCCATAGGACCACCACATGTTTGTTAATACAAAACAACTAAGTCAGAGGTGCTCATGAGAGAACAAACCAACCTTAATAGTTTAGTTCTATGGCCATGATAAGCCACTCTGAGAGCAACCTCTTTTGTTAACCCTCAGCATTAGTCAGAGTCAGTCTGAGCATGAACAACGACTAAGTAGGTTTGTTTTATAGGCCTGGTAACCTAATCTGGGAGCAGCTTCTTTTAGCTCACAGCATTACACTTAAAACTTATAGACAATGTAAAGGGAATTAAGAAGCAGTGGATGATAATGGATTAAACCAATGTCCATGTGGATAGCTTAGGACGGTCTGCATATGAAGTTGACATATCTATTTTGAATTTGATAAAGTGGAGTGAATATGTGTACAGAGCAGTCTATAGAGAGAGCTGCAGTTGTCCTGATGAGTATATATAAGATAATACTTTTATTGCATCCTAGTTATCCTTTAATTTATTTGTGTGGATGCAAGTTAATTAATTATAGACCATACAAATGTCAATAATCAAATATATTTCATGCAAATACTTCCTAAATGAAAAAAAAAAGTGTTAAGTAAACAGAAATGCAAACAATCTACCCTTCTTTATAAGTTCTAGTGCCTGGGGCAAGTTGTCTATACATTGTGTATGTAAAAAAAAAACGTAAATGAACTATTTCTTGCCATTCTTAAGAAACAGATGTTGCAATTGTGGATAATCTCAACTAAATCGTTAAAATCAATCATGGCACCTGCTGAAGAGAAAGTACCTTTTGCTCAATGTATAACACTTGTACAATTGCAGATGGAATGGAATTAGCAAGACAGGATAGCAAATGCTCGCTAAGAAATGATGTAAAACTAATCAGAGGTACTTTGCCTAATGAAAATAGCCCTCAAGCAATCATCTGAATGTCTACTACCTGTAAAACACACAATGATGTCTCTGGTGATGTGTCACAAGGAACGTATCCTTAAACAGCATAATTGCATGACTCAGATACTGTAGTTTGTAAAGGGAACCTTTGCTTTCAGCTTAATGGGAACAGGTGCATAATCTATATTTACTTGAAAAGGAATTAAACAGTCATTTCTCTGATCTCATCTCCATACAGCAGCAGGTTTGTGCATGCTGCTTTTCTCTTTGTTACAATAACCATACTGAGAGGTTATCGGAAAAACAGGGTAGCCAAACCGGGGCCGGCAAGTCTGACACATTTATATTATTCCATTTATCCATTTCCATTAAATATGTTAAGTCATTTAAAGTAATTTAAAGTACCCATGTGTCCATTTTTTTCTATATTGTAACTACATTTATTTTTGAAAATGTAAAGCAAATAAATAATAAATAAACACAACTGATTCATTTTTATCTTTTATATGCAATTATTGTTTACTGTGTAGCTCCATTTTTCTTTTCTCAGCTGATTTTCTTCTACTTTCTCAAGAGGGTGTAAAATAATGAGCGTTCCATTAGATCTGTTGCAAGACCTGTCAATTTCAGCTGACACATTGCCATTATTCACTTGGAGACCTCCTTTACATTCAAAGTCTCCTCCCATGTGAGAACATTTATCAGCCAAAACCAACATGACAGATTGCACGGGAGCATAATTGCATATACAATCTATTGTTCTAGCTACTATCTCACTTGTTTGTTTCTTTTATTTAAATATTAAATATATATCCATAAAGTGGAAATTTTCATCTTCCCTCAAACATCACCTAATTACAGTGAACTTAACGAAATTGTCTCTTGATACAGCTCCCTCTCTCTAGCTAACACCATATCGCATCTACTCCCTTTGGTGATAGAGCTACTTGAGCCTTTTGTCTAAATATTCTTAAAGGGGCACTTAATTTCAACCCCATCATAGTAAAGATCTCCTAAAAGCATGTTGATATTTTTGAAATATGTGTATTTTTTACTGAGAAATCAGAAAAAAAAAAATCTGTGTTTACACGAGTCACTGACTGCTCAATGCCAGACCTGCAGCTACAGCTCTGTGTAGTGAGCCTAAACAGGTCAGTTATGGGTTAACTTGAAAATGCATTTCTGAGTCCAGGGTAAAACTGCTATCAATCACCGCCCGGCTTGGCTATCTATTTTTACTTAAAAACTTTGAATGTAAACAGACTTTAAACTTTAAATTTTTAGCTGCTTTTAGTGTACTTAAAAAAAAGATAATTTTACCATACAATCTTGTGCTCTTTCACACCCGTGAAGAGCACTTACAGTGAGGTAAATGGCCCTTTAAACTAAACAATATATATGTAATGAAATTACATTTTTAAGTCTGACTAGGTTCATAACTAAACAGGAAAAAAAGCTATAAAACACATTTTTAAACCCCCCCCCCACCCAAAAAAAAAATCGTATTGATACCTCTGCTGGACCTTGGAGTAATCTATGCTATGTAGGTGTGAATTGTATGTGGGAGGTGCATTTACATTTTGGCAGAGCTGTGGTTACATCTACAGATGCAACCTGCTTGATTATGGGCTTGTGAGGGAAAAGGAATTTGGTGTCCATTTAAATGTATCTAACCTCTTGATTTTTGCTTGTTCTTTCCTTCCCCATCAATCCCTGCATGGATAGCTAGAAAAAAAACACCCCAATGACCCAGCCCTCAGGATTTAATATTATAAACACAACTTAGATTCTTGCATTCATAAACATACCTCAAAAATCCAAATTATTTCACTTCAATGACTTCCTTAGCTGCTACATACTTAACAAACAAGTAGTTTTTTTGTTGGACTAAAATGGACCCTTAACCGACTTCCAGTCTTACAATTCTTTAATTTAGTTGCTGCAATGTGGCCTCTGTTCTCTTCTACAAAGGAAGATGGTGCCTTCACGCATGGATTAAATATAATAGACTACAAGATAGCCAACATCATGATGATATTGGGCCTCATTCAAGAACTAGACTAGACCCAGCACTCCAAAACTATAACCAAAGATCCTGGTCTATAAAAACAAATTCCAAGGGACTCACAAACCATCTTAAAGATAAGGGGCTCCTTCTTTTAAGCCTATGTCCATATAACTAGGCATTCAAATGTTGGAGTTAAAGGGACACGGTCATAGAAGCTCTTTACAATCTGTCCACTCCTTTGCTCCAGCTCTGTGCAAATAGGAGCTTTGGGAGTGATGTATCTGCAATGTGCTGGAATAAAGTGGTGATGCCCTGCCCCACAAGAACAGTGGTAACTTGGTCCTCATACTTGTTCTGGATGGCAGGTTGCGTATCAAAAAGGTTGAGTACCACATTCCCACAACGAGTAATGTAAATTGGCTTTAGCAAAAGCGATGAGTACCAAGATAGAGTGATCCGTACCAAGGTAGAGTGATCCGTACCAAGGTAGAGTGATGAGTACCAAGGTGATGTGATGAGTAAAAATGTTTTTTTACTCATCCAGACAGGTTGAGTATCGAAAATGTTGAGTTCCGAGTCAGTTGAGAACCAAGGTACCACTGTATATAATACAGCAGAGTATGAGACACAAGGGGGATTTCAGTTGCTGCAATGTGGCCTCTGTTCTCGTCTCTGAAGGAAGATGATTCCTACACACATGGATTCATTACAACAGACTACAAGACAGCTTCTTGTTAATTGATAACTCCCTATTAAGAGACGATTAAACAATTAAATCATGCCAGCATCATGATGATATTATACCTCAATAAAGATGTAGACTAGACCCAACACAAAGGCTTATTGGATGATATATTACCATGTTGCACTCCAAAACTATTACCAAAGTTTCCCAAGGAAATCACAAACCATCTCAAAGATGAGGAGTCCCTTCCTCTAAAAGTATATTTGTTTGAAAACAATTATGAGCATAATTATGCTGGTAAAGTCATTAATCCTGTTTTTAATTAAAATAAATAATGTTAGACACTGGAGGCATCCATGAAGCATTGGTGGAAGCTATGTGTGTTTGGGAGTTTACATTTCTGGAGAGCTATGGCTGTATCTTTTGATACCTACGGTACTTCCTGCTTCTGGGTCTGTGAGTTGGAAGATACGTGGTTTCAATTTCACTAAAATCCAATTATCTAACAATGTCATTGACAGTTTCCTGTTCACTTCTCTTCCACTTTCCCTCCACATATAGATAATGAAAACACCCTCTATGATCCAGTTCTTATGAAGTGATGTAATAAACACAAAATGTATTCCTTTACTCATAAACTGAGTCTTCAAAAACTTAGATTTTTAAAAAAAAAATTTTTTTATGTCAATGACTTAATAACACAGCTTCACAAACAGGTGCATTTTTCTTGAAGTACAGTGGTCCTTTGAGTGAATGGTACGTTGAATTATCGTGCAAAACAGCCACTATCCATTTGTATTCATTGTTTAGAGGACTCAAGAATGCCTTTAATCTTTTGTTCATAACTAACTTGCTAGCCCTTTAATGTTCAAGTCACCATTTTCTGCTATAAACTCTTTATTTATATTAACCAAATATTTTGTCATAAAAATTCAGTTGAATTTAAATTTTATCTTCATCGTATAAACACGTAAAACACACTGTTTTTTTTATTGCTATGTATTAATACCCGTTTACGGCTGGATTTATGTTTGACTTTCCAACCTTACAAAATAAAACAGCCAAAATTATTTAAAGTCTTTAAAAAAAAAACAGTGAAAAAATATTGTCTATTGACAGGTTTACAGGCCTATTGTTGTTGCTATTTAATGCGAGAAAATGAGTGAGGTCGCGTGACAGAGCAGTTTTACTGAACATCGATACATCAACTTTATAGCTTTATAAATGGTAAAGTGTACTATGCCTGGATGAATAAATATATGTGCAAAATTCCAAAATATTGGTTATTAGTTTGTAATTTCATATAATAATGTAATAATTAGAGCTAGAAACAGCCCACTTGTCTGTTTATTAGTTGTGATGAAGAGTTTCAAGACACAGTTGTGACAACATGTAGAATCTCTTTCAGGTTAAATCACAATCCAGGTGTGCCAACTTAACTGGTGAATGATAGCTGGTAGATCTCTGGTGTTGTACAACAAGAGGGCTGCCTCAGGTAAACTGATTGTGGCTTTGTTTGTGTCATTCAGTCTTGTCCAACTCTCCGTGACCTCATGAACTCCGGGCTGTATCTACCTTTTTGGAGCCCCTAGGCAGTGAAGTGGAGGAGCCCCTGCAAGTGAGTCCGCGCGGTATGCATAGACCCATTTTTGCCTTTTCTGTATGTGTAAGTTCCCTTTCCTGTTGTAACTATCGTGTTGTAGGTGGTTACACCCGAGTAGGCACTCTATGATCTTCAACATTTCATTTGTTTTAAGCCATGAACCATTTTTTTAAGAAGTGGCACCCCTCACAGGAAAGCGCCCCTGGGCAGCTGCCTAGTTGGCCTAATGGGTAATAAGGCCATGCATGGACTGTAACACACCATGCTGATCCACTTGGTATTCATGGCAGACATACTGGTATTCATGGCAGACATACTTGCCAGAGCTCCTGATATTCCTAGGTGGTTTCCCATCCAAGTACTTACCAGACCCAACCCTGCTTGGCTTCAGGGTGGTGTGACCTCTTGGTTCCCTGACTGGAATCGAACCACACTGGTGAAAGCCCCAAATCCTAACCACTAAACCACAACATACTATAGCAAAAAGACCCTATATGCAAATAAGTGTGAAGAATCATTTATTAAGATGGAATTACAAATTAATTTAAGTATCATAAGCTGTTCAGTAAATATATCTTAAGTGCCCACTGTAATTATCCAGTATTCATGAATTTTAAGAAGAAAACATTAGAACAAAGAACATTTTCAGTTCATTCTGATAATAAGTTGATCTTTTGTGAGAAAACTTACACTGAATACTACTTTTTTCCACCATCCCTCCACCATCCCTCTAGTATACAGTACTATACTTACAGTGGCCTTTTAACTTGATTTAACACATGTTGCTTATATCAGACACACACATTACATTGAGTCATTCTATACACATACAGATTTATTTTATTAAAAAAATGTTTTCCACACCCCAGAGCTGCTTACATAGGCACCTGGTACCTACCAGTAGAAATACTGCATTTGGGTATGTTTTTTCAACCTACACTATCCTTTCTGTCAAAAGCAGTACAGTGCAGAAATCCACAGCAACAATGTCTGAGCACCTCCATGCTTCCTTGTAGGTGGTTACACCCGAGTAGGCACTCTATGATCTTCAACATTTCATTTGTTTTAAGCCATGAACCATTTTTTTAAGAAGTGGCACCCCTCACAGGAAAGCGCCCCTGGGCAGCTGCCTAGTTGGCCTAATGAGTAATAAGGCCATGCATGGACTGTAACACACCATGCTGATCCACTTGGTATTCATGGCAGACATACTGGTATTCATGGCAGACATACTTGCCAGAGCTCCTGATATTCCTAGGTGGTTTCCCATCCAAGTACTTACCAGACCCAACCCTGCTTGGCTTCAGGGTGGTGTGACCTCTTGGTTCCCTGACTGGAATTGAACCACACTGGTGAAAGCCCCAAATCCTAACCACTAAACCACAACATACTATAGCAAAAATACCCTATATGCAAATAAGTGTGAAGTATAATTTTTTAAGATGGAATTACAAATGAATTTAAGTATCATAATCTGTTCAGTAAATATATCTTAAGTGGCCACTGTAATTATCCAGTATTCATGAATTTTAAGTAGAAAACATTAGAACGAAGAACATTTTCAGTTCATTCTGATAATAAGTTGATCTTTTGTGAGAAAACTTACACTGAATACTACTTTTTTCCACCATCCCTCCACCATCCCTCTAGTATACAGTACTATACTTACAGTCGCCTTTTAACTTGATCTAACACATGTTGCTTATCTCAGACACACACATTACATTGAGTCATTCTATACACATACAGATTTATTTTATTAAAAAAATGTTTTCCACACCCCAGAGCTGATTACATAGGCACCTGGTACCTACCAGTAGAAATACTGCATTTGGGTATGTTTTTTCAACCTACACTATCCTTTCTGTCAAAAGCAGTACAGTGCAGAAATCCACAGCAACAATGTCTGAGCACCTCCATGCTTCCTTGTGGAGTGGGGAAGCAAGACTACAAATCCCATGATTCTTTGCTGCAAACTGACTTCCCAGATATTGCTGCCTGTGATTGGCCAAAGCAAATTGTGCATGTTATGATAATTTCATTTTTTAAAGGGCATTCCTTCTAAAAAATAAAGTTTATGCAAAAAAATATTTTCACACACTACTGATTTTCCTGCCTTCATAATCTATGAATCTTAAATATGCCTTTAATTTACTAGGGCACAACATACAGAAAAAAATTGACCACAGAATCGTCACAGAGACTTTTACCTCCTTTTTATTCTTATTTAATAGTTATGCTCTCCGTAGTTATTTTATGCCAATAAGAAGCTCAAGAATACTAAGTAGCAGTTTTGATGTGGTAATTATTATCATAGTGTGCCTATTTGTCTCTTTGGTGGTTAACACAATACCCCCAGTGTTATCATGCAGATATTTTCCTTTCCCATGTGTATCAGTACTCTTCGCCCAAATTAGCGTACTGAGCCTCACATTAAAATAAAGGGATGCAAAAACAATATTATTTCGGGAATTAATTACTGTAGATAAAAATGATTCATTTTGTAAGATGAAACAAACTTCCGGTTGGGGTGACAGTGTAATTAGATAAACTTAATATAGTCACACTCTACACTGTAAATTGACAAATGAATATTCATAAACTATGCATTTTAAGAAAATCCGCTTTAGTACACCTTTTACAAAAAAAAGGTGTTATAGAGAAATGAATATTAATAAAAATACCTTTATTTAGTACATCCCTAAAAAAAAAGATACATTATTCTCTAAATATAGGAGCAAGCAAAACAATTAAAACACTGAAATTATGACACTACGGTACCTTAAAAATATATAAGGATCCTTATATCTAGTCACAAGAGCAGATGTTCTTATGTCTAATCATCTTAGGTAAAGAACGTTTTAGAGGGGGGGGATCTTTTCATGTAAATTTATGCTTAAATACCAACCTTTCAACCATGGGAGTATTTTAGTAGAAAAAAAGCAGAGCACATAGAGTTGAACACAGTGTGGTATTTAAAAAGTAAATAAATACAAATAAAATGTTTGTATACAGTGATACTCTCTGGGTATCTTCATATTTACAGAACCATACAATAAGGATCTTCTCTTTCCTTATAAAAGAAATGATCATAATCCCAGCAATCACAAGCAAAATAGGACAAAATAACAAAAAACAAGATATAGCTAACCTAGTTTTTCACCCCTAATGAGGTTATATGCAACAATTATTATAGATTAAAAGTGCATAAGAAGAAAAACATTTTATATATATATATATATATATATATATATATATATATATATATAGTAAATAAATAGTACATCTGTGTTCACATTTGAATGTCTAAAACAAGTTAAAAAACCTGCTTCCAGCTCAGAATTCCGAGAAAAACAGTTATTACACCGCATTCTGGGTAGCTGAGCTGGGACATGCAAATGTGCCCACAAATGCCTCGCTCTTCAATATATAGCCCATTTCAAACATGGCTTCCTTTGAGCTTATGCCCGCTGCATTACACAGCTTTTATGCAAAGCCAAGGTTGGATTTTATATATATTGTGGCAAAGTGCCCTTCTATTGTCTAAACTTCTTATGGAGGGACACAGGAGGCCTTTACATGCTTTTTCCAAAACTGTTAATATCTCTTCTCTAATGCCATGAATATGCCAAAATAAGGAAAACAAACACAGTCCAATATACTCAATGACATGTACTGGCGTTTAACTTCTAGGTTCCAGTCTCAGTTTCTTCGTCAGAGGATGCCCTATCAGCTTATATGCTGTAGACTCCAAAACTCTTTACGTCCTAAAGTTGACCTCAAGCTATAAATACATATTTCTTAATCCAGTATTGTTATAATATAGACTTTAGCTAAAAAATCATATAATTGCAACACTGTTAAGCAAATTTTATTTGCTAAGAACCCCCTCATAACTTACGCGTTTCATGATTAAACTTCCTCAGGATATTTTAGCCTAAGACCATGAGGCCCAGGCCTATAGCAGCACATTTTCCGGGGGCAGCAGGCTAACATGAAGTTGCCAATGCAGTGCTATGGAATATGTACAGAAATGTCTATATGCAGATAATATTGGTACCTGGTACTTTCTGTATTCTTACACAGACACATTTACACTTAGGCTTTTCTACAAGTTATAATTGGGACATAGCAAGAGGAGAGGAGGAATAGTAAATTGGTCATGGGGGGTGCACAAATCTGAATGGGCCTAGGTAATATACCTCTTTTGGATCGCAACCTTAACATGATGAAGGAGCTTGTATACTTCAATGAAGCTGTGAGCTACACCATGTAGGGTCACCCAAGATCATAGCAGAGAGGTCAGACAAATCACAGTGAACTGGAGAAGAAACTGGCAACTCACTCCAGTATCTTTGCCATGAAATCCTTATGTATGAGCACAACCAGACACAAGCCTGGCATGCTGCGGTCGATAGGATCACAAAGAGTCGAATACGACTGAGCAACTAAACAACAAGGGCAATATTATTATTATGTATATTCCATAGCGCTGACTGTTAAGTACAAGGCAAAACAAAAACGGACACATTGCAAGAGTGGAGAGCCCTGTCTTTGAGTTTAGAATCTAGTGTGTGTGGAGCTTGCGCTAAAGCAAATCACAGGATTGAAAACTCACAAACTTACAGTCTAATGATATATATATATATAAAAAACTAAAAACTATCCCTCTAACTCCAAACAGTTACATTTATAGATACCGTATGTATTTGTGGACTTTTCATATCTGCAATAACTTGGATATTTGCTGTGTCCCTTTCAGGAAATTGTAATGGGGTATTTATAGTAATTATCTCACCAGCTAGATGGAGAAGTGATAGATAACTTCGGGGACCCAGTCAGATTGTTACATTGATACATTCTGCATGAGGACAGTCAGAGCTCTGTAGAATATGATGAATCAATAAAGAAGCAGCTACACAAGATTGGGATGTTTTGTTATTTCTCAAAGGTGGTTGCAGATAGAAAAGGAATAATAGCCCGTGGCAGCATTGTAACCTCTTAGGTAAGGCGGCTGCTAGTGCATAAGTCTCTTTATATTCTCCTGCACAGATTCCTGTTGTGAGTACAGTTGTTTGATAGTAGAAGTTAAAGAATTGCTTGGTGCTATAAAAATGAGCTAAAAACTCCTAGTGAATAACAGAAAAAAAAATGAAATCATCTGCAGAAGAGGATGAAGAGGAAAATTTTTCAGAAACTGAAACATCAAGGGTCTCAAAATGCAAAGTACATATATAAATAAATATACATGTTTTTTAGAAAGTCAAAATATATATACAGCATTTAATGTATTACTTTTTATATATTACGTTTTATATTCAATTATGTTGCAGTGCGATCTACCATTTTGGTTTCAGCTGATTTACTTTCATTTCAGAAATTAATATGGAACAACAATATAAAGAATAATTGCATAAACAAGATAAAAATGTAAAGGTTGTTTAAATATATAGGAGTGTGTATAGTGTGTCTATCTATCTATCCATCTATCCATCTATCCATCTATCCATCTATCCATCTATCTATCTATGTGTATGTATTTAAATATATATATATATATATATATATATATATATATATATATATATATATATATATATAGTAAATAAATATTACATCTGTGTTCACATTTGCATATCTAAAGCAAGTTAAAAAACTTGCTTCCAGTTCAGAATTCCGAGAAAAACAGTTATTACACTGCATTCTGGGAAGCTGAGCTGGGACATGCAAATGTGTCCACAAATGCCTCACTCTTCAATCCATAGCCATTATCAAACATGGCTTCCTTTAAGCTCATGCCTGCTGTATTACACAGCTTTAATGCAAAGAGAAAGGCTGGATTTTACACAAGCTGTGAATCCTATCCATGCACAGCTGTTTCAAGCTTACTGGCAATCATCAGCATGGAGCGGGATCTCAGCCTGTGTTGTGGATCTTATGAGTAGGTAGTTCACCACAACAATCATTTATAATATGGTGGGCAAGAGCTGTAGAAGCCCTCCAACGTACAGTAGTACAGTAAATAAATAGTACATCTGTGTTCACATCTGAATGTCTAAAGCAAGTTAAAAAACTTGTTTCATGCCAAGAATTCTGAGAAATGCAGTTATTACACTGCATTGTAGGATATATGTGTGTGCGTATGTGTGTGTATATATATATATATATATATATATATATATATATATATATATATAGTAATTTAGTAATTATTAATCCATATATATATATATATATAGAATAATAATGAGTATTGCAATATAATTTGATACCTTTTGTATTGGACAAACGTCTTATTTATAATGACGAGCTTTCGAGAGGCTTAGCCTCCCTTTATCAAGTCTCAAGCAATACTACATGAGATGGAACCCTCAGTTTATATATATATATATATATAGGATATTTCATGTTTCCTGGCTGTACACTGAAGGCGCTCATTGCAGGCTACAACTGCGTCCCTCGCAAATCGAGGGACGCAGTTGCAGATGTGGAGGCCCGCAAAACTTAGCTGCAATGAGTGCCGAAGGAGCTCATTGGAGGGGTGGAGATGAGCACCACAGGCGCTCATCCCGAGACATGCGAGACTTAGCTTCATTGAGCGCCAAAGGCGCTTATTGCAGGGGTGGAGATGAGCTCCATAGGTGCTCATCCCTAGACACGCGCCAAACGCGCTCATCCCGAGACACGCAGGACTTTATACATTGGTTTTATACATTAAAAACAAGGTCTTATACATTAAAAACTTTTTGTTTCCCATGAAAAATAAATTAAATTATTTGAAGAAAATTAACACTAAAAAGCACACAGGAAAATAAGAAAATGACTTTACCTTACCAATGAGTTATTATGAAATGGAATAATGACTCAAGGACAACCTGTGTTTTCTTATCTGATATAATTTAAAACCAGTAGGAACAATGGCACAATATGCTGTAGACATCCATAAAGCTCACTGCCCTTCTCTTTTTTTTTTGTATCATATCAGGATAAAGTAGAAGAAAACAATTCCACCGGTCAGTATTCTAATGTAAATTTTCTACACTATAGATCAATTAATTCTCATAGAATAACTTTTTGTAATGTTTAAAATGTGATCTTGTACATGTATCTAGGCATATTTGGACTGCAGAGGCCCTTTAAATATTTACTCAATTCTCTACATGTCTACAAATGGGAATATACAAATATATGTTTGATATTATTTTATAAAGCGCCAATAAAATTCCATAAAGCTATGCAAGAAATGCAATTAATAATAATATACAGAAACAAAATGATTTGACGTTCCTGGTCGTTAGAGCTTACATTCTAGAGGACATATATTTATCTTTTACTTAGTAGTGGCCATTCAACAAGGTGTAAACGTCTTGTAAGGATGTGTGTGTTGGGGGAGATGCAAACGTAGTTTTCACATAAAAAGGGTTGTGGTTATTATTACTATTAATTAAAGGACAACTGAAATGTCCTAACACAAGCTAGATGTTTTAATTAGGTATTGATCATTAATAAAATTAATATTTAATGATTTATAATATTTAGCTTACTGGCAAATATCAGATACAGCTGCTGGTGGTCTTCACCCACTATAAAGTTAACAGGTAGTGCTAAATAGTCAGGCACAAGCTTGTTTCAACATAGCGTTCTTTAATGGCTATATTAAAGTGCTGTCCCTCTGCTCTGGCTAGGAGGCAATCTAAGAATGGTTATCTAGACTCAAGATGACTTCTATGTAATTAGATTGTTCATAAAGTTCATATAGTGTATGTAATAAAGTCTATGAGCCTCATTCAATTGCCCAAATCCCTATTACTTGAACCGGTAATGTAGCCCGTAAATGTTACTGATATTCAATTGGCTACATTTAGCATTCCAATTGTGCGTTACAGGCTCAAAATCCCTGCGGTTGTCAAAAACGTAACTCCGTTCTATCACCTCCTTTGATGTTTCAAGCCGGTAAATGTTACCTGTGCTAAAGACGCAAAATCCTTTTCGTAACACTGCAAAAGCAAATAAACACACACTACTGTATTTTAAAATACTGGGAAAGCAATGAAAGGCATTAGCATGAATTGCACAACAGTCTCAATATCGCAAATCTGCAATTACAAATATTTATTTTTAACTTGTATTTCCGTGTTATATCGATTCCTGAAACCAAGGGGTTGAAAAATATCATGGAACCCACATGGACTAGAACAGATGCTTCAAAGAATTTTATTGATTTCGACATTGCTGGATTGAGAGTCTGATCGCTAAATTTACTTCTGGACACTAATTAATTTGTAGTCTCCGAGTGAAGTTTAAGTATAAACTCCATGTTTTACTGATGTCATGATGACGGTCTCATTTACTATTGGCTGTGTCTAAGAAGTATTGCTAGTGTTTAAGAAGTAACTTACGGGCTTGTTCAACTATTACCAGATCATATGATCACGCCCCCTGAAATCCTACTCACGAGTGCATAGTTTGCTTGTGGAGGCTGTGAGAGGGCAGTTGCGAGTTAGGGGCAATTGAATACATCTAAATGTTTAGAAAAAATGTGACCCGCAGCCAGAAGTTGAGTTTGGAGGCAATTACGAGCTTACAATTGAATGAGGCACTTTGTCATAAAATCTATGTAATAAAGTCTAATTAGATTGTTAATTAAGTTCTAAAGGTGCTGACTGACAGCATAACAAAAGCTGGCGCATCAAAGCAACCAACTAGTATTTGGGAGCCACTCATTTGAGTAAAAATACCACAGAAACAATGCTGTTTATAGAAGAAATAATACTTTAGAAACAAATGACTGATACAATGTATAACACATTTTTCATGTTCTTTGAGAATAACTTTAAAAAAATCAACTTGATTTTGCGGTAAGAGTCCCTTTAGTTGTGTTTTCTTATCTGATTTAAATCTAAATCAATGGAAACAAAAGCACAATATGTTATATTTCAGACATCCATATGGCTCACTGCCCCTCTGTTTCTTCATACCAAGAGAGTAGAGGAGAAAAAACACACTCTCTATCATTAATGTAATTTGTCTATAATATAGAGCACTTATTTCTCCTATAAAAAAAAAAATATTTTTCAATTGTTTAAAACATAATATTTTAAGTGCATACAATTTTGGACAACAGTGGTCCTTTAATTACTAGAAGCCCGCAACTCGATCGCAGGCAACTGAATGTCTGCGGGTGTGTTGAGCGCTGCCGTTCGTTTCCGATTCCGGTGCTATTCAATTGCTCAGAAGTTACAGACCCAAAGCCGAATCCGTAAATCATGCACTTGTGTGTAGGAGTTCAGGGCGAGAACATGATCAATTAAGCAAGCCCGTAACCTTCCATTTCGAATCAGCCAATAGAAAATGAGACTGTCATTATTACGGCAGTAAAACATGGAGGTTACATGTAAATCAATTAGGTTTGGGGGTCCGATATGCGATCAGACTCGCAAACCCGTAAATAAAGAACTATGAAAATGAATGCCAATACTGTTCTAGCCCATAAGGATGGCCTGATATGTATTAACTCATTGATACCTGAGATCTATTTAACCCCAAAATTAAACCTAAAAAATCTAATATCCTGCCGATTTGCGAGCTTGTTGTGCAATTAATTCTAATGTATATCATCCCTTTCCCCGTTATTTACAGTGCAGTAGTGATTTTTTATTTGCTTTTACAGTGCTACAAATAGGTGTTTACCCCCTTGCGGGTCCTCTCTCGCACTCGTAGGATTTTCTCCTTCATTTGCCATTTACAGGTGTGAAAACATTTTAGCTTTGGGAAATTGAGCAATTGAATAGTGATTTGCGATTTTAGCCATCCTAACTCATGCGAAAATGAAAGATCAAAGGCTTCTGGAGGCTGTAAGTTACAAGTTTAACCATCGCCAATTTCTCAAGGCAGTAGTTCAGAAGCCAATCGGAGCCCGCAAAAAGACGCCAACTGAATAGCAAATTACCTTGCGACCTCACTTACGGGCTTCCGGATCGTCCGAAACCTCAATTGAATATGGCCCTATGTTTGCGCTCAGTGAAATATATATTAGTTTTCCAAACCTGAAATATACAGTATTTCCCGCAAAGATGAGATCTTGTTAAGAAGCCATCTCTGCTCAGAAAATACAATTGCGTTATATCCCCCCAGAAATGGATTACCCTTATTTAGCTTTAGCGTTTGTTATTTCACAATCATCCTGCATGTTGGTTACGTTATTAGGACCCTGTGTAATGAGCCACAGAGGGTATAATGATGGGAGATTGTGCTATGTTTATGCCTAGAGCTTCTTAGGTATCTGTCAATGAGTATTAAATATTAATTACATTGGAAGAAAATCTATTTTGCTGTAAGTAACACTGTGGTGGGATTGAGCTGCACTTGTCGGATATTATTCTTAACTAGAATTATTATTAGTTGCCGATAGCAGTTAAAGGAACAAAGCAATAATAACAATTCTAAATAATATATCAAAGATAGGCATGGTGAGTGGATCAGAAATACTGTGTTGTTGTTTAGTCGCTCAGTCGTGTCCAACTCTCTGTGACCCTATGGACCACAGCACACCAGGCATATTTGTCTCTTGTTGTGCTCATCCATAAGGTTTTCTTGGCTAAGATACTGGATTGGGTTGCCAGTTACTTCTCCAGTTGACCACTATTTGTCTGTCTTCTCTGCTATGGCCTGCCCATCTTGGGTGACCCTGAATGGTTTAGCTCACAGCTTCATTGAAGTACACAAGACACTTCACCGCGACATGGTTGCGATCCAGATGGGGTCAGAAAGACTACATGAGAGATAAAAATGATAAATTACTCTTCATTACCTATAGTTTTAAATTATATATTTGGAATCTTTTCTGGGTGCCTTTAAAAGTCATTGATAAGAGGCATAAAAGCCATAACTGCTCTTAAATTCTTGTTAACCCCTTGTGTAACACCCAATCCTGATACATTTTGCATTTGTAAATTGCTTCATTGCATCTCCTGGCTACTTTCTCCATGCACAGCCCTTTACTTCCTTTTTTAAAATAAGTAAATTACCCCATGTATCAGCAAATGTATTTATTTGTGACTCATGTATAGGTAGTGTCTCACAAGTGACACAAGAGGGACTTGCTATTTTGTTTTCTTGGCTATGACTGGAGTGAAAGAGAACCATCATTAACGACAAATAGATATTTATTAAGCTACCCCTTTAATTGTGTTTTCTTATCTGATTTCAATCTAAATCAAATGCAGAAAACAAACAAAAGCACAATATGTTGCTGTTTAGCCATCCATAAGGCTCACTGACCCTCTGTTTCTGGTAACACATCAGGACAAAGGAGGAAAAAACAATCACACACTGTATATATTTAATTTAAATTTTCTTTTTCTCAAAAAAGAAATACAAATAAACAACAATCAAGGTGCAATTATGCTTCAACAAAAATGTTCCTTTTTCCATATTTAATTACTTTATTTCTCCTACAAGCAAAATATTTTTTTAATACTAAATACAGGGATGCTGTGTGATGCTTAGTAAATCCCACCACAGACTGTGAGCATGACTTTAGGATAAGTTGTTGTGAATTAAAGGGACTCAGCAAAGGTCCTAGCTATTCCAGAAATTAAAAGTAATTACAAATGATTGCTATTGAAAATAACAGTGGAAGTTTTAGATAATTGAGATTGAAAGTTAGATATTTTAGGCTCAGATGAATGGAAATGATATATATCATTAATATAGTTGTCAGCCGAGTTTGGGTGTAACGCTCACAAAATTGTGAGTTGCACATGCGCACTGCTCATTGTGAGGCTTGCAATGCGAGCTGTGGAAGGGGAGGAAAGAGGGAGGGAGAAGGAGGGAGAAGGAAGGAGGGAGGGAGAGAGAGAGAAGGAAGGATAGAAGGAGAGGGAGAGAGAAGGAGGGAGGGAAAATAAAGGAAGGAGAGAAAAGGAAGGAGGGAGGGAAAAGGAAGGAGGGAGGGAGAAGGAAGGAATGAGAGAGAAGGAAGGAGAGGGGAGAGAGAAGGAAGGATGGGGGAGAGAGAGAGAGAAGGAGAGGGAGAGAGAAGGGGGGAGGGAAAAGAAAGGTGGGAGGGAAATGGAAGGTGGGAGGAAAAAGGAAGGAGGGAGGGAGAAGGAAGGAGGAGGGGGGAGAGAGAGAGAAGGAAAGGAAGAGAGAGATAAGGAGAGGGTGGTAGAGAGAAGGAGGGAGGGGGAGAGAGTAGAGGGTGGAGGAGAGAGTGGGAAGGAGAGGGAGGGAGAGAGAGATAAAGAGAGAGAAGAGAGGAGAGTGATGGAGAGAGAAGGAGGGGAGAGAGAGAGAGAGGGAGGGAGAGAGAGAGAAGGAGGGAGAGAGAGGAGGAGGGAGAGAGGAAGGAAGAGAGAGATAGGAAGGAAGAGATAGAAGGAGGGAGGAAGAAAGAGAAGGAGAGAGAGGGCGCACAGAGAGAGAGAGAGAAAGTGAGCACAGAGAGAGGGAGAGGGCGCAGAGAGAGAGAAACAGGGTACACAGAGAGAAGGCGCATAAGAAACATAACACACAATTTTTAATACAAGATTATACTGTCATTTTTTACGTCATTTTTGACGGGTAAGTGACTAGTTTGTTAATTATATTCATAAAATAATTAACTAAATTGTTATTTGAATCCCAAAAGTTGTGTTGTACTTTTGAAAGCTCATATTACACATATTACATTTGTGAGCTAATCAATAAATTAACTATTGCGTTGAAACAACTGTACTAAAATATAACCTTTATTTTGTATTCAATTAAAATGTTGCTTCCTGTAGTCTTAATATGGACTTTAATTAGTTCTTAGGTTACCACTGAATGTTTCAGATACAAAAATTTTAAGTGGAGTTGTTATTAATTATAAATCATGTAAATCGAGTGATGTTTTAATGTTCAATGCCCTTATATAAGGCTATTATTGATTCTTTATCTTTGTAATTATAAGAGTAATTATAAGATAGCCTTAAGATCTATCACATTTTAATTAAATTACAAAGATAGGATATTATGAATTATCTTGTGACAAATGCTGTTGTGTGGTTTATACCTCGGCACAAATCTTGTGTCTCATTCTGTTCCCTTTATTAATATTACAAAAGACCGGTTACATTGCTTATAATTGTTTCCTTTTCAATTAAATCATTTGTAACATAGTCTTGTTGTGATGGTAATCTTATTTGATTTATATTAGATCGGAATCATCAAAATTAATTCCAATATTTTACAAAATCTCTGGATATTTGTATCATTTTAACCTCTTCTTCAAAATGTTTGAATGTATTTCTCCATGGAAAAGGTGAGATTCTGCGAGGGTTGGGAGAATATATTACTGAGGATTAGTTTAGCTTGGATTTAGTGGGTTCACCTTCTCCTTTATAGTCTCATATCATGGCTAATGATCAAAAACATTTAAAGTAATGGTTTCATAGCATGTTACCCTAGCTCTAAATAACTATGAGTGGCATAGAGTAAAATTCCTTAAAGGAATATAGTGAAAATTCACAGGTCCACTTGATCTGAACTGCTTCTCTACACATAAAAACACACTGAAAAATATGTGTGTGTGTGTGTGTGTGTGTGTGGGGGGGGGGGGGGTTGTCCCCTTCTTCCCCTCTAGTAATACCCATGGCAGCTAGATTTGTGATTTAACAGTATATCGTTCAACTCACTTAATTTAATATGTGTTCTTATAATAGGGGTTCCCATTAAAGAAAAAAAATAATAATTTACCCTTGACTGCCACAATGGCTATGAGCCCTTTCCAATAAGGCGCATTTTGCATCTATCTGGTAATTGGCTAATTCATATCATTTGTAAATATTTCTATTCACCAAATGGGAGCTAGAATAAAAAAACTGAAATGAGTGTAACACGGTAGCACGTCCTTAGCGCTCTTGACAACAGTGCGCTGTCATCAGCATGCCGAACAAATGCGCGCGCCGACAACTGTGCGCCAGGCAACAGCCAGCTCGATGACTGCATGCCACTCTGACTGCAGGTAAGGTGGGCTTAGGGGTTTTAGGGTTAAGGATCTTTGGGTTAGGCTTAGGGGGTCTTTGGGTTAGGGTTAGGTTTACAGGTTAAAGGTCTTTGGGTTAGGCTTAGGGGGTCTTTGGGTTAGGGTTAGGCTTATAGGTTAAAGGGTTAGAGGTCTTTGGGTTAGGCTTAGGGGGTCTTTGGGTTAGGGTTAGGCTTACAGGTTTAAGGGTTAGGGGTCTTTGGGTTGGGCTTAGGGGGTCTTTGGGTTAGGGTTAGGCTTACAGGTTAAAGGGTTAGAGGTCTTTGGGTTAGGCTTAGGGGGTCTTTGGGTTAGGGTTAGGCTTACAGGTTTAAAGGTTAGGGGTCTTTGGGTTAGGCTTAGGGGGTCTTTGGGTTAGGGTTAGGCTTACAGGTTAAAGGGTTAGAGGTCTTTGGGTTAGGCTTAGGGGGTCTTTGGGTTAGGGTTAGGCTTACAGGTTTAAGGGTTAGGGGTCTTTGGGTTGGGCTTAGGGGGTCTTTGGATTAGGGTTAGGCTTATAGGTTAAAGGGTTAGAGGTCTTTGGGTTAGGCTTAGGGGGTCTTTGGGTTAGGGTTAGGCTTACAGGTTTAAGGGTTAGGGGTCTTTGGGTTAGGCTTAGGGGGTCTTTGGGTTAGGGTTAGGCTTACAGGTTAAAGGGTTAGAGGTCTTTGGGTTAGGCTTAGGGGGTCTTTGGGTTAGGGGTAGGCTTACAGGTTAAAGGGTTAGAGGTCTTTGGGTTAGGCTTAGGGGGTCTTTGGGTTAGGGTTAGGCTTACAGGTTTAAGGGTTAGGGGTCTTTGGGTTGGGCTTAGGGGGTCTTTGGATTAGGGTTAGGCTTATAGGTTAAAGGGTTAGAGGTCTTTGGGTTAGGCTTAGGGGGTCTTTGGGTTAGGGTTAGGCTTACAGGTTTAAGGGTTAGGGGTCTTTGGGTTAGGCTTAGGGGGTCTTTGGGTTAGGGTTAGGCTTACAGGTTAAAGGGTTAGAGGTCTTTGGGTTAGGCTTAGGGGGTCTTTGGGTTAGGGTTAGGCTTACAGGTTTAAGGGTTAGGGGTCTTTGGGTTAGGCTTAGGGGGTCTTTGGGTTAGGGTTAGGCTTAGGGGGTCTTTGGTTTAGGGTTAGGCATACATATTAAAGGGTTGGGGGTCTTTGGGTTAGGCTTAGGGGCTCTTTGAATAAAATAGTAAATAAATAAAAAATAAATATTATGTAAAAACTTGCGCCCGGTCTTCCAAATGGCTGGAACAGTTCTATATATGTTAACACATAAATTATAATGAAGCTTAAGATTGTGGAGTTTTGCCATAGTTAGTACTGTCTCCTATAGTACATTGTTTTTTTTAGTTCTGGCACTAGCTCATGGGGATTGCCTGAGATCCTGAACATTTTTAATAAAGTGATACTACATGGGGTACCACATTTTACACTGATATGAAGAGTACATTTAAACTGGGTAGTGGTAAATGTGTTGGTCTCTCATCATCCCTCTTTGTGGCTGTTCAAGGACTGGAAAAATAAATATTATATAAAAACTTGCACCCTTTTGATGGCTCGCATTTGACACTAATTTTTTAATGGCGCGCTGAGGTCGGCGCCCTGTTGTCGGCGCGCAATAGATAATGTGTGCATAGGCACAGTAATATATGGCTGCTTGACACAATCTACTTCTTTTATAATGCTAATTAAAGTACAGATGGGGGATCTTTTCACCAAGTGGGGACTGGGACAAACAAAGAAAATGTCAATGTTTTCAATAGGAATAAATAGAAGCTCAAGGATACATCCTTATTAGAAAGTAACAGACAGAATCAAGTGAAAAATCAAAATGGAACCATATACTTGCATATGAAAGTTAACAACATAAAGGTTGTGTTCATTTTTGTACCTTCACTGTTCAAAAATACTGTAATATTGCTGCAGATGAATATTAAAGCAGCTCCCGATGAAACCAAGTCAATGTGCAATCACACAACACTTCAAGGTATCTCTAATTTTTCCTGTTTTAAACTTTTTCTAACACATACTGCTCACATCAAAAACATACACTGCAATGATTCATTCTGCACACACAGATTTATTTTATTTTAAAAAAAATGTTTTCCACACCCCATAACTGCTTACAGAGTCATCTGGTACCTACCAATAGAAACACTGCATTTAGGTACATTGTTTAACCTTCAAGCAAACAAGAAGACAATGCAGAAATCTAAATAGCACTGCTTGAGCTCCTCCTTGCTTCCTTGTGCAGGAAAAAAAAAGAATACACATTCCATGATGCTGTCTTGCTCAAACTGACTTTATAGATTGAAACAATGTTATAGCTGCCTGTGATTGGCCAAAGTGAATTATGAATTTTATGCTAATTTTAGCAGGTATTAACTCTCAAAATCAACTGCTAGCAAAAGTGTTTATTTTGGTATTTTTTCATGCAAAATGTTTTCATACACTCCTGATTTTCCTTTATCAAATACATTCATAATCCAGAAAACTTAAGTATGCCTTTAGGAAAATATATTGTAGAGTTATACATGTGTTTACCACTAAATGATTTGTCGTGATTAATTACTCTAAGCATTTGGCAGAGTTTATGAAAATCCCCATTGTGTCTGAATTCAACCTTCTCAACTGCATACAAAAAGCAAGAAAAATTATACGAACTATACATTATTTTACCTCTGAACAAAATGGCTCCATCAGTGGAAAGTACATGAATAAAAACATCAAGCAACGCAATTATTACAAAGCACCAGACAATGTAAGAAAATAACAGCATCAATCTCATTATACACAGTTTTATACCAACAGTGAACAATGTAGCATTCATACCACTAGAATTATCGGTTGAAAGGGTCATAGATTTTATTTGAATTTCATGATAATACTTGAAAATTATGGTTGTAGCATGCCATTTAAAATATTCAGTGTGTGTGTATATATATATATATATAGGGCCTCATTCTATTATCGGCTGTAAATCGTCCGTAAGGCTGCGATTCCTTGCGGGGGTTCAGTTAACTCGCAATTCAATTATACGGCCCCGCAAGGATCTCATCTTACGGCCGGCCGCATATCTTGGAACCGGCCGTAAGCTCCAAAATTTTTAAAGTCAAAAATAAATTCAAGCCTGCACTGTACAGCTCTGTAAATGCTAGGGATCATATTGGGGGACATGAGGATTAATAGTAACCCCCTCTCAAGCTTGCACATCAGCCCAAATCCGAGTTTACATTAACTATTTATTTTCCGGCCACAGCGTGGCCGGGTCTGAGGTGCTCCAAGAACTCTGGACTTTTTACATGGATATTTAACATATATTTTTTAAAAAATATTTTACGGATTTGAGTATAGGGGAAATTTGTGCTATTTTTGCTAACACCTAAAATCACTTTATAGTCTTCTCAAAGTGCAGGATGGCTTTATTTGGGCTATATTTCGTGCTTAATTGGTGCTAGCGGGACCTCTTTCCTGCAAGTAAGCTGCGGCTCGCTTTTAGCCTTGCAGAGAGGTTTCCCGGAGCAATAGAATTGCAAATAGGATTTTCTTACGGCCGATTTCCTTGCGGACGTTTTAGATCAAAGGCTTTCCTCTGGCGCGAGCTGCCGCAAGAGATAGCAAGGCACCGGCCGCTAGCCTGCCGGAATCCCCGGCCGGAGGGGAATAGAATAGCAGAATAGCTTGCGGCCGGTCCTTGCGGCCCCGCAACGGCTGCGGCCGCTAAATGAGGCCCATAGAGTTTATAATGAATAAATATTACTGTAGTGCTAATGAAGATGTTGGCACTTTCCACTGTCCAGGCTTTCTCGAGGGCCTTAGCAGGAAGAGCATGCCCACATAGATTTAGATGTTTAAACCAACCGGGCAAGCTCTTTGTTCCAATCTCCACTAGGAGGGTCATTTACCTCACTGTAAGTGCTCTTCATGGTGTGAAAGAGCACAAAATTGTATGTTAAAATTATCTATTTTTTTAATTACACTAATAGCAGCTAAATCTAAAGTTTTAAGTCTTGTCACAAATACAGTGTATCCTGCCTACAGCCTGTAGCATGATTAATAACAGACAGCCGAGAGCAGTGAAGACAGTGATTGATGAAGTTTTTTCCGTGCACTCAGGAATGTCGAGCGTAGTTAACCCATAAATGACCTGTTTAGGTGATTCCCACGTGCCATACTCTGCACAGACTGATTTGTTGATGGTTAACCTCTTTTTTTCTTTTGCTCACTACACGGATCTGTAGCCACATATCTGGATGGGGGTAGTCAGTGACTCATGTAAACACAGATTTAATTTATTAATTTCCCAGTGAAAAATGCATGGATTAAAAAAATTCTAAAGTATTTCAACATGATTTTAGGAGAACTATACTATGGTGTGGCCCAAATTGTGTTGAATTAATAACATAGCAGGCCAGGAGGGATATTCTTGAAAGTTATTTTGTTGTAAGAAACAGCAACATTCAAGATCAATTATCTAAAACTAAGTCAGATTGTTTTTATTAGCATCCAGATGCAAATATCCTTATTTATAGCTATAATTATATTTTACACTTTATTCGGGACCTTTGCTGTATCTTTCTGGTAGCAACTGACTACATAATTATGTCACTGACACTAAATAAGGCTTAACCTACCCTGAACTGTTATAAATGGTGACAAAGCAGAGATGAGATTACTTAACGAACTATAGATTGGACTCATTAAAGCCAATTGTAATGATGTAGCTACATAACGTGACACTTGCATCTATTTCACCAATTATAAAGTACTTCCATAGAATTGGACACATTGTCGGTACAGTTGTTACCAGCCTAGTGGTGATGGGCCTTTGCTACATGCCATAAGCACACTATGATGTAATTATATATATAGGGCACTGTAGTACAAAATGCTTCAGTTTCAATTCAGAAGATCATATTTTAAACATTGCAAAAGGCAAATTTTTAAGAAAAATAAATATAGCATAAAAATGCATTTAAGTGAGACACAATATAATTGTTATGATATGTCACAGGAAGCAGACGGGCAGGGAGCCTTGTGAGCACCTGAACTGCAACAAATTGAATTCCCAGAGTGCAGAGTAATAACTGTATTTCCCAGAATTCTGGGCAGGAAACATGTTTTTTAACTTGTTTTAGACATTCAAATGTACTATGTATTTAACAAACAATTGAAAGTAGATAAGATAAGAAAACAAAAATGGCAGGCTCCCTATGAGATTCACCTACACTGGTAAAATAAAAGTAAATTGAACACACTGTGTATCTGTTTCTGTGATATTTTATTCACAAGTTTCTTAAACTAATATTATACATTTTTTCATGCAAAAAATGTGTAATGTATAAAATATATTCTTTTAAATGATGATGTGATAGAAAGTTTTGGACTACAGTGGCCCTTTAAAGGGCTAGTGTAGTTTAGGAAATACTTTGCATGCTTATATGTAATAAACTGACAACATAGCCAGCTGTACAAGCTGAACATAAAACCAAGGACATTCTGCAGATAGAATGTTCCATCTTGTCTGCCTTCAGCACATGCTGATAGTTTGGAGCCTCAGATCACACCCTTTTCTATTGAACATTGGAAGGAGAAGTGGGTGAGGATATTTTTTTTACATCATTGGAGCCTTTACTATTTGGCATTATCACCTTTTCCTCATGGTCAGAAACCAACAGCTTCAAGCCCTGCACCTGCAGAAATGTAAATGCCCCATTAACCCTTTTTTTTCATTATATAGTGGTCCTTTAGATTTTGCATGAACTGAAATTTGCCCCAAGGAGTGGAAATAGATACCTCAACCTTCATCTATCTGCTCTGCAGCCCTGAAAAGCTTAGTGAATATGGGGGAAATCTAATAGAAAGCTTTGAATCTGGATATACAAAATACACTTCAATGCATTATAAAGCAGTAGATGGCTTCATAACTTCAAACCACCCCCCACCCCCCGTGATTAATCTGCCCTAGATTTTAAGTCAATTAACTTGCCGTTCCTATTACACTAATGTTCTGTTTTTTTGCTTGCATTGGATTGTCAAGCATTGAAATAAAGGATTTTGTAGTGTCACGGTTTTAACTGAGTCCCTGCGGTTACAAAAAATAATCAGTCCATTTATGTCCAATTATCCTTTTTTTTTGTCATATATTTTATTGTGACAATAATGTATATGATTTCTTACAATTTAATTAGGAGTTTACCGCACATACCCTCAATGCAGTGGAAAATATGTCTTACTTCCTATTTAATTAATGATCTCCTGTATTTATAATACAAACTTTTGATGAAGTACACTTGATAATGGCCAAAATAATTCAATAAATAGTCATTGATGAACCCTTGACCAAGACACTTGTGTGATGAAACGCGTAGAGGAAATCTCTATGCCCCTTATGTCTACAGGTTGCTTCGTCATTACTTCATCCCACTGAATGCCACGTGAGAGTAACACACGCCACATAGGTGGGCACACATTTGGTGGATTTATCAGATAAATATGAAATGGTGGGGCAAAACATAATTGAAAACCCTCCACTGTAGATCCAGTAGGGAAATAAAAGGTAATTCATTGTAAGTACACTTATATGTCACATACAAGCCAAGAGGCTTGTTTTTCCCAAAGTAGTTCTAAGTAAACAGTATTCCCACTGTAGGATTCTGGGTAGTGGCATGCAAATGAGGCTCAAAATGTACCAATATATTGCCTCGGCCCAATTAAAATGGGAATCCATTTAGGACTATGGAATCGACTCTGAGGCACCTTCAAAACATAACCATAGATTAGTGTACAATACCAGAAACCCACTAAAAGACAGCACTTCCCCCCGTATATGGGGCTCATCAGTGTGGGGATGTTCTGTAAAATAAGAAATGAGGCTGGAGAGAGACATTGATCAGATGCTAGGTATGTTGTGGGTGGGTAGAAAGGACTTTCAGGTACTGATAAGAAGACAAGACTGATGGGAGGTTCTCTTGAGATGATTGTTTTTTTTAATAACTTCCAGTTGCTAATAGTCATGATTTTGATGGTACTTTTGCTATCATAACTGGTATCTCTGCCATGGCCCATAACTATGGTCATATTTTACTGTGTTAAAGAACTACACATCAGTAGATCAACTTCCTGATGTGGATGGAGACTTTGAAAGCACATACAGTGCCTTTATGATGGAACAGTGGCAGTTACACCTGCCAGTGCTGTCAAATGAATTAAAAGGACAAGGACACACTCATATGACAAAGAAATAGATGGCATCAGAGGAAAAGACACAATGGAGACACTCTGTTAAGAATAATTGCTATGGTTGCATCCAACCTTGGCCAGTGAGGGGGGAAGGGGTGTGGTGTTTATTTCAATCTTATCAAGTTATCAATGAAATAAAGGCTCTGGACTTCTGTCCGTTCCCTCCTCCCCAATAATAACTGCACCCCCTATCATCCAGCTCTCAGGATTTGATGTAACAAACAAAAAATGGATACCTGTAGTAATAACCAGAGTCTTCAAAAACTCAGATTTTCCCCAAAATATTTTATTCCCATGGCTTATACAGGTATTTTGGTGTGTGTTTGCATTGTTCAGTCGTGTCCGACTCTCCATGACATCATGGACTATAACACACAATACTGATCCATGTGGTATTCATGGCAGAAATACTGTGCCTTCTCAGTGGGCCACAGCATACAGCTCCTAATAATAATTGGTGGTCTCCTATCCAAGTGCTGACCAAGCCCAACCCTGCATGGCTCCAGGGTGGTGTGACTTCTTGGTTCCCTGACTGCAGTCGAACCCAGGTCGCAGCAGTGAAAGATATTTTGGTACATACTTCCAAAACAAGTGCTTTTTTTCTTGAACTGCGGCGGCCCTTTAATGTTCGATCAAAAGGGTAACAATCCATTGTAAAACAATGTCGAAAAATACAGTAGCACTTTTTGCCCTTCACAAACAAAAGTAAACCATAAAACTATAAGTAATAGGAGCACACGGGACTCTTGTTCCTTGGCTCACAGTGTGACATCAACATCTCAGGCAACATGTGGATTTCGGCAGCAAAGCCGTCCCCTCGTACACATAATAACAATCACAGAGCTCTGGGAGTTCCACTGAGATCTTTCATTACTGCAATGTCTGCCAGTTTGTTCGTGAGGCTTTAAAATAGAGAAAAGCATTTAAAAAATATAAAAGAATAGTGTAGATTTTCCCTACAATTCTGAGTACAGTGAAAAGACTTTCAGAGCCGTATTATTTTCTGTTGATCGCAGCGAGGGGTGCATTCTGTAGAAAGGTTCAAATTCAATTTCAGAAAACAACTAGATCCAAGTATTACATGTTCAGATGATTCCTTTCATCACTTAAACAAAGCACAATATGATTAGTATTTGGGAAAACATACTTTTGAAATGTGCTTTTTATATATTTATTAGCGACTTGCCGGTCATAAACGATGGTATCATATGTTATGTTCAATTTTCGGTGCTGTCTCTCTCTATGCTGTCCTCTCTGCGCTGGCTGTTTCTCTCGCTCTCTCTGCTCTGTCTTTTTCTGGACTGTCTATCTCTATGCGCCCTCTCTCTCTGTGCTTCCTCCGTTTCTCTCTCGCTGTACACCCTCTGTGTCTCTCCCTCCCTGCCTACCCACTTTCTCACTTTCTCTCTCTCTTCCTCCTTCTCTCTATCCCTCCTCTCTCTCCTCCCTCTCTCTCTCTCCCTCCCACTCTCTCTCTCCCTCCCACTCTCTCTCCTCCCTCCCTCTCTCTCCCCTCCCTCTCTCTCCCCTCCCTCTCTCTTTGCACCCTCTCTCTCCTCTCTCTCTCCCTCCCTCTTCCTCCCTCTCTCTCCCCTCCCTCCCTCTCCCCTCCCTCTTTGTCTCCTCTCTCTCTCCCTCCTCTCTCTCCCTCCCTCCCTGTCTCTTTGCCTCCTCTCTCTCTTTCCCTCTCTCTCCCTCTCTCTCTCCTCTGTCACTCCCTCTCTCTCCGTCTCTTTGCCTCGTCTCTCTCTCCCTCCCTCTCTCTCTCCCTCCCACTCTCTCTCCTCCCTCCCTCTCTCTCCCCTCCCTCTCTCTCCCCTCCCTCTCTCTTTGCACCCTCTCTCTCCTCTCTCTCTCCCTCCCTCTTCCTCCCTCTCTCTCCCCTCCCTCCCTCTCCCCTCCCTCTTTGTCTCCTCTCTCTCTCCCTCCTCTCTCTCCCTCCCTCCCTGTCTCTTTGCCTCCTCTCTCTCTTTCCCTCTCTCTCCCTCTCTCTCTCCTCTGTCACTCCCTCTCTCTCCGTCTCTTTGCCTCGTCTCTCTCTCCCTCCCTCTCTCTCTCCCTCCTCTCTCTCTCCCTCCTCTCCCTCCCTCTCTCCCCTCCCTCACTCTCTCTCTGTCTCTCTTTGCCTCCTCTCTCTCTGCCCTCCTTCTCTATTTGCCTCCCATCTCTCTCCCTCCCTTCTTCTCTCTTTGCCTCCTCTCTCTCTCCCTCCCTCCCTATCTCTACCCCTTTCTCTCCCTCTCTACCAGTGCTACACCACAAATTTGTTAGTTGCAAGCAATTTTCCGGAATTTAGAGATAGCAGCTTGTAACGCCTGCGCAGAACGCTTCTCACGGGTGTTACAACTGAAACTATTATAGGTGATCATTCAATTTTTTTTTATGATTTCAGATCTAGAACAAAAAATAAATGTAAGAATGAAGTGCAGGTTTAGATTCATTAGGAGTTCCTTTTTTATTATGTATGAGCGTCAGCATTTTAGAATACAAATGTGGTTGTTGTTGTTTAGTTGTACAGTCATGTCCAACACTCCGTGACCCCATGGACCACAGCACACAAGGCACATATTGTATCTGGTTGTGCCTTCCATAAGGTTTTGTTGGCAAAGATACCGGAATGGGTTGCCAGTTCCTTCTCCAGTGGACAGTGATTTGTCTGAACTCTCTGTTATGACCTGCACATCTTGGGTAACCCTACATGGTATAGCTCACAGCTTCACTGAGGGACACAAGCCTCTTCACCACGACAAGGTAGTGATCCAGAAGAGGTCAAATATTAGTATAATTATTATGCTTTATTTTATAAAGTGCCAACGTGTTCTGTATTATTAAGTGCAAGGGATACAGTGAGTACATAAAATAAATATCACAAAAGTTACACACTAAAATATAGACGGTCCCCAGGTTACAAAACGACCCCACTTACAAACGACCCCTATATAAGAACGGGCTCCCAAAGCGTTTCGTACAAGTTTTGTTTTTTATGTTCTTTTTGTTTAAATTAAAAGAAAGAGAACAATAGTTTATGTAACTTATTATTATAGTACAGTGGTATTATTATTATTATTATTATTACTACACAGTAATATTATTATATGAGTCATTATTGTTATTATTATGGTTAATATCCATCAGGGATCGTACTTACATACAAATTCGACTTAAGAACCTTCTCAGGAACGAGTCTCATCCATAACCCAGGGATCACCTGTAATTTATATTTCCCACATTCATCCATCATCAGATCCATTATTTTTATTATAATAAAAGTTAAAATAGAATATCTTATGTATGCGCAGCTAATATTACACCTAATATTTAAAGGGCATTATAGACTCAATCTTTCTATCACATGTTTAAGAGAACATGTTTAATACATTGTAACATTTTTTTTGAGTGGAAAATAAATAAATTAAAATGACAATATATTAATTTAAAGGGAATATTTAGGCAAATGGTTGTTTTAACTAGATTCCTTAATTATTTTTCTTTCAATGTTTTTGTCATATAAAATTGTATTTCACTTCCACAAACCCCCCAGTTTAGCACTTTCTGGACGTCTGGAGACGTTTCCGTCTTCCTGCTCTCTTTCATGCAGGGTGCCATGATTCACAGCTGTGACCTAAAGCCACGTCCACAAGTGGGGGCTTCACATTGTCAGTGTCTTATGATGATCAGACACAGCATGGCACCATCTGCTTGCAACAGAGCAGTACGAGACACTGGTAATGTGAAGCTGCTCTCTGTGGTAGCCATGACAACATGAAACATGGCAACTTACATGAGAAAGAACAGGAAGACCAGAAGGTGAAAAACTGGTACTCTGAAGTATTCCAAGAAATAAGCGAAGTGTAAATTTTGATATGAGTTACATCAAGAAAGATAAAGCCACCAACTAAAACATATACAACAAAAAAGCATATATTAAAGATATTTAAATAGGCGAGTAAACAAGGACCCACGGAGAGTCTGTGATCTGTGTTTCTAATATGACTTACATCAGAAAAAAGACAGCACAAGATTATATGTTAAAAAAAAAAAGAGCTCAAGATTATATGTTAAAACTAGCGAATTGCCCGGCAAAAAATGACGGCAATAGAATTGTAAGTCAAGGAATGTTGTTTGGCACAGACATTATTTTTTATGGTGGTCTGAGATCTCGGCGCTCACTGCGAGCCTCTTGGCTGTTGTATTTTTTTTTAATCAGAGGTGCTTTTGCTGTCATTGTAAGGTTGGCGCTGATCTGCTTTTTGCGCTTATTGCAAGGCTGTCCCCTGGTGTGCTATGAGCAGCGTTGGTGCTCGTTGTGAGGCGCGCAGTGAATGGCTTTTGTGTTTTTTCCGATAGTGTTTTTTTTTGGGTGAATATTTATTTAGTGATGGTAATTAAATAAGTAATAAATTAATATACTTTACCTATTTGTAAGTAATACATGCAGCAAGCATTGTGCTGAAGAGCTGACAATCTGTTTTCATGTTCCTGCAGCATACAATGTAGGTTTGCAGTGTTGTGGAGCTGAGGTGTAAGTCTCAGCAATGTGTGCAGTGTGTAGTGTAAATAGGCTGCGTGCGCGAGGGGAAGCCATTAGTGTAGCTGGGTACTTCCACATTCTGTAAGGTAGTGTTGTAAAATGGTGGCGAATGTGTATGTTGTAGGCGGGTTTGTATGATGAAGCTTCCCAGCTAATGGTGTATGTTGTAGGTTGTACAAATTTTGTAAAAGCCTTATTTGCTTTGTGGAATTTAGCTGCTTTATGGGTCGTGTAGCCTCGTTTTCGTTTTTTTGGGCGGCCATTTTTTCTCTCAAATTTTCCAGAATTCGATGCTGAAGCAGTGTTGCAGAGGTCCTGGGTGTCCCCCCTTGGTGTGGGTAAGGTTTTTATTTAATTTTTGTGTGTATTTGTGTATTTTTTAATGTGTCCGAAGTCACGTGGGTCGGAATTGTTTTTTTGTAAGTCCGCAATGTATTTGTTTCTAAGTCCCGCGGCTCGTATATTTTTGTGTAAGTCCTAGGTTAGTCATTGCGTGTTTATGTTTTTTTTTCCAAGTCCTGATTGTGTGGGCATTTGTAACCCATTTGTAATAATTTGCGCCGTAGAGCCTCCACCTCCGCAAATGCGGCCCCGCGAGGCTCCGCATTTGTGGCCTGCAATGAGCCTGTGCACACATTAATCCTTGCAGCAGGCTCCCCACATAAACCCCTTTCCTTGCTGCAGGGGTCCCGATCGTGACCCTTCACAGCATCTACAACATTTAAATTCCCTGCCCCGGGCTTGAATTAAAAAATTTTGTAAGTACCCCGCAGCTTGGTGTAACCTTTAGTGTGCCACGGTACCTTTAAGGAGCCGCGGCGGATCTTTAGGGGTAAATATATATTTAATGCAGTTGATAGGGGACATTAGGGGGGACATGAGGATGACATTTAGTACATTGGCTAGCTGGCACATCGCCGCTAGCCAATACTGTCATTTGTTGCCACAAGTCTGCCGGGCTTGGAGAACGGGTTACTGCCTTAGGGGTCATCCATGCCCGCCAAAGCTAACGGCCGATTGCCTGTCTTGCAATCGGCCCTAGGAAGGGGTGTGCTGCGGCCCCTTTCCTTTGAATAGCAAAGTAGCTAAGGGGCCGCAGCACCCAGTAAGAGATCGTAGCGTTGCGGCCAGTTTGCAGCCATCATTAGAATGAGGCCCTACATAAGCAGTTGCCTTCAGGCTCCACCCACTAACTTCATGTTTGTATTCATGAGCACTGGCAGCCAATCAGTTTCTTTCACATTTGTGACCTTGCATGTACCCACTGCATGCCAGAAAAGATGAGGTTTGTGGCCAGGGCTTGCAGACAAACACCTACCATGCAATCAGCTCCTTCTAAGGATGTTTCTTCATTTTAAAATTAAATTTAAAATATAAAAATAGGTTTCAAAAAGTGTACATTTTTTTAAATATGTGTTTTTACTTTGAGTCTTCACTAAAAAAACAATACTATAAAAATAACCAACATAGCAAAGTTACTGTAGGAATATATTGGAACAGAGACAACCAGTCTGACAAGTATTGATCTTTACTTGATCATTTAATTGGAAAGCTTAAATTGCCTCACGTGAAGACTTTCAGGAGGCATTTCATCCCAGGATTGCCAAGACATAAAGACATAATGGTATCTACATTTAAGAGGAATAAATTCTAACACTTCCATTAGAAGACCCAGTCTATGACATACTATTTATGTCATATGTTCAATAAATAATATAATTCTCTTAAGCCAAATAATGATGTCATCATCAAAACTCACTGGATGTTTGGAAGTATCCTGTTATTGTACAATTATTTACACAAGGCGTAAAGGTCCCAATAATTTGAGATGACTCCAAATTCTATGTTTCCTCAAAATGCAAATAAATCACTGAAGTCATCAACCACAAACCAATTAAAAAACACAATTTCAAAACAACTGCAAAATATAACCATAAAACTATTACAAGACAGTGTTATATGCTACATTGAAAGACCCTCCTTTCAGTTAAAGGACCATTGAATTGTTGTATTTATAGAATGGGTTTATGAAGAACCCATTGTAAAATGGTATTAAAAAAATTAACAAACATAAATAATTGAATGCACTTAATTTTAATAGTAGCAGACGATTTTTCAGATAAAAATCTCTATAAAGTTCTGTTGAATTACTGACACTAGCAGCCCAAATGACTATTAAAGAAGCCCTACAATTAGTGAAACGCGTATAGACATTACTACAGTGATTGCTGCTACTGTGTCTTTTTGGCAATGACAACGACATCACGTTACAATACTACCTTATCTAAAAGCTCTTATAAAATTCTGCTATAACTGGACCCAAACATATGTATGTTCCAAATGTTCCACACATTTTTTGTTGTTGTGTCTGACTCTACGTGATCCTATGAACCGCAGCATGCCAGGCACATCTTGGTGTTTGGTTGTGCTTATCCATAAGGTTTTCTTGGTAAAGATACTGGGGTGGATTGCAAGTTCCTTTTCCAGTGGACCATGATTTGTGTGATGACTCTGTTTTGACCTGCCCTGACCTGGGTGACGCTATATCGTATAGCTCACAGCTTCATTGAGGTATACAAGCCCCTTCACCATGACAAGGTAGCAATCCAGAAGGGTTCAACAAGTAGTACCCTATAAAATATGAGCCAAATGCAATGGTAAACTAAAACAATAAAAGCAATAACAAACCAGGTGATTATGTCATTGTAAACGACGGAACCTCCCTTTAGTACTACTGAGAACACTGGCAGATGCAACTACCACATTCATATTGTTCATTAAGGCACATCCTGTGTATTCAAAGTCTCCTCAGGCATTTGAACTGCTGAAGCCAAAGTGATACCACTGCAGCATAATTACATATAAAAGATACAAAATTATTTGCAATGTGTTTATATTGGTATTGTCTCTGCCTGGGATATAACCCATGTATAGCTCTACGTAATATGCTATCGCGTTACAAATAAACAATAATAATAATAATAATAATATATACTAAAACATGGACATTTAATAATTCAGAGAATATGTTCATTCCAATGGTAATCAATGAAACAGTGATTTCATTAAAATTTATAAAATGGCACATACATTTCACTGCATTAATCTTAATGCCCAAGAGAAGAACCATCACTCCATGATGTCTCCTCCATCCTCAGACTTGTAGGAGGCTTATGTGAACAATTATATGGAAGTAACACTTTCTGTTGTGCCATGTGGTTATTTTCTACTTAATTTGCAAAAGACAAAGAGAGTAAGAGCTTGGCCTGTGATTGCAGCTTTTCTGTCAGCAGGAATAATTCAACATGAAGAAGGCAAAACGCGTGAATACATGACAGGAGGTGCAGAAATAATAACACCAAATGAAGATATGATGACTATGTTCCATTGTTTTTTTTTGGGAGACAAAGCACAGGAGGACATATGTTAGGAAATCCTATATTTGGGGATTCAGATCTTTGTGTTATCAAAAGGATACAATAATTAAAAAGCGAAATGCAATGTAACCAAGTGGAATGATTAAAGGCACTCTCAGCATTGTTTTGGTTTATATGAATGTTTTAACCAGGTTACTTAATTATTTCATCTTCCTCAATGTAATTGTGATATAAAATGTATACTTTATTTACTAAGACATCCATCAAGTAACAGATTCATACCTTCTGAAGCTACCCTTTTCATCTTGTTCTATCTCATGAGAGCTGCCATCTTTCATAACGCTGATCTAAAGCCATACATAGAGGGAAGGGGTTTCACACTACCAGCATTTAATGCTGCTCTGAAACAAGAGCAGCATGATACGCTAGGGGGCATAGCCTTACATCACAGTTATGCAATATGTCAGGTCTTATGAGGGAGAAAAGGAAGAAAGGGGGAGGCTCCAGAATATAAAAATCTGTATATCATAATCACATTTTGACGGATACAATTAATGAATTAATCTAGTTAAACTATTAATAAAAAGCAAACTAAATGCCCAAAGAGCCCTTTTAACTCCCACTCCTTAAGATTGTATAGTTATATGTGATAATTTTGTGTTACAAATGTGGTATTGCCCAGGAGTCTGTCCCAATAGGAGACTTTCCCTCTCTTTTACAATGAAGTAGCCTCTGTTGGAAAAAATATATAGGACAGCATCTTGGGCAGATCCCCTTCCCAACCCTTTGGATACCTGTAAAGGCACGGAGAGAAGTAGATCTACTTAAGATTGCAATACTATAGATCAAATGAAAGTTTAAAAAGCTACATTGCTATGTTCATTAAATTATGGATTATATTCCTAATCAGTTATTAAATAAATTTACAAAGTCAAGTGTATATAGAGCTTGTTCCCAAAGTACCTTACAAGACTGAAAACTCGCAAACTTACACGCGTATTTTGGTGATGTGAGCAGCTGAAGAACACAGAACGTGAATGGAACTGTCACAGTTTAGAACTCACCTGCAATCTGATTGGCTATTGAACTGGCTCTTGAACATCTGATCCAATCAGCGCAGCATTCTAAAAATCAGGGCTGAAAAATAAATTTAAAATGGCACCTCCCTCGCTATAAACATGGAGAATCTGGGCAAGCTACGTAACGTTTAAAACTATCACAGTCAAAATTCCTTTTTTTTTTAAATAATAAATTCAATAATTTTTTTTTAAATCCGTTTCAAGAAAAAATACTAATAACCAAGTGAATCGCATCAATATTCTGCTAACAAATACATTTTATTTTTGTTTTAAAATTTTGTATTTAATATATATTTTTTATTTTCAAATTATTGTAGGGCCTTTTTTATTCATTGGTATTTTTAGTTTATATTTCAAGATCAGCTATCTACATTTTTACCGTGTTAAATAGAGCTATGGTGGAAGAAATCATGTTGTTCCATGGAAGAGTATAATTAGATTCCTAGACCATTAATCTATGGTCTAACAATATAGTACAAGCCACTTATCTACACAATCAAGAGAAGCTAACTATACTCTGTGTTAGGATGCGTTCCTTCAACCACACATTATATATGTCTGTTATATATAGTCCCATTCATTATCACTGAGGCAAAGACAACAGATAAAGTATCTCATTTTCCCATTTATTATACAACTAAATCATTGGTCTGCATAGGGCACATCTTATGGTAGGTAGCATGGTTGACCAAACTCAACAGAAGATGCAGGCACTTAAATAAAAACGAAAAAAATAAGTAATAATGATAATAATAATAATAAATGGACACAGGGGCATAGAATATACAGGCGACATATTCTAATGTTCAGTATTTTATCTCTTTGTGGCATTTCCATTAGGAAAATAGGTATACACTCATCAGTGGATATTTGACCCACCCAGAGAGGAATCGCATTTAGCTAAACTTCGCTGTACACAAATTAATTTTACCTTGTAGTATTTCTGCCTGATCAATAAAAAATATAGTCCAGCACTGAAAAAACAGGCAATTTTCCTCTCAACAGGAGAAATAGATAACCCCAGATGTACATTTCCCCCAAACTGGGCCAGGTCAGCCAACATAGGGTCCGATTTGGATCGCCAAATACTGTAAATTCTGAAAGTCTGAGATGCTGAATCAAAAAGTGCAAACTTGTCCGATGCATACAACCAAAATACACAAAAGCCCATATTATTATGTTGGTTAGTGCGCACAAATATCATCATGTGAAAAAAATATTCCATAATGCTTCATTTAAAACTGAACTACGCATAATAAAAAAAAATATTTACATGTCCATACTGCAGATGACAAGTGTACTAAAAGGTAAAATGTTATCTCTTGGACAGCCTCTAAATTCCTATGTTATGTATGTATTAAGATGTAACATTTCCAGTTAATTGCCAGCATTTAATAACTTTAGTACGTGTCCCATTCTGGGGTGGAAAAAAATATATAGTACTTAGGAGACAGGTAGATTTTCTAGTAGCCAGAATGGACGATGAGTCATAAATAGACATTCATTATACGCCTAGAAAATACTAAAGGTATATCTAAGTTCCCAAAGGTGCTCATCGCCTGCGAGCCTCATGAAGCGAGGCGAGCAGTTGAGGCATTGAAACACGCTGGACTTGGGCAGAAATAAGTGCCAAAGGCGCTCCTGCGAGCCTCGCAAATGCATTGAAAAACGCGGGACTTAGCCTCCAAGCAGTTAGGAAACGTGGGATTGCCTTAGGTTACAAGCAATACAAAAAGAAACCTCACATACAGGCAGGACATCTGGGAGTGAGGTTGCACGCGAATTTAAGCCGAATTTGCCGCGTTTCGGTGCTCAAAAATAGGCTAAGCAAGAGAAAAAAAATGCTGTTTGAAAAAAATGAAAACGAGGCTACACGACCCCGAACCGCACAAAACACCGCCAGACGAGTATCACTTACACAGGAAGATACACTATTAAAAAGGACGGAAAATGCTCGCGAGCAGCGTAACACATAGGCAACTACCTCAATTTTACAACACTAACTTGCAACTAATAACATTACAAATCTAAAATAGCGCTTTACACGACTAATCCAACGGTTTGCCCTCGCGCACGCAGCCTATTTACACTGCACACTTGGCACATTGCTGACACTTACACCTCAGGGCAGCAACAGTGCAACTGTACATTGTATGCTGCAGGAAAATCCAAAGAGATTGTTAGCTCTTCAGGATATTGATTGCTGGATATATTAATTTGAAATAGGTAAAGTATATTAATTTATTAAGTAATTTGTTAATTCAGAATTAATTATTAACGTACATTAATTTAATAAGTATTAATTATTAATGGAAAATAAAAATGTATACTTTCCACTGCACTAAATCTTTTTTACTTTTTACACTGCAGTTATATATATATCTGGATTACTGCTCATTGGCTGACAGCGATAGGACTCTCAAAGCAGTTACATATTTAAATCACTTTATTATGCTCTGAGACCTGAAAACATTAATTTACACTGCAATAAAAAATTGAATATTTAACACTGTACTTATATATCTGTCTTTGTGATGAGCGCTGAAGATGATCGTTGCAAAGCACAAAACATTAAGGAAACGAGGAGAGAGGCTCGCAATGAGCGCTGAAAGTGCTCAGAGGAGCAAAAGTACACAAGGAGAGACACTCGCAATGAGCGCAGAAGGTGCTCAGAGGAGCTAAAGTACACAAGAGGAGAGGCTCGCAATGAGCACCGAAGGTGTTCAGATGAGCTAAAGTACACAAGAGGAGAGGCTCACAATGAGCGCTGAAGGTCCTCAGAGTAGCAAAAGCTTTACATTGTGTGGCAAACAGCATTGAAATGGCTTCAAATGTTATTGCCCCGTCATTTTTGACAGGCAAGTCGCTAGTTTAAAAATAAAACTTGTTTTCCACAGCCCCAGAGCTGCTTACGCACAGTGTACTTACCAATAGAAACACTGCATTTGGGTACGGATTTTAACCATTTGCTTTTCAAGCCAGCAGCAGCACAATGCAAGGATCTACAGAGCAGTGTCTGGGCTCCTCCTGATTCCTTGTGCAGAGAACTACACTTCCCATGATTCCTTGCTACGAAAACTGCCATCATAGATGGATACCTTTGACTGAAACCTGCCTTTGATTGGCCAGAACAAATTGAGAATCTTATGCTAATTTTAGCAGGGATTTACAGGGGTGTTAACACTGAAAAGCAACAGCTTGCAAACTCAAGATATTTAGCAAATCTGTAATAAAAAACAAAACAATATAAATATTAGAATTATAGAATAAAAAGTGCAAAGTATTGAATATTATTTTCTTAATCTTTATAATTTTCCTTTTTGTTTTTGTTTTCATTGACTGTTATGTGTCATAAACTGTTATTCTGAATTGTATCAGAAAGACTAATGAAGAGGGTTCTTGGCATAAATGATGGAACGTAAATGCTTAATGATGATGTGATAACGAGTACTTGGCTCTATATGTCCCAACACATTATACAGCAAAACGGCACTTCTATATGTGTTATATCTATGAAACATGAGAAGCATTAAAAGCATATTTTTCCACATCGGCTAATCACATGCAAATAAGATGCTAATAAAATGCACGAATCTTTCTGTTCCAAAGTGCAGCAATAGAAATAGAACATGTTGTTTATCTGAACCACTTTGTAAAGCTACAAAATTAGTATCTGAGTTCTAAGTCGGAGCTGAGCAGAGATAGAGCGTAAAAAAACACAAAACTTCGGAAATATTGCTATGGTTATTATTGGTCAGAAAATATGAAAGAATATATCGAGAATACAGTGATTTGTTCCTTTGGAATATTGAGTTTTTACATTCAAATTGGTAACAGATGTTTTATATTTACGGTTAACTCTATTTAGTTATCCATAGCTTAATGTGCTTGCTATGTGCGATCTACAGCTTTATTAAATTACGATTCGGCCAATTGAATAGGGCTCTATATAAGCACATAGCATATTTTTTTACAGAAGTTTTTAGTTAGTGAAGACCATGCTTTTGGATAGAAGTTCACTAACTAAAAACTTCTGTAAAATAAATATGCTCTGTGCTTATAAAGAGCCTTATTCAATTGGCGGAATCAAAATTTAATAAGGCTGCTAGAGCCTAATTCAATTGAGGCATTGTAAGTAACCTAATATAGGACTTACATTTGCAGGCCCTCAAGTTAAGGTGCTATTTAATTGGCCGCAAGTTAGGGACCGATAGCGAAAATCGGAAAACATTGTCGTCGGACGTAGCATTTGTGGGCTTGAACATGTAAGCCCGTAACTCCCGATGCTGAAACAGCAAATGGAAACAGAGATCGTCATCATGACCAACCTCCAAGCCCGTAACTCTTAAGCGAAGGCTGTAGGACTTTGAAATCCAACCTCCATATTTCGAAGTCCTACGGGCTTCGACCTCCAAGCCCCTAGGACTTCACATTGATTGCAATGATCGATATAACACGGAAATTGAACAGCATAACATTGTTGTGCTATTCATTCTAAGGCCTAACATAATTTTCACTATGAATAAAAGTACAGTATTGCTTTTTTATTTGCTTTTAAAGTTCTCCGATTTGTCAGTAATCCCTTTGCAAGACCTCCTTAGTACCAGTAACTTGTGGTTATATATTTGCCACTTGCGGGCTTGACAGAGTGGTTAGCGAGGGGGAATCAGAGCAATTGAATAGCGATTTGCCATTTTAGCCTTCGGGACTCTTGCGGCCGTGAAAGATCAAAGGCTTGGAGGGGCATTAACTTGCGATTTTACAAGTCGCAATGAATCGCAGCTCGGAGCCCGTAACTCAATCTGAGCCCACGAACGGAAGCCAGTGAAATAGCAAAATAACTTGCGACCTCCACTTGCGAGCCCGGATCTCCCGAACGGCTCAGTTGAATGAGGCTCCTAATCTAGCAAATGTTCACTTGTTAAAGGTATATGGAAGTTTTCCAGGTTTTACTAGGTATATAATTTCAACAATAAGCAAATGACCTTCAATATTTCCATGTGCATAACACCAACTAGATCCGAAATAAACAAAATAAATTGGAAACTATATTTAATGTATAAGATAACAATGCAGTTTCAGGAGGGCGGTGTCCTAGCGAATCAGGGACCATGTCTCAGCAACATGTTGCAGAATGTTGCTGAGAGATCGTCACTGATTGGTCAGTATGAGACACTGCACGCTCAGTAATACAAAGCCTTTGTCTTCGTGAGCTGCAGAAGTTAGACCCAGGTAATATTTGTTTGATTTTAGACAGTAAAAACAGAGCTTTGAAATGTACAAAAGTACAAAATAGTTGACACAAAGGTATTTAATATTAGGTATATTATATAGATTGGGCCTCATTCGAAAGCGATTTGGCCAATTGAATAGGGCTCTATATAAGCACAGAGCATATTTTTTTCCAGGAGTTTTTAGTTAGTGAACTTCTATCCAAAAGCAAGGTCTTCACTAACTAAAAGCTTCTGGAAAAAAATTATGCTCTGTGCTTATATAGAGCCGTATTCAATTGAGAAATTTGCAATTGAATGAGGCCCATTGTTAGCAAGTAATTTTTTGCAATTTCTTCATAAGAAGCGGTGCTACCTTGAAGCTATATACAACCAGGCAAAGGTAAAAAAAAAAATAACAACACAAGAAAACAGACTTTTTGCCTTGGTTTCCATAAAAATGATCAAGCAAGCAACCAATGTTCTCTAATATATTCAGGGCCTCATTCAATTGCGATTTGGCCAATTGAATAGGGCTCTAAATAAGCACATAGCATATTTTTTTTAAAGAAGTTTTTAGTTAGTGAAAAGCTTGCTTTTGGATAGATGCTTACTAACTAAAAACTTTAAAAAAAAATATATGTTATGTGCTTATTTAGAGCCCTATTCAATTGGCCAAATTGCAATTGAATGAGGGCCTCAGTAAATAATATTCATATGTGGTAATGGGTTTATGGTCTATGTGAGGTCCTGGGTGGAATTAATCTTAAATTATAATAGTTTTTTTCTGAAGTTATAGGACAAACTGTTTCTTGTAAAGTTGGAGAGTTAGCAAAAATGAAAAAAAATACTCTTAGTAGTATATTTTACCCAAAGGCGTAATAAGACTAAGTTTTATGTAGTAAGTCTAACTAATTCTAGACAAGTAGCGCTATAATCATAATACAAGTGCTACCCTCCATATCACATATCCAAATATCCAAAGAGAGATGTAAATATGTTCTACAAAAAAACTTGTATGTTGTGTTCTGTTCATTCAATAAAATGTATTGATTGGAGAAGGAATAGGAAACAATTATAGCTACTAAAAACTATACATTTTCTTACCAACCAGCCTCAGACACAGGTTATCCGACAACCACAAACCCCCAGTGGGGTTTTACAATTATTGAAATGTTTATAGAGCAGACCATTTAAATCTCGTAACCTATTTGCCAACCAATATTTCGATTTTTTTTCCATTTAGCCTGGGAATAAACATGGCGGCAAAGGTCACTTCAGTATAAAGTGTAATTAATGACTTTTTTTTACCATAACTGCTTAGTTCATTCTCTATTTTTTAGGAGTGGTCATCTGTTATAATAAATAGGTGCTACCATAGCGTGCGGTCTACCTGAACTATTCTACTTCAATATGAGGTCTACCTTAAATATTACCCTATAGCATGTGGTCTACTAGGTTATGGGCTGGGGTTAGGGTATGTCATAAAATTAAATATAGACTGCACGCTAAAGTAGCGCTTAAGTAGTACCAATAGGCTTTATATTTAATTTTATGACACACCCTAACCTAGTAAACCACATGCTATAGTGTAAAATTTAAGGCATGTGTGTGTGTACGTATAAATAGATAAATAAATACATATATATATATATATACACCATTTTTTAAACATAATTAATGATTTCATATTTACTCTAAATAGTATTTTTCTTCTCTGTGAGATAGTAATAAAACTATAGCTGTCTAATAGTTTAATTTTCAAGATCCATGATTTTTACTTCTTTATTTTAATCATATTTATAATTTTATAACTAGGAAAAAAACAACATGATTTTCTGTACTTTGGAGATTCTTAAAGCTGCTTTTAGCTTTAAGAAACTGCTGTTATCATACTGGAACTGCAAGTATATTAGGAGAGCACATCAAAGATTATATACTCCAAGAAAGGGGGTGTCTGTCTACAATGAGCTGAAATCTCACTATCTTGTATCTAAATGCATGTAGACTGTTCACTAAAGTTGGTGACACCACCTTCATATGGTAACACAGAAACTTACAGGACCCCTGTAGTCAATGTTTTACTATCTGGTCTTTTGAATAACTAAACTTGATAATAACCTCTATATTTTGCCTTTTATATATAGATATACTTTATTTCAGTGTTCCATTTTCTTTTCTGGCATGATTATGTCTGCTAACTTCTCAGGGAGCTACAGTGGATATAACAAGTCTACACATCCCTGTTAAAATGTCAGGTTTCTGTGCTGTAAAAAAATGAGACAAAGATAAATCATTTCAGAACTTTTTCCACCTTTAATGTGACCTATAAAATGTACAACTAAATTGATAAACAAACTGAAATCTTTTAGGTGGAGGGAAGAAAAAAAAATAAAAAAAATAATGTGGTTGCATAAGTCTGCACACCCTCTTATAACTGGAGATGTGGTTGTGTTCAGAATTAAGCAATCACATTCCAAATCGTGTTATAGGAGTCAGCATACACCTGCCATCATTTAAAGTGCCTCTGATTAACCCCAAATAAAGTTCAGCTGCTCTAGTTGGCCTTTCCTGAAATTTTCTTAGTTGCATCCCACAGCAAAAGCCATGGTCCACTGAGAGCTTCCAAAGCATCAGAGGGATCTCATTGTTAAAAGGTATCAGTCAGGAAAAGGGTAGAAAAGAAGTTCCAAGGCATTAGATATACCATGGAACACAGTGAAGACAGTCATCATCAAGTGGAGAAAATATGGCACAACAGTGATATTACCAAGAACTGGAGCTCCCTCCAAAATTGATGAAAAGACGAGAAAAAAACTGGTCTAAGAGGCTACCAAGAGGCCTACAGCAACATTAAAGGAGCTGCAGGAATATCTGGCAAGTACTGGCTGTGTGGTACATGTGACAACAATCTCCCGTATTCTTCATATGTCTGGGCTATGAAGTAGAGTGGCAAGACGAAAGCCTTTTCTTACGAAGAAAAACATCCAAGCCAGGCTACATTTTGCAAAAAACACATCTGAAGTCTCCCAAAAGCATGTGGGAAAAGGTGTAATGGTCTGATGAAACCAAGGTTGAACTTTTTGGCCATAATTCCAAAATATATTTTTGACGCAAAAACAACACTGCACACCACCAAAAGAACACCAGTCAGTATCATGCTCTGGGGCTGTTTTTCTTCAGCTGGAACTGGGGCCTTAGTTAAGATAGAGGGAATTATGAACAGTTCCAAATACCAGTCAATATTGGCACAAAACCTTCAGGCTTCTGCTAGAAAGCTGAACATGAAGAGGAACTTCATCTTTCAGCATGACAACGACCCAAAGCATACATCCAAATCAACAGGAATGGCTTCACCAGAAGAAGATAAAAGTTTTGGAATGGCCCAGCCAGAGCCCAGACCTGAATCTGATTGAAAATCTGTGGGGTGATCTGAAGAGGGCTGTGCACAGGAGATGCCCTCGTAATCTGACAGATTTGGAGTGTTTTTGCAAAGAAGAGTGGGCAAATCTTGCCAAGTCAAAATGAGCCATGCTGATAGACTCATACCCAAAAAGACTGAGTGCCGTAATAAAACCAAAAGGTGCTTCAACCAAGTATTAGTTTAAGGGTGTGCATACTTATGCAACCATATTATTTTATTTTTATATTGTTTCTTCCCTCTACCTAAAAGATTTCAGTTTGTTTTTCAATTGAGTTGTACAGTTTATAGGTCACATTAAAGGTGGAAAAAGTTCTGAAATGATTTATCTTTGTCTTATTTTTTTACAGCACAGAAACCTGACATTTGAACAGGGGTGTGGAGACTTTTTATATCCACTGTATGTTCTTGTAAATTAATGCGTTTTCGAATAGTTCAGTTGAATACACTGGCAGTTTTAGCTGCTGCATTCCCTTTGTGCAGATAGAAACTGAATGGGCTGTTAATTTAGCAATCCACTGTAATGTACTCCTGAAAACATGTTGAAATATTTTTTTTTGCATTTTTGAAAAAGGGGCCTTTTACACAGAAAAAAATCATAAATGAAGTGTCTGTTCACACGAGACTCTGGCAAGTCCCCCAGGCAGAACAACAGCAAGAGCTCTGTACAGAGAGCAGAAGCATAAAGAGGGTTAACCCTTCTTTAATGCAGTTGTGCAGGGAAATGACTGATAGAAACTCTTAAATATGTTACTTGTAGATTAACTGATGACTGATTACATTCCTGAAAGAGAGGCCATAATTCTTTCTGTTCACTGAGCTTGCAACGGCCATTGTCGGCAGATGCTGTTAATAATAAACAGACCAAAGACTGCAAATTTTTAGCTGTTATTAGTATAATTTAAAAAAAGCAATCAGTTATTTTAACATAGAATCTTGTGCTCTTTCACACCATGAAGAGTACTTATAGTGAGGTAAATGGCCCTTTAAACTGCTTTCAAAGTTTTAAACTTGAATGGGTTAAAACATAATTAATTATTATTAAAACATAAAACAAAGCTGCTTGCCAGATCACTGCTGAACAAAAATACTAAATTCCTATCACCAATGCTAGATTACAGAGATTTATGTATATTATTTCAATAATCGAGGTGCCTATATAAAGATAAAGACCTTTGAACCTCAATGGGATCCTCCTTACTGGAAGGCATATAGCCCCACACCTTCAAAGGGATTCTCCTTACTGGTAGGCATATAGCCCCACACCTTCAAAGGGATCCTTCTTACTGGAAGGTATATAGCCCCACACCCTCAAATGGATCCTCCTTACTGGAAGTCATATAGCCCCACATCCTTGAAGGGATCCTCCTTACTGGAAGGCATAGAGCCCCACACTCTCAAAGGGATTCTCCTTACTGGATGGTATATAGCCCCACACCCTCAAAGGGATTCTCCTTACTGAAAGGCACATAGCCCCACACCCTCAATGGGATCCTCCTTACTGGAAGGCATATAGCCCCACACCTTCAAAGGGATTCTCCTTACTGGTAGGCATATAGCCCCACACCTTCAAAGGGATCCTTCTTACTGGAAGGTATATAGCCCCACACCCTCAAATGGATCCTCCTTACTGGAAGTCATATAGCCCCACATCCTTGAAGGGATCCTCCTTACTGGAAGGCATAGAGCCCCACACTCTCAAAGGGATTCTCCTTACTGGATGGTATATAGCCCCACACCCTCAAAGGGATCCTCCTTACTGAAAGGCACATAGCCCCACACCCTCAAAGGGATCCTCCTTACTGGAAGGCATATAGCCCCACACCCTCAAAGGGATCCTCCTTACTGAAAGGCACATAGCCCCACACCCTCAACGGGATCCTCCCTACTGGAAGGCATATAGCCCCACACCCTCAAAGGGATTCTCCTTCCTGGAAGGCATATAGCCCCACAAGTTCACTTGAACACCCTATTGTTAAAGGCATAAGATGCCCAAAGCCAATATAGTTTCTCCCACCTCAGGTAGCGATCAGCCAAAACCAAATGTTAAACTATACAGCAACATAATTATTCTATATATTGTAACATATCAGAGGCTGTATTATGTATTTGTTTATTATATTGCAAAAACACTTTCCCTATTTTCAAGTGTAGCTCTTAAAAGGCTACATTTGAACTATGTCCTCTCTGATTAGTGTTTATAGGACATTGTGCCACCTTTTTGCCACCTGTTTCCATTGGATAAGGCATTAAAGATAGCGCTTTGAGCACACAGAGCAGCCACAAATAATATCCATCCCTGACCATTTTGATAAAACTGACAGCATTATTGTATATTGTTTGTGGGGTGAATTCTTCAGCACAACTTTCAGCCTTTAGCAGCAGTCATACAAAGCGGGGGAACACACTGATGCTGAGTAAAGTCCAACAACTCCCACTCACACAGATCACATATGTTTTTATTTTTCATTTCAAACTATGATTGCAATGCATTGACATTAGTGCAGAATGGTACTGATAACGTTACTGAACTCAAGATCATTATACCGAACAAAAGTTCAGACTCATAATCCGATGAAGAACTGGAAGTACTTGTTTTCTAGTGATATCAAAGCACAACGCCAGAGAGAAAAAAAACAAGAAACACATATTTTAGAGCAGTATTTCTGGTGTTGTATCAATTGCCTGTAATCAGTTATGATCGGGTTATGATTAGGGCTAAAGTGAGTGAGTCAGTCCAACAACAAACTGGTTTCTTCTTAAAGGCCACTAAATTCAGCACAATTTGGTCCGCATCACAGTAAAGATCTCCAAAAAGCATGTTGAAATACAATTTGATTTTTTGAAATACGTGCATTTTTCACTGAGCATTCAATAAATTTAATATTTGTTTACATGAGTCACTGACTGCCCACAGCCAGACACGAACTACAGCTCTTTGTAAGAGGCAAAAGAAGAACAGATATTAACCCATACCACATCTATCTGTGTAGAGTATGGGATGCTGGAATCACCTAAACAGGTCAGTTGTAGGTTAACCTTTGAGTGCAAGTTCAGGGAAAAACTGCTATCGATCAGTGTTCTCACCACTCACGTGGCTGTCTGTTATTTATCATGTAGGTTGGACACATTGTACTTGTAAACAGACATAAAACTTTAGATTTTTTTAGCTGTTATTAGTGTAGCTAAAAAAATAGAAAATTTGAAGATACAATCTTGTACTCTCACACCATAAAGAGCCCTGTCCCTTTAAAGTCAGTTAAAAATTGGCTACATATTGTATTACTGACTTTTCTCTAAAGTAAACCATTCATGAGATATTCACTGTTGTTTGTGCTGCTTTGTTGTTCTTCATAACGAGAGGTGATCTAACTACATGAGAACACTTTGTATATTGCATAGACAGTATTTAATACTCCTTAAGAATAACTTCAATAAAGACTATTACTACTGGATTTTGGGGTGACAGTGTCCCTATAAGGTTGGGATGGGTTAATGTTGAATGTTAGCTTTTGAACTACTATTAGGATTAAGTTTACATAATAGGGTTTGGATTGGTGATAGGGTTGGATTTAGACATGGGTTAAAGTCTGAAAATATATGAAGAAAGGGAGTATGTGTCAAATAACAAAACCTCCCACAATTTAACACTTGTCTCCATGGCCAGATTACCCATTTGGCCAACTAGGCAGCCGCCCAGGGGTGCTTCCCTGTAAAGTGAGATGCTGCAGTTCATAGTCTGGCTTCTAGGGGGTAACCGCCTAGAACAAGACAGCTACAACAGGAAAAGGACAAACATGGGTGTGTGCATACCTTGCATACTCACTCGCAGGGGCTCTTCCACTTCACTGCCTAGGGGCTCCAAAAAGGTAGATCCGGCCCTGCCCGTCTCCCTCCTCTGTTTAGTGCATCACTAGTCGCCTCAGTCTCTAAGCTATCAGGAAGTGCTCAAGTCAGACAAGGTGGAAACTCGTAATGCACATACCGTCTCTGCAATTACTAATATTTATTCAAAAAAATATTTTTAATTATTATTATAAATCATTTTATGTTCGTTACTTGTATACCTGCTAATGTTTTTTTTTTTTTAAATATTCACAAACACATGAGTTTTTTCTCCTAATATACAGCAGTGCTTAAGAAATCAGAGGCTTAGCAACAGAGCAAGCAAAATATATTTAATTAATGTAAAAGTCCTACATATGATTGTTTGTAGAGCTTAATCTATTAAACCAATATGCAAAAAAGTATTTACACCATCAAATCTCCCTTATGAGTAGTTGTACACAATATTAAAACAGTTTAAGTGAATATTTAAGTGAATATTTATAAATTTAGCAGCAATTGTCTCAGATATTTGTTTATTCCAGTAATGGAAAGCTAATTAGTTTACAAGAACTATGGGAAAGTGAATGATGGATCATTTGACATAACAATATGGATGCCTGCGATAATGTTACATTTGGTGTAAAAATGCAAAGGTTGAGTTTATTTGTTTTACTTTCTAAAAACATTTGGTACATTATCGAGTTTGGTCCCGAAAAAAAGTTGCAACATAAATAACGGTAACAGTTACAGAGCCACTGAAATGTTTCAATTTTCATAATTTTTAAATAGTAACAAAGAGCTTGTACATTGTATCCTTTTATTTTATTTAATAAAATGTATTATTGGAGTAGAATAAAAAACATCCATAGATGCTAATAACAATTACTTTTGTGACCAAGCAGACCCAGGCATGGGTCATCCAACAACCACAAACCTCCCAGCGGGGGTTTTATAATTATTGAAATGTATATAGAGCAGACCATTTGAAATCTTTTAACCTTTTTGCCAACCAATATTTCCAGTTTTGCCATTTAACCTGGGAATGAACTTGGTGGGCGGCTGTAAAGGTCAGTTTAGTATAATGAGTAATTAACGCTCCTGACTGCTTAGTTCTATCTTTTTTGTGTTTTAGGAAGCCAGCCTAGTCATCAGTCATATTAATAAATATATTATTATTAATTCATACTCAATTAATTTAAAAAAATAATACTATTCAATATTAATGGTGGGTGAAGTCTAAAGAACAAGATTAGATCAGTTTGAGTCTAGATAAGTATTCGTTGTTGTTGTTCAGTCCTTCAGTTGTGTCTGACTTTCAGTGACCATATGGATGCAGCACGCCAGGGACATCTGTCTGTATTTCTGATTGTGCTTATCCATAGTTTTTTTTGACAAAGATACTTGAGTGGATTACCAGTTCTTTCTCCAGTGGACCATTTATCTGTCCTCTCTGCTATGACCTGCCCATCTTGGGTGACCTTACATGGTATAGCTCACAGCTTCATTGTGGTACACAAGCCCCTTCACCACAACCAAGGTAGAGATCCAGAGGGAAAGATAAGCATTTATAAAATTGCGACCACTTTAAAGGTATATAGAAGTTTCCTGGATTAAGAATGTATCTGATCAGTAGTTTATGCAAATATTTTTGGATATAAAAAAAAGTCCCTGCAACAGTTCTCCAGCTGTCTACCACTTAGTATATCTGGCCCATGTTGTCAATAACGGGTGAAAATGGATTTCATAACTAGTCATTCTACTTGCCCCCACAATGACCCAAACAAAATGATGCACTGCTGTGTTAGAAATATAAAAATGCAAAACACACTATATTTGGAAAGTCACGCGTTTCGCACTGTGCACATCTAACAGATGCAAATGTATCTCAATCAAAAGCTTCCTCACTGTGACTCCAACTTCAAAGATCCTTCCTATCCTTCAGCTCCTTCTAGGTCTGCCATTTGTCCAGTGATGCTTCAACACAGTCCCAGAAAGCCTCCAGGAATATTACTGAGATCTAATCAGAATTTGCATTTAAAATAAGTGCACTCTTAATTTAGTATTGAAGAGTCACACTATAAAGGCTTCATATTTCACATAAACAACCACTGTAACCATGTAAAATATAAAACTGCAACCTATAATTTATTACTTTCTATGCCACAGTGGAGGCTTTCATTTTAAATTCCACCGATCTACTTCCTGAGATCCAGGAAACGCTTTAATGCATAAGACACTTGTATCTCTGCAATAGAAACGTGGTAGCTAAAAAAGGCCAGTGTGTTCATTAGTTTACAAGGACAGAGCATCCTGAGAAAGTAGAGGTAGAAACAGATGAGAAAGCAACATTCAACTACACAAAAATTGCACATAAACTGTAAAAATGTAAAATCTTTATTCATATTGTTTTGCTTTCTAGAAATCGGTTTATTCAAAAGACAATGTAAAAATGACCACAGTGCTACTTTAAACAAAACATATTTTTAAATAATCACTAATATAGTTTGTAAAGTATGCGTAACGCTCCAGCGGAGCACATGCGCACTTTACAAACTATATGTACAGAATTCCATACATCCTGCAGTGCGTGGCGCCATTTGCGCATGAGCACAGCGCAGCACCAGCTGCGCATGGGCACAGCGGGGTGCCAGCCGTGCATGCAGAGTATTGCAGTATATATTGAAGCGTAGCGCCAGCAGAGGAAAGGGACAGAGGGGTGAAGGGGGAAAGAGATACAGGGAAGGGAGTAAGGAGGAAGAGACAGAGGGGGGAAGAGACACAGGGGAGAGAGGAGGGGTGAAAGAGACACAGGGGAAAGAGGGAAAGAGACAGAAGGGGAAAGAGACACAGGGGAGTGAGAGGGGGGAACGAGATACAGGGGAAAGGGAGGTTGGGGAGGAGTGGAAATAATATATATTATCCCGTCATTTATGACGGGCAAACGACTATTATAATATAAATCAGAAATATAGAATAGAATAGATAACTTTAAAAGGGGTTAGATACATTTTTTAATTAAAATGATGTTCAGGGTTAAAATGGATAACTACAGAAGGAGTATTGATCCATGGGGGAATTCCATGGGGGAATCTGACTGCTAGTAGCCCCCCCATGTCAAGGTCTTAATTCTCTCAATCAACAATTCACAATTGATCCACATATTACAAGGGTCAGTGGAGATCTAAAAAGGTTGAACTTGATGGACTAAAATTATTTTTTAAAGCTTAATTACTATGTAACTATGTAGGAATAAATAATCACTGGCTGCTGTGATCCTTTAGGACCTTTCCTGTTATCTTCCCATGGTGCAATGTCAAATAGAGTAGAATAGTTTTTCTATAGGGCTGGTCACCTAATCAGAGAGCAGCCTCTTTAAGTCACTTGTGCCCTTCACATGGAGAAATATCCTGTAGTATATCAGTCTGGTCCCACTCACAAGAGTGACCCAGCCCCGAAATACCAGGCAATTCTACCCTGAACAGGATAAACACCAAACCATGGTGCAATGCCGCACATTTTGTTGACTTGATTCTTTGGGATAAGGTTAGGGTTTAGCATTAGCGTTAGATTTTTCGGGTTAGGGTTTAGGGTAAGTGTTAGGGTTAGAGTTAGGGTAAGGGTTAGGATGTAGGGTAAGGGTAAGGATTAATTTTTAGGGCTAGTGTTTGGGGTTAGGATTAGGGTAAGGGTTAGGGTTTAGGGTATGGGAAAGGGTTAGGGATCCTATTCTGCATCGCTACCTTGTTGTGGTGAAGGGGTTTGTGTACTTCAAATAAGCTGTGAGCTATACTATGTAGGGTCACCCAAGATGGGCAGCTGATAGCAGAGCGGTCAGACTAATTGCGGCCCACTGTAGAAGGAACTGGCAGCCCACTCCAGTATCTTTGCCATGAAAACCATACGGATAAGCACAGATAGAAGCACAGACAAATGTACCTGGCATGCTCCATCCATATGGTCACCAAGAGTTGGGCATGACTGAAGGACTGAACAACAACAAGAGTTAGGGTTTAGGGTTAGCGGTTATGGTAGTGGCAGGTAACAGCTTCTATAGGAAAAGAGCGGAGCGCAAGTGGCGAGTAGGTGGCGCGGCGGCATGCGGCAGGCAGGAAAGATCCATCCTTTATTATAATAGACAACGTAGTTCATAGTTTTCAATAACATATTATGATGAATATAAACCGGGATATTTTATAACAACAAAATGCAGTAAAACAAGTCATAAACAGAGCATCAAAGCGAAGGACGGTCTTCCTGATAGTAGATTTGACAAAGCACCAGTGTTAGAATATTCTCAGTATAGTCCCAGTAAAAACACTCTGTACTCATGTTATGGATACATATCAATCATTTAAGGGAGACAAAGTCCTTTCTAATTTAACATAGTGAGGGAGTTTGAACAGTTTGCCTGAAGTATTAGATCTGTCAAAGCTGTGCGCATAGGCCGAGCTGGCAACTTATTAGCTGGACTGACAGGTGCTGTAAATAGAGGCCGCAGAAAGACATTTTTCTTGTAATGATAAAGGGCTGGAAACCTGTTCTCTTTAAGGAAACATAGACATCCACATGCTATTTCACACAGAGCATATTTAAAAAATACAAATAAAAACAGTTTATAAAATATAAAATAATGTTGATCTGCAATTTACATTAAATGGACTTATAATAATTAATAATAAAACACTTCTAACATGCTGCACTAAAACCAATGGCTGAGAGGGCTCCAGTGCAAAATAGTTTGGAGGCTACAATACATAGGAAATATTTATATAGTAGATAAATAGCACATTTGTGTTCACATCAGGATGTCTGAAACAAGTTTAAAAAATTGTTTCATGCCCAGAATTCCGGGAAATACTGTTATTACACTGCACTCTGGGAACCTTGACAGGGACATGCAAATGTGCCCACAAAGGCTTCGCTCTTGCAATCCATAACCATATCAAACATGGTTTCCCTTAAGCATATGCCCGCTGTATCAAACAGCTTTGAGCAAAGCTAGGGTTGGATTATACACAAGCTAGGAATCCCACCCATGTACAGCCAAGGTTACTGCCTCTCATCAGCGTGGGGCCAGGTATTTTGAGTAGATAGTTAACCACAACAATCATAGAGCGAGAAAGATAGTTGGCGCCTTGTGAGGGTCAAAAAAGTGTCAACAAATCTAACTAATGTTCTACCTTTCTCTCCTCCCTTAATAAAATAGGAGCCTTGAATTGTAGTGGGCCCAGAGTTTGTGAAAAGGCATGTGGGAGACTCAGAAAATGTATGGAGGAAGGTGCTCTGGTCTGATGAGACTAAAATTGAACTTTTCGGGCATCAAAGAAAACTCTGTCTGGCGCAAACCCAACACATCACATCACCCAAAGAACACCATCCCCACAGTGAAACATGGTGGTGCCAGCGTCATGCTGTGGGATGTTTTTCAGCAGCCGGGATTGGGAAACTGGTCAGAGTTGAGGGAAATATGGATGGTGCTAAATACAGGGATATTCTTGACCAAAACCTGTACCACTCTGTGTGTGATTGGAGGCTAGGACGGAGGTCCACCTTCCAGCAGGACAATGACCCCAAACACACTGCTAAAGCAACACTTGAGTGGTTTAAGGGGAAACGTGTTGGAATGGCCTAGTCACAGCCCAGACCTCAATCCAATAGAAAATCTGTCGTCAGACTTAAAGATTGCTGTTCACAAGCGCAAACCATCCAACTTGAAGGAGCTGCAGCAGTTTTGCAAGGAGGAATGGGCAAAAATCCCAATGGTAAGATGTGGCAACCAAATAGAGGAGCGAGGAGCTGTAATTGCTGCAAAAGGTGGCTCTACAAAGTATTGACTTTAGGGGGTGAATAGTTATGCACATTAACTTTTCTGTTATTTTGTCCTATTTGTTGTTTGCTTCACAATAAAAAAAAAAACCTCTTCAAAGTTGTGGGTATGTTCTGTAAATTAAATGATGCAAATCCTCAAACAATCCATGTTAATTCCAGGTTGTGAAGCAACAAAACACGAAAAATGCCAAGGGGGTGAATACTTTTGCAAGGCACTGTATAGTCATATGTTAAACATTTTTTTTGAAGAAGTACACTTGAAGATATAGGCAAGATATTTTTAATATGTAAAAATATAATATATGCTCTAATGTACTACTTTTTATATTGAACTAGCGAATTGCCCGTCAAAAAATGACGGCAATGAAATTGTAAGGTAGCTAATGCTGTTTGGTGTGTAATACTAAAATATATAATACATTAATAAATGAATATACTTTACCTATTTTGAAGCATTGTGTTGAAGAGCTGCAATGTGTTTTGATGTTGCTGCAGCATTAGTGGTGTGGAGCTGCTGTGTAAGCGTGCTGAATGTGTGCAGTGTAATACTGTGCGTGCGCGAGACGAAACCGTTAGTGTAGTGGTGTACTTCCGCATTGGCGTAAAATGGCGGCTTATCTGTGTTATGCGTCTTTGCGGATTATCCGTCGGTGCTTCGTGGGGTTTTTCGAGTTTCGTGTGTTGTTTTGCGAGTGTGTTGTGGTGTTTTACGTTTTGAGAGTGCTGTAGCCTCGTTTCGTTTTTTTCGTCTGCCATTTTTTCTGAAAAAAAAATGTTTGAAATGTTTGTATGTCGGCGTGTTGCGTCCGATGTTTGCGAGGTCGTAATGTCTGGTAACGTGTCTCGTGTGGTGTTTGCGTGTGTAGCAGCCTCGTTTTCGTTTTGTTCGGCTGACATTTTTTCTCTCGCTTAGCAAATTTTTTATTGTCCCAACTCTTTTATTTTGATTGAAATGAAGTTGTAAGTTGCATTTTTGAGGTCCTGGGTGCTCCCTCTTGGTGTAGGTAAGGTTTTTATGTATGTGCTGTGTGTATGTATTGTGTTTTTAATTTTGTGAACGTGTGTGGTATGTTGTTTGTGAGTGTCGTAATGTGTGTGTCGTGTTATTTGCGTTGCGACATGAAGTTTGCGAGGGTCGCAGTTGCTGGCATGGAGCACCTTCGGCGCTCCATGCCAGCAACTGTGGCTCTCGCCCAGTTCCCCTTGCTTTGCGAGGGCCGCGGGCTCGCTACGCGAGCCCGCAAGCGTTAGCAACAACTCGCATGCTCACAGCTATATATGTGATACTGACAACGGGCCTCATTCAATTGTGATGCGGCCAATTGAATAGGCCTCTATAAAAGCACATAGCATATTTTTTTACTGAAGTTTTTAGTTACTGAACTTCTATCCAAAAGCAAGGTCTTCACTAACTAAACACTTCTGTAAAAAAATATGCTATGTGTTTATATAGAGCTCTATTCAATTGGCCGAATCGCATTTGAATGAGGTCCAAAGAACGTGAGGTCAGGGGTACACCATACACTTGTCTCTCTGTCTGTGTCCCTCCTGTCTCTCTCTGTCTGTGTCCCTCCTGTCTGTGTCCCTCCTGTCTCTCTCTGTCTGTGTCCCTCCTGTCTCTCTCTGTCTGTGTCCCTCCTGTCTCTCTCTGTCTGTGTCCCTCCTGTCTCTCTCTGTCTGTGTCCCTCCTGTCTCTCTCTGTCTGTGTCCCTCCTGTCTCTCTCTGTCTGTGTCCCTCCTGTCTGTGTCAGTCCTGTCTCTCTCTGTCTGTGTCCCTCCTGTCTCTCTGTCTGTGTCCCTCCTGTCTCTCTCTGTCTGTGTCCCTCCTGTCTCTCTCTGTCTATGTCCCTCCTGTCTCTCTCTGTCTGTGTCCCTCCTGTCTCTCTCTGTCTGTGTCCCTCCTGTCTCTCTCTGTCTGTGTCCCTCCTGTCTCTCTCTGTCTGTGTCCCTCCTGTCTCTCTCTGTCTGTGTCCCTCCTGTCTCTCTGTCTGTGTCCCTCCTGTCTCTCTCTGTCTGTGTCCCTCCTGTCTCTCTCTGTCTGTGTCCCTCCTGTCTCTCTCTGTCTGTGTCCCTCCTGTCTCTCTGTCTGTGTCCCTACTGTCTCTCTGTCTGTGTCCCTCCTGTCTCTCTCTGTCTGTGTCCCTCCTGTCTGTGTCCCTCCTGTCTCTCTCTGTCTGTGTCCCTGCTGTCTCTCTGTCTGTGTCCCTCCTGTCTCTCTCTGTCTGTGTCCCTGCTGTCTCTCTGTCTGTGTCCCTCCTGTCTCTCTCTGTGTCCCTCCTGTCTCTCTCTGTCTATGTCCCTCCTGTCTCTCTGTCTATGTCCCTCCTGTCTCTCTCTGTCTGTGTCCCTCCTGTCTCCCTCTCTCTGTGTACCTCCTGTCTCTCTCTCTCTCTGTGTCCCTCCTGTCTCTCTCTGTCTGTGTCCCTCCTGTCTCTCTCTGTCTGTGTCCCTCCTGTCTCTCTCTCTGTCTGTGTCCCTCCTGTCTCTCTCTGTCTGTGTCCCTCCTGTCTCTCTCTGTCTGTGTCCCTCCTGTCTCTCTCTGTCTGTGTCCCTCCTGTCTCTCTCTGTCTGTGTCCCTCCTGTCTCTCTCTGTCTGTGTCCCTCCTGTCTCTCTGTCTGTGTCCCTCCTGTCTCTCTCTGTCTGTGTCCCTCCTGTCTGTGTCCCTCCTGTCTCTCTCTGTCAGTGTCCCTCCTGTCTCTCTCTGTCTGTGTCCCTCCTGTCTCTCTGTCTGTGTCCCTCCTGTCTCTCTCTGTCTGTGTCCCTTCTGTCTGTGTCCCTCCTGTCTCTCTCTGTCTGTGTCCCTCCTGTCTCTCTGTCTGTGTCCTTCCTGTCTCTCTCTGTCTGTGTCCCTCCTGTCTCTGTCTGTGTCCCTCCTGTCTCTCTGTCTGTGTCCCTGCTGTCTCTCTGTCTGTGTCCCTCCTGTCTCTCTCTGTCTGTCTGTGTCTCTCCTGTCTCTCTCTGTCTGTGTCCCTCCTGTCTCTCTGTGTCCCTCCTGTCTCTCTCTGTCTGTGTCCCTCCTGTCCCTCTCTGTCTGTGTCCCTCCTGTCTCTCTCTGTCTGTGTCCCTCCTGTCTCTCTCTGTCTGTGTCCCTCCTGTCTGTGTCCCTCCTGTCTCTCTCTGTCTGTGTCCCTCCTGTCTCTCTCTGTCTGTGTCCCTCCTGTCTCTCTCTGTCTGTGTCCCTCCTGTCGCTCTCTGTCTGTGTCCCTCCTGTCTGTGTCAGTCCTGTCTCTCTCTGTCTGTGTCCCTCCTGTCTCTCTGTCTGTGTCCCTCCTGTCTCTCTCTGTCTGTGTCCCTCCTGTCTCTCTCTGTCTGTGTCCCTCCTGTCTCTCTCTGTCTGTGTCCCTCCTGTCTCTCTCTGTCTGTGTCCCTCCTGTCTCTCTCTGTCTGTCTGTGTCTCTCCTGTCTCTCTCTGTCTGTGTCCCTCCTGTCTCTCTCTGTCTGTGTCCCTCCTGTCTCTCTCTGTCTGTGTCCCTCCTGTCTCTCTCTGTCTGTGTCCCTCCTGTCTCTCTCTGTCTGTGTCCCTCCTGTCTCTCTGTCTGTGTCCCTCCTGTCTCTCTCTGTCTGTGTCCCTCCTGTCTGTGTCCCTCCTGTCTCTCTCTGTCTGTGTCCCTCCTGTCTCTCTCTGTCTGTGTCCCTCCTGTCTCTCTCTGTCTGTGTCCCTCCTGTCTCTCTCTGTCTGTGTCCCTCCTGTCTCTCTGTCTGTGTCCCTCCTGTCTCTCTCTGTCTGTGTCCCTCCTGTCTGTGTCCCTCCTGTCTCTCTCTGTCTGTGTCCCTCCTGTCTCTCTGTCTGTGTCCTTCCTGTCTCTCTCTGTCTGTGTCCCTCCTGTCTCTCTCTGTCTGTGTCCCTCCTGTCTCTCTGTCTGTGTCCCTGCTGTCTCTCTGTCTGTGTCCCTCCTGTCTCTCTCTGTCTGTCTGTGTCTCTCCTGTCTCTCTCTGTCTGTGTCCCTCCTGTCTCTCTGTCTGTGTCCCTCCTGTCTCTCTGTCTGTGTCCCTCCTGTCTCTCTGTCTGTGTCCCTCCTGTCTCTCTCTGTCTGTGTCATCCCTCTCTGTCTGTGTCCCTCCTGTCTCTCTGTCCCTCTTTCCCTCCAGGCTGTCTCTTTCACCTCAGTCCCCAACATGTCTGCCGGTCCCTCCCCAGGGAGGAGTTGAGAGCAGCAGGGGGAGGAGTTGAGAGCATCTGGGGGGAGATGTTGAGAGCAGCCGGGGGAGGAGTTAAGCACAACAGGGGAGGAGTTAAGATGGGCAGGGGAGGAGTTAAGAGTGGCGGGGGAGGAGTTAAGAGCGGCGAGCGTGCAGGAGTTGTGAGTTGTGTGAGCCCGCAAGCGTGAGCAACGGCTCGAGCGGGCTCGTATGCTCACAACTATATATGTGACTAGCGAATTGCCCGTCAAAAAATGACGGCAATGAAATTGTAAGGTAGCTAAATTAGTAAATGAATATAGTGTACCTATTTTGAAGCATTGTGATGAAGAGCTGGCAATCTGTGTTGATGTTGCTGCAGCATTAGTGGTGTGGAGCTGCTGTATAAGCATGCTGAATGTGTGCAGTGTAATACTGTGCGTGCGCGAGACCAAACCGTTAGCGTAGTCGTGTACTTCCGCATTGGTGTAAAATGGCGAGTAATGTGTGGTATAGGTCTGTATCGGAATATCCGTAGGTGTTTTGTGGTGTTTTGCGAGTTTAGAGTGCTGTAGCCTCGTTTTCGTTTTGTTCGGCGGCCATTTTTTCTCTCGCTTAGATTTTTTTTTAGTCTCTAAACTGTTTTATTTCGAGTAAAATCGAGGTGTAAGTTGCATTTTTGAGGTCCTGGGTGCTCCCTCTTGGTGTAGGTAAGTTTTTTATGTATGTGCTGTGTGTATTTATTGTGTTTTAAATGTTTGTATGTCGGCGTGTTGCGTCCGATGTTTGCGAGGTCGTAATGTGTGGTAACGTGTTTCGTACGTTGTTTGCGTTCCTCGTAAAATTTAGCGAGTGTCGTAATTTGAGTAGCGACGTGAATTTTGCGAGGGTTTGAGGCCCTTGCCCAGTGACCTCGCCAGCAACTGAGTCCCTCGCTTCGCGAGGGGCCTCAGTTGCTGACATGGAGCGCCTTCGGCGCTCCATGCCAGCAACTGAGGCCCTTGCCCAGTGACCTCGCCAGCAACTGAGGCCCTCGCTTCGCGAGGGGCCTCAGTTGCTGACATGGAGCGCCTTCGGCGCTCCATGCCAGCAACTGAGGCCCGTGCCCAGGGACCTCGCCAGCAACTGAGGCCCTCGCTTCGCGAGGGGCCTCAGTTGCTGGCATGGAGCGCCTTCGGCGCTCCATGCCAGCAACTGAGGCCCTTGCCCAGTGACCTCGCTACGCGAGGGCCGCGGCTCGCTTCGCGAGCCACGGCCCTCGCTTCGCGAGGGCCGCGGGCTCGCTACGCGAGCCCGCAAGCGTGAGCAACGACTCGTACGCTCACAACTATATATGTAATTGCTGTTGTGAAATATATCATTTTGGAAACATGACAGTTAAAACTGCAAATACTTTCATTAGGAATAATGGCAAATTTAAGGCACACAAGAAACAGGGAGAAACAACTGAGGAAAAATGGCATTACACAATAAATAATAATTACATTTAAGATAAAAACGTTGTCCATTATCAAGCTTAGTTATTCCAAAGACCATGCAAAATATTATTTATTAAATAAACCCAAATCAAGCTAAAATAATACCGCAAGTAAATACATTATTACTGAGTCGTGCTTTTCTTACAACCATCTACATAGAATCTCCTGACTGAACCCTTCGGAAGCCTCCATTCTTTTCTGCAGTAACCATGGTATATAACCTTGAATAGAGCAATCATTGGGCCAAGATATTTAACCAGTCTCCAAGGAGATTTTCCAATAAAAACTCGAAAGTGCTCTATAATATTGCACAAATATAATAGTTAATAATTTAAGCTACAGAATTATCAATGTAGGGAATCTTGTATGTGTTATTTATATAAAGCCAACATTGTACACAATACTTCAATAATTAACATGCAAGCTATTTCTTACCACAAACATGGCGTGCACAACGAGAGCGCACACAGACACCACATTTGTGTCCCCTTTGTCCTAAATTTTGTAAAACTACTAGAATCGTAAAGGATCAGGGAAGTGTCATTGTGCAAAATGTATTTAAATAGTTTAAAATAATTAAACACTGCATTTAATTTTTAACTAATGTATTTCAATTTGCTTTGTTCCAAATATGGGATTTATTGGAAATGTCAAAATATTTTTTGGCCATTGATAGTTCATATAATTGAACACAATACAGAAGTAAGCAAGACAATCAGGCCCATGGTAGTAGTGACGGTGCCTTATCTGAGCCATTACTCAAAATGGGCTGCATTGATAGCTATGACTGTTATTAAGAAGTATAACTAGTGTCAGGGCACCTAATTTTCATTGGTAAATATCTGTTTATCTCAGGGTTTATCTATAAATACTGAAGAAAATTAAATTCTCCATCGGGATTTGTAGGACTTGAACTTTACATAATGCTCGTCTACCCCTTACCTGGTTGACTAGAACACATGGGGCCTCATTAAATTCCAAGACCGCGTTTGCCTTCATACAGACCATAAGTCTGCTTGAAAATTGAAACAGTTACAGATTAATTTAATTGAACAAGCCCATAATTACATGGTCGAAAACAAAATCCGTAAACCATTTAACAGTACGTAGCATTTCAGGGCATGATCATGATCAATTAAATAAGCCCGTAAGTACTGATTTAGAAACAGCCAATAGTAAATGAGCCCGCCATCATGACATCAGTAAAACATGGAGTTTAAACGTCAATCAATTGGTGTTTAGACATCTTATATGTGATCGGACTCGCAATCTATTGATATAAAAATCAATAAAAATGAATGTAGAAACTGTTCTAGGCCATGTGGGTGGCCTGATATGTATTAACTCCTTGAGTCCCGAGATTGATATAACACAGAAAATAAATGTAAAAAAAGTATTTTGTTATTGCAGATTTGCGAGCTTGAGACTGTTGTGCAATTAATTATAATGTCTTTCATCACTTTCCCTGTATTTTACAGAGCAGTATTTTGTTTTTTTACTTGCTTTTGTAGTGTTATGAACAGGTGTTTAACCCCCTTGTGAGTCCTCTTTAGTACTCGTAGGATTTTTTGCAACATTTGCAATTAACGGGTTTGATGGCAATTGCGGGTTTGTGGAATTGTAGCAATTTAATAGTGATTTGCAATTTAAGCGATTGTAACATTTACGGGCTTGAAAGACAAGGCTTAGATGGGTCGGAGTAACAATTTTGACAACCGCAGGGATTTTCCGCCTGTAACCCGCAAATCGTTTGGAGGTAGCTAGAGGAAGCCAATTAAATATCAGTAGATTATGCAGGCTACATTACGGGCTTCAGTAATTGTGATTTTGACTGTTTAATAGGGCCCATGGTCTGACTGATTTCACCAGTAATCTTACTAATTGCTTTCTACCATGATATGTATAGTTTTCCATTCCTTTTCTTTCTTTGTTGTTGTTGTTCAGTCATTTATTTGTGTCCAACTCTTTGTGACCCTATGGACCTCTGCACACCAGGCATTTCTATCTAGGTCTCTGGTTATGCTTATTCATAAGGTTATCTTGGCAAAGATACTGGAGTGGTTGCTAGTTCCTTCTCCAGTGGACTGCAATTTGTCTGACCTCTCTGCTATGACCTGCCCATCTTGGGTAACCCTACATGGTATAGTTCACACTTTCATTGACATACACAAGCCCCTACACCATGACCAGGTGGTTATCTAGAAGGGGCTTTCTTTCTTTACCTCTTAATGTTTTTTCTTTGACGTACCACCTCCCATTCCCATACTGCCATTGTCTGATGCTTTCCTGGTACCCTTAAAGGACCACCAAAGGATCGCTGCTTACATATTTATAGTAAAGTCTTATGAATAACTTCCTAATTTCCAAATTGTTTTTAAAAAGTTTAAAATAAATACACCCAGCCAATTTTAAATGACTTTATTCAGTTTTGCTTTAATGGAGGCAGGCAATTTGTCTTTGTACCTATAAGGATTAGCAACCTGGGAAGAATACGAAGAGCCATGGATTCAGATAAGATCTCTATTCAGATTTGTTGACAACTACCATTCTAAACAGAACCACAGAAGTATACAAGAGTAACCACATGTATAAACCTCTCCTACAAGCTACAAGTAGACTAGCAGTGCATGTAGTGTCGGAGCTAATCAATGGAGGACCTGGTACAAAAAAGGGGTTGTGGTCAATTTATTTGAGTTGGGCCACCCCTAGGTCCACTTACCATATATATACTCTAATACTTACCACTCATGTACATTTCACACTCCTACATATACTTTTTTTAAAGAATTATAGTAGTCTGAAGCTCAAAGATAAATATTAAGTGACAAAGTCACTATTAGTAATTATATACTCCTTGATTCAAAAAGACTTATTTAGCTTAAAGATGTGCCTTTTACTATTTTCAATAAAAGAAAGTGTTTCTACCATACTTGTACGGGACTTTCCAGCAGCTCCTTACCTTACCTTCTACTCCTAGCATCCTGTCTGAGTGAAGCTCGGCGTTCCGCATACCTGATCGCAGGTGGGCTATTGCGCATTGGGGTTTCCGTGAGGGGGGCCTGGGGATGATGCAGAGGACCCAGAGGGTGGAAGTCCCCATGTGGTTTACCAAAAAAAAAAGCAGCACTAGCTATGGCTCCCTCCAGGGTCGGGCCCCGGTGTATTGCACCCCTGCTAGATCCTCCCCTAAGTACATGGTTGAAGCATCAATACACAAACATAACCCACTAAATTTAAGATTTTCCTAGTTGGATAAATAATTCAAGTGTGAAGTTTTTTTCTGCATAAAATCTTACAGATAGTTCCTCACTGGTTTCTCCCCATTGCAGCTCATGAAGGGTTGCACTGTCTCATTGTAACCAATGAGTGGCAACATTATGCAACATGCTACTTGAGAGAGGTCACTGATAGGCTAATTTGAAAGACGGCACTTTACAATCTATTTCTTCATGAGCCACATGAGCTACAGACCCAAACAGATGCAAATTGTATGATTTTAGGACGAAAAACTGACCTTGTAAGCACTTCTTAATAAAATAAAGTACACAAATATAAATTGAAACATATTGAGCTATATTATATTCCTAATGAAATCCACAAACCTTACATGTCCCTTTAACTTTGTTCCACACAATAGACTTGGATTGCAATTAGAAACAGATGAGAGTATTGGGATGACCATTAGCAGACAACGAGCAAAATGATCTGTTTTATTATTGTAATTATTCCTTATATTGCTAGTGGACCTCTATGCCTCTGCAGATGACACCAAATTCTGCAACAGGGTTAAAATTGCAGGAAAATGCAAAATGATATACTTATAACACAAAACCTGGAGGGTGAATATATACTTAATGGTATTTTAATGACCACAACAGAAGAGGAAATGGACTTTGGAGTTATTATACTGGATGATTTAAATGTAGGCAAAAAATATATACAGAAGAAAACACTTCACTGCCTTAGTATGTATGGTTCAGAGTAGTGTTTTTAACCATTTTTGATCTGGGGTCTGTCTGGGCGCCATCCAGTGCTCATGGGGATGGCTATGAGATTCGCACTGATTTGAATAGAGTACCATTTAACTGCTTATGCATTTTTCTATAATTCATCTGCAACTGTAACTAATGGTGATGGTTTGTGTAAAGTGTAAGGCTCGCCTCGTCTCCGAGAATCAACACATAAGGTCTTAAGCGCGGGTCCTAGGACCAGCTGTTTAGAGCCACTGGTTTAGAAGACACAAGCAGAGGGGTGCATGATAGAAACCCTCAGATACATTCAAGTATTTAATAAAGTCTATAAGTAATGTTTATTCTAGAAAAGAGGAACACAAGAACAAGAGGTCATGATCTGACGTTATACAGAGGAAGATTTAAATACTACTTACAGAAAACGTTAGGAATCTCAGCATTTTGCGGATATGCTATAAGTGACCTTGGCTTTTGCTAAATGGGAATTGAAAACATATTTATCTTTGTTGCTTCTGAATAAGAGTATGTGATAATGTATCATTGTTTTATTTTTTCTATTTTTCAAATGATGATCTTCAAGCATAAAAAAAACTGATCCAAATGCTTAGCTGACCTGGAGGCTTTCCCCTAGCAGCCACTGAGCAGTAATACAGATGTATGAGTTATATGAGTTATACTTGTCTGCCAATAAAATCTACACACAAGGCCCAGGCCTAGGGCAGCCCATTTCCAGGGGGTGGCAGGCTGCCAGAAGATGCAGTGCTGTACACTGAAACATGTTTATATATGCAAAGAAATGTCTATATGCCACGATATTTCTGTCTGTAAAATCATTTGAAATTTTCTGATATGGCCCTATTGGTTCTTACTTTCCATTAAATATTAATTTCTACGGAACTTATGTTGCTTTGCTTTTTTGGGAGAGGGGCTAATTCTGGAAGGGGTTTTGGGGGGTGATTTGGGAAAGGGTCTTGAGAGGATGGGATCTCTTTTAGGTAGGGGTCTTTAGTAGCTGATTTGGCCGGGGTCTTGGGCAGGGGAGGGGGACTGCTTTGGGAAGGATTTTGGGGAAGTAAGCTGCTTCGAAAGGAGTTTTGGGGAAGGGAGCTGTTTTGGGAAGGGTTTCTGGTGAGGAGAGTTGCTTTGAGAAGGGGTCATGGGGGAAGGAGCTGACTCTGGCATGGTTCTTGGGGAGATGCTCTCCAAAGGAGTCTTGGGAAGGAGAGCTGCTTATGGAGGGGTCTTGGGGAGGTGAGGGAGCCGTTTTAGAAAAGGTCTTTTATGAAAGGCACAATGGGTAGTTGAAAAGGTGTCGCCGTTTGATTTGGCGAGGGCATTTTTTTGCACCGGGGCCTTCTATTCTCTAGCTCTGCCATTGAATGAAATCATTATATAATATAATAATCATGTATAAATTACCCAGAGTGTTGTATAATCTACATCTAGTGATATTACAAAAACAGTTTCACAACAACATGAACAGAAAGTCACCTAGCAACCAAGGGCACACGCTTTATGCTTCAATTCATGGTCCACATACTTTTAATTGCAAGAACCTTAAGGTATTTATGAACAATAATGGTGTTTATACTTCACTGTACATGACAACAATGTGCCATACCTCATCAGCATTAACAGGACAAATTACCAATTATTTCTGCAGGGCTTAAATGATTTCTTGACATAAAACAGCTATCCTAATGAGCAAAGAATGCGTCATTTAAAAAAAAAAAACTTTAATACTTAGATGACTTCCTTTTTCTAAGCCGCATTAAAGTCTGCTTGTATACAGTAAACTGATCCTTTGATATTTTTTTTATTTGTAAATTCAATATGGAGTAAAACTGAGCCATTTGTGTCATGCCTATGTAAGGCTTTGTGCAAGGACGTTATAAATCTTGACTGCTTCCGACAAGAAAAACGTGTTGAAATATCAACTTTTCATAAGTTTTAGATTTAAATTAAAGTTAATGTTTGAAAATGCAATTTCTGTAGGATAGGGCTTATAGTTGTCCTTGCTTCTGAGCCTATGTGGAGGAATGGGTTGTGTCAAATTCTAAGAGCTCCAATGATATAAAAAAACTCCCTCCCTCTTCCTCTTCCCACCTTCTCAAATCTACCTTCACTGACAAATTAACTAAACATGCCCCTTTTTTACTAATGAGCAAGTTTTACAGCAAACAATATGGAATTTTATATACACAAATACCGTCTTGAAAAATTAAGATTTTCTTTGAAAGCAACTGTAACATAGCGACGTAAATTAGGAACAAAATCGGAATAACATATTTATTTATTTATTCACACTAACTATAAGTAACTAATGAATGCTGAGCCTAAATAAGAAAACCACATTCATGTGGCGAAAAGTTCATAAGGCAGAAGTTTTGACCTTTTCTCATTTAGGAGCTGCGATTATTAGTTACTCATAGTAACTTTGAAGTTCGATTTGGGTCAATAGTTGAATCCAGTCTGTTAGTTGGGATCTGGTTGTTACAGTCTGCAGTATAGAAGAGCTAGTAGTTCAAACAAGTCACATATATATTGTGATTGTTTTTAGTTTTTTAGATTTTATATTGCGTGCAATCATAAAAGTTGGTCAGTGGGCTAGAGGAATACAGTCTTTAATATCCCTATTGAGAGGTTGAATCGTAGGAGGTGACTCACAACACCATGCAATATTGTTGTTAGGCTTTAATTTGTTAGTTGAGCCTTCCAGATAGGAGGATCCTTTTGTAGTCTTCTTTACTATTTATTGTACAAAATAGGGTGTCCCCATATTTGTTGATTTTTTATGATCTGTTGAAGATATGTTTGAATGTGGACTTTGGACTCTATATGTATGATATTTTTTAGAAGAAGGGGTGCCCGATCCTAACTAACCAGCTGGTGTATATATACTAAAAGCTCTGTAAGACTCCTAGTCATCACAGCCCAAACATGATATAAGCTGTTGATAATATGAGAACCAACCTCTCTATTGTTATATGGGCTCTATATGTAAGTTGTTGATGCATCAGTAAAGTTATTCTGATTTTATTCCCAATTTAGGGTACAGATTGGTGTTAAGCATCAGGATTTTTTCTTTTCATTTTTGGTTCATTTTCACAAGCATATAACATTTTTCCTAAATTACAATGCTGATAAATAAGATATTAAAAAATAAAAATTAACTTTTATTGTGTATAAAAATAGCAACGGCTTAGTTGTATATAGTTTTTCATTTAAACGCTGCAATAATGGCAATTTCATATACGGCAATTGTTTCACATATGGTGGGCTAAGAGTGATAGAAGCCCTCCACCGTAAAAATTACAGTAGTACAAATAAGAAATAGTACATAAGGAATAGTGATTCCATTTGAATGTTTAAAAATAAGTTGATGAAAACTTATTTCCTGCCCAAATTTCTCAGAAATACAGTATATGCACTGCAGTCTGGGAAAACTGGGCGGGGTATGCAAATGAGGCCACATAATGCACCATCACTCTGTCAATCCAAACCATTTTAAACATGGCTCCTTTTACGCATATGCTTACTGTTTTTCACAGTTTTAGACATAGCAACGGATGGATTTTTCACAAACCAGGTCACTTAACCGCATACAGTACTGTTTCACGGTTACTGCCGATCCTCAGTATGGTGTGAGTGCTTGGTTTGTGTGGTAATCGTTGTAGAGAGTAGTTCTATACAGCAATTGTTTCACATATGGTGGGCTAAGAGTGATAGAAGCCCTCCACCGTAAAAAGTACAGTAGTACAAATAAAATAACTACTCTCTACAACTGCAGTGCATATACTGTATTTCTGAGAAATTTGGGCAGGAAATAAGTTTTCATCAACTTATTTTTAAACATTCAAATGGAATCACTAATGTACTATTCCTTATTTGTACTATATATATATATATATATATATATATATATATATATATATATATATATATATCTACATTAACAATAGCTATAGCATACAACAAATTAATTTGTTAAATTTGATGTACAATATAGTTGCTGTGTGTTAGCAATAAGTAATGTATGTCCTGATTTAATTAAACAAGATTAATTTGCATGCAACATAATATATACTTAACAGAAGTTTGCATGTCTTGCTACAATGGCAGAGGGAATACTCCAGTGAGAGATTTCAGACAACGTCTTGACATTATTTAAGCAATTATGCGACTTCACAACAGTGACTGGCATTTGAAGACCTGTTAGTATTTTGCATCAATAAATGAAGTAAAAATGTTGTTAATGTTTAATCCTCAGAGAATGATTTTATTCACTGCAATACATTACAGATAAATTGTGAATAATAAACCTTATAGATCTGTCACTTCATGAAAATGACAAACTGAATAAGAAAACAGCCTAAGGAGAGTCATTATAGAGGCTGTGTCCTTGGCTAAGGGTCATGGGATGGGGTTAATAATATTATATTCACTCTTTAGTGGTCATGTCATAGGTTACTATGATTGAGTATGGGCTGTAAAACGAGACATACAATTTATCAATACTGCTCTACATCATTAAAGCACTAAAATCCAAGTGAAACTTTTTTTTTTTAAATGATGAATATTTTACTGTTTTCCAAGTGTTATTTCTCCAAGTTAAAAAACTTGTTGAGCTTCCTTCACTCTGCAAGTTATGCAAGGACCAAAAATCACAAGCACCCTGCTGATAACAATACATTCTCTTTGCTGCATCCCAACAATGTGAGTGTATTTAGCCATTCTAAGCTCAAAGTGAAAATGTATTATTGCATTGAAGACAATGACTTGTAACCTTCCAGGGCCTGTGAGAATTTACCCATAAGCAGTGCAAGCCAGACTCCATGTTGACTAAATGTAAACAGGTTGAGTGATGTGAAAGCTAACAGGAGATCCTTTTAAAACAATTATAAAACAATGAAAAGTCATTGAGTAGTACATTAACAATTAAAGGTATGAATAATACAAGGACCTTTCCTGCTTTGTCCCCACTAGCAGTTGCATGCAGCAGCCAGTAGGTATCAGAAGCAGTGTGGGGCCAAGACTTTATTTAATTTATTCTTAGGGTTAGTGTTAGGGACAGGTTTAGGGTTAGGGTTTGGGTTCAGAGTTAGGGTAGTGGCACCTGACAAACTTTACATAGTAAAGTAATGGAGCGATGTGCGTGCCACTATTTTACTATGTTAAGCTTATCATTTGCTACTAACCTAACCCTGAACCCTAAACCTAACCCGAAGCCCTAACCCTAAACCCTAACTCTAGCCCTCACTCTAAGAAAACATTTAACAAAGTGTTGGTGCACCACCACTGCACCACCTACTGGCTTCTGCGCTCCACTGCTGGTGGGGGCAAAACAGGAAGGATTTTATCAGTTATCAATTATTTTTTTTACATTTGGAAGGAACACTTATTGTTATTCCATGGAGTCTAAATGCATCAGACCAGTGCTAGAAGCCCCTGCTACTTAAAAAGCCCCCATACAGGAAGTGCTGAGGGTCTTTGGGAGCAGTTTTGAACTTAATGATTACCACGAAAGGCAAAACATTGTGAATTATATAAAGCAAATCTTGGAAAACACACAGTTTGACATAAACACACATTGATATAGTTTGTTTTTGTGGACTAATTAATACAATCTCTAACACTAAAACACATGGGTCTGTGTGGTGTAGGGCACCTCAGATGTAAATCTGGCCCTGTTCTCCCCCACATATGAAAGATATATATATTTGAAGGTGTCAGTTTAAATTCAGATCTTTGTTAGCTGCATGTTCCAATATGAATTTGTCTTAGTATACCAGTCATTTTTTAGTAACTAAATTAGGCAGATGGTCAAATATACTGATCAATTTGCCCTGTTTGATGTGATTTGGCTATTTTACTTTAAATGTTGCAGACCTCTGCCAATTCACCTAGCAATGCAAATATAGGATTATGTTCCTATTACATACATGCGTTGCAATGTGTTACCAATATTTAATAACGTAATTTAATGATAATGTTGTTAAGTCCATTCATTATCACTGTTCTGCTGCTTGTTAATGAGATTAGAGCACATGCCCCTTCCACGGCTCTGCACATGGCCACACTCATTATTATCCCTGACTGACATAGAACAAAGATTATAAAATCAGTGGAGCGTCGTCCTCCAGGAATCTGGGATATTGTATACAGTGGTGGAACGACTGCTGGTGCAGCAGGTGCAAAGCACCAGAGCCCACAACAGGGTAAGGGTCTTCTCCATTTATGCGTTTAGGGTGGGGTAGAAAGTTATTTTTATTGAAATATTATCTGATCAACCAACTGACCACCTACATATATTTTTTACTGTCCCTACAGGCATCTATTAGATAAGTTGCAACGGGGGTGCCGAAATTATTATGCACTGGACCATTCCATTCACTAGCTCAGGTACCGATTCCATCCATTGTGTGACACGTGGTGTGACATTAAATACTGTAAATCAAGGTGGGGGTAGTCAGGATAGTGTGAAGCTAGGTGTGAAATTTAGCATTACAGTATGCAAATCTAGTTATAAATATTCAACATTATACAAATCTAGGTATGTATATTCAGCATTATGTAAAGTCAGATGTGAATAATGGATATCATGTGAAGTAAGTGTGATACTCAGGTGTCTGAAACTCATGTCAGCGCACCTTAAGGAGATCAGCATCTCACTCGCAATTCAGAGAATCCACCTTAAAAGACCACTGCAAATAAAATATTTAAATTTATCTGGCGTGATAGACCCCCTCGGATAGCGAGAAAGGCTATGTTTAAGCAGAGGACCCAGGGGGGCTCTACTGCCCGAATCTTCGGTTATACTTGCGAGCTTCTCAGCTAGCATTTATTCCTGGTTGCTCATTCGATCAAGCACCAACCCCTCTGGATTTTTGTGGAAAATTGGCAATTAAAACTGCATACCTGGGACACTTTGATATGGGATCCACACTCTCCATGCATCAAATAACGCCACTCCAATCCTATGATTAACTCCACTCTGGCTACTTGGGTCTGGGCTAAATCTGTAAAACAATTAGCCCCATCACTCTCACCTCTTTAAAGTCTTGTCCTGCTTTTGATACCACTATGGGATCTGACTCTAAACAATGGTGGCTTACTAGCTTGCTGGGCAGGGTGGGTTACTGGTTTCTTAATGATACATTGATTTCCCACGAGCAACTCATAGCCCAATATCATATTCCAGACAATGAAATCGGGAACTATAGGAGACTTAACCATTGGCTTTTATCACTAATTCAGGGCACTGGCCCGCCAAAACATACTTGGTTAACGAGCATTTGTAAGAATTTGCCCTCTACCAAAGGTTTCCTAGGCTCCCTATATTCATTTTTTATTGATTCACAAAATAACCAAAAACCAACCTTTAAGTCTAGGCAGGGAACTAGATTCTACAACCTGGAAGGAGATTTGGTCAAGGTATTACACAGAACTTACTACACTCCTTCATTAATAAATACATTTAATCCACATCTTAGTGAGAACTGTTTTAGGGGATGCCACGATAGGGGGACTTCCTTCATATTTGGTGGACATGCCCGCTGGTGCAAGGATTGTGGGAGGAACTGATTAGCTTATTTTTCACAAATAATATCCCTTTAGTACCCACAATTGAAATGTGTCTTTTAGGGCTACATGTAGATAACCAATCCGGAAACCAGAATAAACTTTGGCAATACTTTGCTTTGGCTAAAAATTGGAAATCCCCTACGCTAACCCCCACTGAGGTCATTTTAAAAATAAATTATATCGTGATCAACGAAAAATCGACACACATTTTGCTGAACACGTATCCCCAGTTCCTTACAACATGGACCCCGTGGCTCGCTTACGCTCATAGCATTTCAATATAGCTACTGGCTAGTGGAATGGATGATTCAGTTGATCTGGTGTTGCTGGGTTTGGGGGGACCCGCGCAATTGCACGTTCTTATCACTTTTTAGCGGTTTCAGTAGGAGAGTTTGACAGATTGTTTTTCCCATTCCCCTACTTTTCCTTCCCTTTGTTTATTTTTTATTTTTGTTATCTACTAACTTTTGGATGTAAAGCTGCTAATGCTTGGCACAAAAAAAAACAAAAAACGAAAAGACAAGAATTGATTTTATGGGTCACAGATCTTTATTTTTGTATGACTCCACATTGTTGGACAATTTATTAGTGTATTGCTTGTATTGCTTGCAATTTCTTTTTGTATTGCTGTAATTTTGTCTTTGTTTTTAATAAAAAGATTGAAACCAAAAGATCACTGCAGTGCCATATTTATTATGATATGCTCTTATGAAAAATTTGATTTGATAATGACAATTGACATTTCCCCTTTTCTGGATTGCTACCTTGTTCTGGTGAAGGGGCTTGTGTACCTGAATGAAGCTGTGAGCTATACCATGTATGGTCACCCAAGATGGGCAGGTCATAGCAGAGAGGTCGGTCCACTGGAAAAGGAACTGGCAACACATTCCAGTATCTTTAACACAACAATAGATGTACCTGATATGCTATGGTCCATGGGGTCATGGAGAGTCAGACACGAATGCACAACTAAACAACAACAAAACATTTTTAGAATGTGCTAACTACTCAATTTTGTTTTTTGCCACCTGGATTATACATTTGATAAAGATAGCCTCTCTATTTATTTCTAGTAAAATACTGCCATTATGATAAGCCCCCTTATAATAGGATTTAATAGCCAAGTAAATACCAGCAAGATAACCCTACAGTCAGACTTGCAAGATAAAAGCCCCCTTGGGAACTATATGATTCTGAGCATGGGAAGGTGGTTGGTGCTAAATACTATACGTTCCAATGACACAACAAATCCCCTTCTCCCTCCTCTTCCACTGATAGATAAGATAAGAAGACTCTAAATTATCAGAAAGTGCTAAAGCCACACAAAATAGTACCATCTAAAAGAGGAAACATTTTTTCTTCTAAAGATGCTTTTAAGCTCCTCTCTCACATATCTGCTATTTACTTTTAAATTTTAACACACAAATATGTGAATTTTCCCCAAATGACAGTCCTTTAATCTGTAAACACTCATATGGCCCGGTTTATCAATTCTTATATTATTATTATTAATCATATATATATATATATATATATATATATATATATATATATATATATATTTTACAATAAGAGAATAAAAATATATTTAATTATCGTATCATTATTGGATTTCTGTAATGGAAGAGTTAATATCAAAGGATCATATGGCTGTGATAATGTGACAAAGTAACACAACCATCTGCGATCTGACATTTACATAAACCAATGTAGGCTACAGATTGTTGGCTTTTAACAATCCTGTCGTTACTCTATTCCCTAATGGCAAAATCATTTGCTTTATAATTTGACCATGCTTTGATGTGTAGATGTAGGAGATGCAGATACATCTGACCTGACATGAAACGTGTAGAGAGCAACCGAGAAGTACCATCCATATAATAAACTCATCTTAAATGACCGCTGTAGTTTGGCAAAAACTTCACATGTAACAAACTGTCAATATTAGCAATTACATGACCATGAGCATAAAAGCATTTTTAGAGATAATCATTTAGGGAGATTTAATCCTGAACTGCTTGTCTGCATATAGCCTGGGGGGCATACTAAACTACAGGGGCTTATTCTTTTATTTAATTATATTGTCAAGTGGTTATTTGCGGTGGTAATCTTTCAACAGGGCTGAATAGAGATGTTATTTGAATCAAAAGATCCTAACATTCCTTCCCATTGTCAGGTTCCAGTAGGAACAAAAGTAAATGTCTGCCATCTTCAAAGACTCAAAAACATATTTTTCATCACATAGTGGTCTTTTAAATCCAAATTGAATATAATAGTTACATTAAAGGCTGCATTGATTTATTTTAAACTTTGTAAAGGCAATCTGTCCATTATTAAATTCAAGTTCTTCATAGGGACATATGTTAAATATGATACATCAATGCTTCCTTAATGCCGTCATGGATCATGATCATGCTTCTTCCTCAATGTATCAGCACTCCATACAATGTTTAATACATAAATCACCAAGATGCCAGTTTTCTCTATTCCTGTAATTTATAAGAACAGTTTGATCCTATTTCTTTCTGACACACAATTCCATTCTCAGCCATAGGTAGCAGACACAAGGTAGAACACATATAGACTTCCCTGGATCACATCATCAAGCTAACAACCTATAGCCCCAAGTCATTATCTCGCCTCACCATGCTTCCAACAGAGCCATGATTACAGTCAAAAATGGAACTGTTCAAGTCTGTAATCATGAGAACTTTTATAGGACAAGCTACATACAGAACCACAAGAAAAAAAAAGAACTGCCCGGCTACAATCTCTTCATGCACAGTTCAGTATTAAGTGACCCTTAAGCATTCTATAATGTGTCAAATATGAGAACTTAGACATGAATACAAACTCTTCAATTAGAGCATGTCGCACAAATACTTACCATGGGCATAACAATTACATTATGATAAGAAAGATTAAGCCCACACTCTCCAGGTGAGGAAACTGAGTGGGCAGAAAGATAAATACCATATTGCAACTATTTGCACCAAAGATAATACTATCATACACCATCCACAAATAATTGCTGATGTCTTTATTGATTATCTCACTCATGTGTATGATGTTCCTTTGACATGAAGTTCTGATACCACCCAACAAAACAATGGATGGTTTGTGGGTTTTACTAGGTATACAACATACCTATATATCTATTTATGTGTTTTCTTTCATTAAGAGTTGCTTATAAACTCTGTTGCAGCAAGTTGCTCAGAATTAAACCTGAATTAAATGATTGTTGTTGTAAACTATTTCCCCAAAAAATTTAGTACACAAGCTAGGAGCCAGCCCTACGCTGATGAACGGTAATTACCTGTCCGTGGGTAGGTTTCCAGGCTTGTCAATAATTTCATCCTGGGCTTTGCTTGTAATGGGATCGGATTAAAGAGCGAAGCATTTGTGGGCACATTTGCATGTCCCTGCCCAGGTTCCCAGAGTGCAGTGTAATAACTGTATTTCTTGGAATTCTGAGCAGGACTTATTTTAGATTTTCAAATGTGAGCACAAATGTAAGGAGGGAAAATCCTAAAGACCCCTAGCTTTATTAATTTGCATTTTAAAATCTTTATCAAAATGCAAAAATCAAAAGTTTAGCCCCTCTCTTAATTAGATTCATTTCCTCTGATTAATTTTCATAGCTGTAGGTTTTATCTTGGACTGACAAGCAAGAGATAATTCTTGCTACATTATAAATGTTATAAGACTTTAGACTGTTGCTCTTGTGTGCAAATTTTTAGAAGCTACACTTAAAGCATTTGACGTGGCTGGCAAATTTTTACATGCTAGAATGGCACTTTATCAGGCACCTTCAGTGCGTCTTTATCTTCCTGGCAGCATGATATCATTTATATTGGTACGGGACAAGACTGTCCACTGTGACCCCTTGTTTTTGCTCTAGCGATAGGACCACTAGCAGCGTCTGTATGGTCTACTCAAGATAATTATGGTAATTAATAATAGTAATTCCGTTATTTGCAGATGACATTATGCTTACACTTTCATACCCTTCTTTCCCACTTTCACATTTAGAATTTCCACTTTGTCTTTTTGGTACTCTATCCAAATTTAACATCAACGTCTCAAAATCAGAAGTCCTCATTCCATCACTCAGAACACTATACCAAAATAATTGGAAACATGCTCTAACCACAACAATTTTCCATTCTTTATACCAGCACAATTTCATTCCCATAATTGATAAAATTAAGCCTGACTTGTGCACATGGATGGATTACTTTATATCACGGATTAGGCATACTATTTCTTTGAAAATGACTATTGTGCCTAGGTTACTTCATCTCTTAAAAACTCTCTCTCTGTCTATTCCTAAAGATACTATCAAACAATTGTAAGGCAGCTTTATGCAATTTATCTGACAAAAGAAACCAGGGCCACCCGCCTGACAAATCCAGATATACTTAAATATTAATTAAGCTACAAGTGGTCATAGATGTGAGGTGAACACACCAGACTCTGCATTGGGTGGATATAGAATCCACTAGGGTTCAACCACTCTTCATAGCTACCTATCTTTGGTCTCCAAAACTTCCAATAATCTCATGTATTTCTTGTTGGCTGAAGTTGCATTACTGGAAATGCTTACACTTTAAATATAATCTCTATGATTACCATTACTTATATGCTGGGAATGTTTGCTAATTAGTTTTTTTTTTGTGGTGGGGGGGCGGGGCTAAAAATGTATTACTGATTAATGATGTCACAGGCATAGATATCCCTAAGCATCTGACTACAGTCCTTTTTTCTCTCACTAGATATATTCAGAGAAACGCTTAATGCCTCAATCAATAAAAATATTCTAATGGCTGCCCGTCAAGCAATTTCTGATCAATGGAAATATAAATCTCCTCCTACTCTTTCTCAGATCAAAATAGATTAAAAGAGATTTGGTTAATGCAGAAATTTACAGATTTCCTCAAAGATTCCTCCAAGACTTTTGACACAGTATGGTGTCCTTGGGCTGAATAAATAATCCTTTTTTTCTTTCCTACTCTTTTCACTCAAGTCCTCTCTACTATAATCCCACCCTCCATGGCCATAACTTATTAAAACTATCATTATAATTATTAGCCATTATTTGTAATGCGGTGACATATTCAGTAGCGGGTAGATACAATCAAAAGAAACTTAACAAATACAAAAGAATGGAATGGGCCCTGCTATTGAGTTTAAAGACAAGCAAACAAAGTGCTTTCTCTAAATCACTCAACAAGACAGAAAATTCGAAAACTTACAGTCTAAAGGGTATGGGTGAGGTATAGAAAGGAGCGGTACAATATATAGCTTAAATTACGGCTGATGGTGATAAACTTCTTTAAATAGATTTTAGTAGGAGAACAAGGCAGCTGCCTAGGGGTGCCATTCAGTTGATAGAGCTAGTCTTTTCTGGCCAGGTGCCATGAGCATGTTCTCTTTGTTTGGGGGAGGGTTGAACTAGGATTCCATCTTCTCCTGTCTTTTATTAAATGGAAACCAGTGTCTCGACCCTTACCTGTGCTTTATATTGAATAGAAAAGTCTCTTATTTTTCCAGCCCTCCGTTTACTTTCCCATCAGTTCTTTACATATATACCTGTACTACAATCTGTTAAAATACTTCGCTTACAATCAATAAAAAAATATTTTGTAGAAAAAGTCAATTTTAAGTAACTGATAAAGCTCTTAAAATATAAAATAATATAGAACATATAACTAAATATGCTGTGCCGATAGCATGCTACCTGCTACTCTAGTCCTCATCATGAGTTACCATGAGGTAATTACATTGAAATGATAATTAACAAATAGATAATACATTAAATTATATTCTGAACAGTTTCTTGTGCGTGGACAATGTAATATAACAATGTATGTGTGATGTATGTTCCAAGGAATAAAGTAGAGATATATTTAATTTTATATTATTCTATATATAATAAAGAGCACATTTTGCATACATGTATTTTATAAATGCAAAAACAATCTCACGCATTTGTTTATTTCTGCATTGTATTAAAAAGCAACCAGATCTATTTTTAAAGTGTTTTAATATATGTATTAGTGCAACACAACTGATTTATAGCAGTTACCGAAGCAGTATGGTGGTCGGGAAATAGAGATGCATCCTGGGGGAGTATGTGCCTAGGGGCGCCACATATGTAATTCTGGCCCTGCTGCCCTCTACTCCCTTTAATTTTAGGTCAAAATAATCCTTTCAAAGGCCACCTTTGTCAGGTGATGGCTTTCTATTATATTATTATATTATTACATTATATTATACATTAATATTTGTATATTTCCATTCATATGAATAAATATATCTCAATTAATACGTATATGCATCTTTACTTCTGTATTAAAGACTAGATTATCTATTCCTGAGGCCCACAATTCTTTCAGCAATTAGACACTGGGAATAACAAACCCTGACACACTTGCATTAGAGTGAACTATAGGAAACTTCCACTGCATCTGTGACCTATAGTTTATTTATTACATTGATTAATTTTTGCCTTTGTGTCTCCCACAGCCGTCTGTGCTGTTAATGTCAATGTCTGTTCTTTTGTGCTTCCAAGTATCAGTCTGCTTAGAACATCTTATGACAGGATAATATTTATGACCATTAACTGGTTACCCAGTCAATAAGTAGCAATGTGTGAAATTATGCCACTAACATAAGCGTATTATGCAGAATAAAATATATATAACTACTAGCATTTAAATATAATGTATTCATATATACTCAAACTGAACATTTTAATATAAAACTATGATATTTTCGTACAAAAAAAAAAGTAACAATAAGGGTTAAAGAACAAATTACTACTTATAGTAAAAACCTGTAAAACTATGGGGAACATAGTTCTGTAATAAACCATAGTGTACCATAATAACAGTGTAGTTGTATAATAGTCTTGTATTATAATACAAATTACTGGTGAATGCATAATACAGTATTTATACACAGTAATACTACAGTATGTTTGCTATTTGTGTTGACTTGTGTCTATATTGTAATAGAAGCAGAGAGAAAACATATTTACCTTAATTTTTATTATAATAAAAATAAATGTGTGAAAGTGAATATGATTAAGTTATATGGATTTGCAGATGAGTTATAGTATATAGTGCTTGTACAGCTAAACTGCAAGTTATAATTATAGGAACAAACAATTGGTCATCATTCTGTGTGTTTACTACTAATCTACATTCACAGGTGTTTATAGAGAGTACAGTGAAAAGGATATGGATTATTGTTCTAAATGCAACACATCTCAATGGTGAGGCCTCAGGATAACATGTGGATTATATTGGGGGATATAGGTTAGAGCAGTGGTTCTTGGCAGCTGGTACTAGGACCATTGCTCCTCACTGAGTCCTTCTCATCAGGGACAAAGAAGAATAAGAATAGTCTAACATTTTAAACTCATGACTAGTATTAGCAATACCATTAGACAGATTATTAATGAAAGTATCTTCACTTAAACTAGTGCAAAACCCATGTAGCAAAATATATTCTGGATCTTAAAGGCAGACCCCATGAAGATGGTCTTCAAATCAACAAGGTTGAGAGCCATAGCCTTAGAGATGTATTTCCCAAATTAAAACGGTAATCAAAACTATTTGTTCTCCAAAGTATTGACTGGTTAAAGGATCAAAATATACGTCTTTCCCATGCCACAATTCCTCCCCGACCACATAATGACTTCCAGAGTTCTCTGATGAGATACTACGTCCTTGATCATATTCACCACCTTAAACAATTCTGATTGTGGTGGAGAAGGGTACAAAATTAGGGTTTGGCTTAGGTTTATGGAATATGGCCATTACATGCACTTTTCAAATGCATCTTATTTTTTGTGCCATAAGAATGGTCACAGACCTTTGCAAGTACACTCTATAACAGGAGTCACCAAACCCGGTCCTGGAGGGCCGCACCCAGGCCTGGATTTGTGGATATCCTTCCTGCAAGCAGGTGAGGCTATTGCTTCTTCAGTCATCCTGATTGACTCACGTGTGCACAGAAAGGAAGTCATGAAATCCAGGCCTGGGTGTGGCCCTCCATGACTGAGCTTGGAGACCCCGGCTCTACACTCACAGATATAACTGAAATTCTTAGTAAACAATGTTTCCAAGATTAAGAATAATTATAATAGTATGGGGAAGATTTCTCTAAGAATAATTATAATAGTAGGGGGAAGATTTCTCTAAGAATAATTATAATAGTATGGGGAAGATTTCTCTAAGAATAATTATAATAGTAGGGGGAAGATTTCTCTAAGAATAATTATAATAGTATGGGGAAGATTTCTCTAAGAATAATTATAACAGTATGGGGAAGATTTCTCTAAGAATAATTATAATAGTATGGGGAAGATTTCTCTAAGAATAATTATAATAGTAGGGGGAAGATTTCTCTAAGAATAATTATAATAGTATGGGGAAGATTTCTCTAAGAATAATTATAATAGTATGGGGAAGATTTCTCTAAGAATAATTATAATAGTATGGGGAGTCTGTGTGTTTCCTTGAGACTTCCCTTGGCAAAACTAGCTTGAAACCTTTCTTAGGCTTTAACATGGTCACTAATCAGTTAATGCAGATGATAGTGTCTTCTATTTGGAATATGATTGCCGGATTTTTGTTCATTTTCCTTGGAGATATTTACAATGACGGCTCAAAATAAAAATCAGACGATACAGTATTTAATCTTACCAATTTGCTAGAAAAATATAAAAAACAAGCATTAAGCTGCAGGTATTATTTATCTTAAGCGATACCATCAGACCACTGAGACTGACCACTTACTGAAGCAATAATGACAAAAAATGATTTCCAAGCTAGTTTTTAGATTAATTATTACGAATTATTCTAGTTTAGAAGCAAAATCATTTTACTTTTAGCAGTACATCCAATTTAACATTCAGCCTACAAAAGTGCTGGCCGGCCAGTGAACTCTATTTGTCGGCAGAAGGACACACAACAGGAGCTAAATAAAATGAACTTTTTCACCTGTCCCTTTGACTCACAGCCAGTTGGAAAACTTACATTGTCTCGGCTCGCCTGGCGGTGCAGGGCATCAATTATGCATTCTGAAAAGGTATCAGTTGGCTTTCTGGTACAGCGCGGTGTTTTCATGAAGCCAGTCACTGCGGGATAATTGTGACCTGCTTTTAAAGCTCCACAAGTGGAGTGAATCTACAGTAATGAACAATTTAGTCTGTCCAGCATTAATATCGCAAGGCAACAGCGCACTACATTTATTATCATTAGGCTATAATGGGTCTATGTGGATACACAAAGGATAAAGGAAAACAGATAAAGGGGCTTTTATGGCTTCATAACTACACATAGGCTCTGGGCAGTATGTTTGAGATTCGAGTATGCTCCCCCAGCACTCACATAATGCTTATTTTGTTTTGTATGTTCAATATATATATATATATATATATTCATATATTTTCATACATATAAATATATATACCAAGATGTATGTTGTGTGTCTGTTTAGTAATCCATCCATTGTGCAAATCTGGAATTAGAAAGGAGACTCTGGATGGAATCAAAATCGTAGGCAGAAGAATAGATTTTCTAGTCTATCACCTTAACCTCCTGTTATCCTGGTGACAGGGCGATTAATGCAATGACATTTTAATCCACTGTGCTATGCATCATTAAGCATTGCCCACAAACAATTGTATGGGGGACTTGGACCCTTGTATACAGCTGTCACCAGTTTTTTAACCACATGGTGATATCGATAGATAGATAGATAGATAGACAGACAGACAGACAGATAGATAGATAGACAGATAGATAGATAGACAGACAGACAGACAGATAGATAGATAGATAGATAGATAGATAGATAGATAGACAGACAGACAGACAGATAGACATACAGATAGATAGATAGATATGCATACATATACTGTATATATATATATATATATATATATATATATATATATATATATGTATATAAACCAAGTGGGTCACAAGAATCGAATCTGGGACTTACTAATGAAAAAAATGTTTAAACTAGATTGCGTGCCACTGTGCCACCATAGTCTAACTGATGATGCAGAGAACATATGGCGACTTTTGTGGTCCTAGGTTTGACGTTTTAGCTTCCATTTATCATATGTATAGCAAATGTGTTTTATATATATATATATATATATATATATATATATATATATATATATATATATATAGTAAATAAATAGTACATCTGTGTTCACATTTGAATGTCTAAAACAAGTTAAAAAAACTGCTTTTAGCTCAGAATTCTGAGAAAAACAGTAATTACACTGCATTCTAGGAAGTTGAGCTGGGACGTGCAAATGTGCCCACAAATGCCTCGCTCTTCAATCCATAGCTATTATCAAACATGGCTTCCTTTAAGCTTATGCATGCTGTATTACACAGCTTTAATGCAAAGCCAAGGTTGGATTAAACGCAAGCTAAGTATCCTATCCATGTACAGCTGTTTCAAGCTTACTGGCTATCATTAGCATGTGTGTAAAGAATATATGATATTCCTTTAATCAAATGAACATGTATTAACAGGAAGAACTGTGCGGCACAAGATTAGTGGCACATACAGTAACATGATACATTGTTTCCAGCGGATGTTTTCACCATTCCCCATTTCAGAAAATATTGTAGAAAGAAACCCTGTATCTATCAAAACAATGGTAATATTTATAATATGAAAAAAAAAGTGAGTGGAGTGACTAACCTGATGCTGCCTGCTACTTTCTCAGTTAGGTGTGTGCTTGTAAACAGATGAGCTTTCAATTAGTCCTGTCAAAAGCACTGCCAAGTTTAGGTTTGCAGCATATTTATTGTGAAGATAGAAGCTCTCTGTGTATTCAAAGTCTCCTCCTACCTTTTCTTCAATGTATTTTAAATATATTAGAATTAATTAATTAATAAAATTTATTAATTAGAGTGCTGTATTGTCTTTTACCCTATATTCCTTTGGGTTATTTTTTTAACTCTAAGTACTTAAGGATAATCAAGAGAGAACATAACATATTCCAGAAAAACATTTACTTCTGCTTCATAGACTATTCTAAAGCCTTTGACTGTGTGGATCACAACAAAATGTGACAAGTTCTTAAGGAGATGGGAGTACCAGATCATCTCATCCACCTCCTGAGGATACTGTAGGGAGACCAAGAAGCCACAGTCAACAGAATGGTTCAAGATCAGGAAAGGAGAGAGACAAGGTTGTATATTGTAACCTTTTTTATTCCACTCATATGTGGAATATATCACGTGTAAGACCAGGCTGGAAGAAACCAACATTACTGGGAGGAATATCAACAACCTCAAATACCTGGGTGATACTACTCTGATGGCTGAAAGTGAGGAACTAAAGGGCCTATTGATGAGGGTGAAAAAAGAGAATGCAATAGCTGTCCTGCTGCTCAATGTTAAAAAGGTGAAGATTGTGGCAAACCACAATCTCAGTTCTTAACAAATGGTTGGGGAAGAAGTGGAGGCAGTGACATATTTTATTTGTCTGGTGTCCAAGATCTCTGTAGGCATGAAATTAAAAGACATTTGCTTCTGGGAGGAAACTCTGGGATGTCTGGATAAGCTATTAAAAAGTAAAGATATTACACTATCAACAAAGGTCAGCATAGTTGGCACTATGGTATTCCCAGTGTGAATGTGTGAGATGGAACATAAATAAGTCTGAGCGCCGTAGAATTGTGGTGTTGAAGTGGTGTTGGACTGCAAGAAGGTCAAATCAATACATACCACATGTTATCAAGCCAAACGCTTCACTGGAATGGTAGATCATGAGGTTAAATCTCAAATATTTAGCCACATCATGAGAGGACAGGATTCCCTAGAGAAGACTCTGATGCTGTGAAAGATGGAAGGCACACAAGAAGGGGGCCACAGAGGCGGAGATGGATAGATGCAGTCATTGAAGAAATGAATATGAGCTTCATGGATCTCAGAGGGACATTGACTGACAGATGTGCATGGCACTACTGAATGATTAAACAACAACAACAACTTCTGGTCTAAGTGTCGTTATCCCATTAGAATACAGTATATTCTGTAAATATGCTCAGCTTCTATACTACTATTGTACTTAAAGGATCACTAAAAACAAAAACAGTTATGTATGAAAGCTTTGAGTCTAACTATGACCATAATTAAGCAAGAAGTGTGATAAAGCTTATTTTAATTAGAAAAAAATAAATTTAAATGAATCTGCTGGATACTGGAGAACACATGATAGTTTTGGTGGAAGTTGTATACGAGGGGCATATGTGGTGTAATGTGGTGTGGTATCAATTTCAATCAGATCCAATTATCTAATAAATGCTCTTGGCCTCTCTCTTTTCTCTTTTCCACTGACAGTTAAAAAAACACCCATGATCCAGCTCTCAGGAAGTGATGTACCAAAGCCAATATGGATTCCTCTATTCATAAACAAAGTTTATTTTTATTTTATTTTCTCTAAAACGTATATAATTTTATTGCTTACACATACAAACAAGTGCCTATTTATTTGAACTGCAGTGGTCCTTGGTTTAGCGATAAAAATTTATTCCAATATTTGTGTCTAGCGATTTTAATATAGATCTTGTTCAAGAAGGAGATGGCGCTTTGCAGTTTAGTGAATAGACTCATAACATGAGCATAACATAGACATTTAGGGGACTTTTCTTACCAGTGATGAAGCTCAGGATGAAGCATCTTGATTTATATGACACATTCTCCAAGTTTCATTAACCTCAGACTTAAAGATTCACTGCATACCACTATAGTGAATAAATAGTACAATTGTGTTCACATTTGAATGTCTAAAAAAAGCTAAAAGACCTGCTTCCGGCTCACAATTCCGAGAAATATAGTTATTACACTGCATTCTGGGAAGCTGAGCAGGGACATGCAAATGTGCCCACAAATGCCTCGCTCTTCAATCCATAGCCCTTTTTAAACATGACTTCCTTTAAGCTTATGCCTGCTGCATTACACAGCTTTTATGCAAAGCCAATGTTGGATTATACACAAGCTGGGAATCCTACCCACGGACTGCCTTTTCAGGGTTACTGCCTGCCATCAGCGCGGGGCGGGATCCCAAATTGTGTTGTGGATCATATAAGTAGGTAGTTCACCACAACTATCATTTAATATATGATGGGCAAAAGAGCGATAGAAGCCCTCCACCATATATATCCTGATAATACATACAATGTTAATGAATTAGCGTGTATTATAAAACAATTTAATTCAGATTCATAATTTATGGATATTGCTGTACAACTCTGTAATTAAAGGTGTCAACCCAAAAAGACGTTTAGCTATTTTTAAAGAACAATAAATATGATTACATGCTTTATGGCAAGGTAGTCACATTTATTTTTTCGACATTCACTTAATTTCCAAATGTAGTTTTGAAAATTAAGTCAGGGTCCAAAAAACCCTATTTTATTGTTAACACACACTAATATTTCTATATATGGTAATCAAAAGGGTACATGACTGAAAGCGACATTGTAAAGGAGACCCAAGAACAAGATGTCATTTCACAGAATTGTTAAGGATTTTGACACTTTAAGACAAGTATATAGTAAATGTAATAATGCAATGGAAGTTTGGAAAAAGTTCTGGATTCCACCTATTGAACACCCCGTTATGTTATAATTTAAATTATATGCAATAATATGTGTTAATTGCACTTGCTACATTTCAGTCAGTTTTTTTAATCCCAACAAAGCATGGTCTGCTATCTTATTCTGATGGGTGATTGTTGCCAGTAAATACTAATCACTCCATCAGCCCTATTAAATGAGAAGCCTGTAGCGACAACGGAAAGCTCGCATGGGCTGCGGGCTTGAAATTTACATTAAATTAGAACGGGCTGCGAGTTACGAACTTGAGACGCAAACCCGTAAACCATTTGTCAACCCTTGGATGCACGGCCTTGAACGTGATCAATTAGTCAAACTCGTAGTTCCGGGTTTGAATGAAGCCAATGGAAGCAGAGATCGTCATCATTGCGTCACAGAAAAATGGAGGTTGGATTTCACAGTCTTACGGGGTTCAATTATGAGTTACGATCGGACTCACATATATATAGATATACAGATATAATGCAATATTAATAAAGCCATGCGAGTTACAGTATATGTATTAACACATTGATTGCCAGGATCGATATAACATAGAAATCAAACATGAAATAAAGTATTTTCTTGGGCTGATTTGCGAGCTTGAGAATGTTGTGATATTAATTTTAAGACCTAACATCACTTTCCTTGTTAATACAAGTACAGTAGTGTGGTGATATTTTGCATTTAAAGTGCTACGGATTGGACTTTACCACCCTTGCGGGTCCTCTCTAGAACTCGTTGGCTTCTTGGCTCCATTTGCTTGTTACAAGGTTGAAGGCCAGTGATATTGTTGCAATTTAATAGCATGATTGGAATTGTAGTGGTTATGGGCTTCAGAAAACAAATTATTTGCAGCTGCGAAGTTCCACATCCTGTAGGCTATTTTCGCTCCAAACCCGCAGATTGGAAGCAGCTTGCTTTACGGGGCCAATTTAATAGCCGTATGTCTTATCGGCTACGTTACGAGCTACGGTTCTACACGTTGGGGGAATTTAATAGGGCTGCATGTGGAGCTGGCTGTATTATTTTGAGTCTAAAACCAAATTAAACTAAAAAAGACTGTGTTCATGCAGACTGTGAAGAGTAACCAGTCTAGTTACTGGCTGGGATCTGCACATACGCTGTCTTTATGATTTCATATGGCTTTAGATTGAAAACAATAGTCAGACTCCCAGGGCATAATTAGCAATCACACATCATAAATCAAATACCAGAATTAGGTATAAGTTTATGTTTGGTGAATGGGTTCGTAAAAATGAATATTTGATCACGGTGAACCTTTATATAACAATTGCTTAGCCTGACTTAAACCTGAATCTTGATCTGCCTGGGGGTCCTTGAGGAGAGGGTTGGTAATAACTGCTATAGGTCATTTATGTGTTACCCAAAATATGACCTAAAAAAAGTTATTAATTGCACTATCCCTTTAACTAAGTTTAAAAAATTGGACAACACCTCTCATACGGCAAAAACAGTTGCACTTTCTTGGCATGGGATACTTTGTAGTTAAATCAACCCTCTTGACGAAAGAGAGCTGCAAATAGGACCATCTGGTCACATCAGATTTGATGTAGGGAATTAATCCAAGAAATTTAATTTGAACGTGGTTTGAAATAAAGAGAAATCCATAATGGTAATTATGTACACAGACAGAGGGTTCTCTCTTATAACCCAGAGAGTCTATATTGATTTAAGTTAATTTGTAGTAAAAACTCTTCAGTTCTACAAGAACCAAATGTAATAAAAAAACGACATATATATATATATATATATATATATTTATTTATATTTATATATAAAACAGTATTATAAAAGTACACACACGCTTATATATATATATATATATATATATATATATATATTTATATATATTTATGTGTGTACTCTTATAATACTGTTTTATTTATATATATGTATATATATATATATATATATATATATATATATATATATATATATAGTTTAGTTATTGCATTTTGTTTTGTGACGCAAAGAGTTTTTACTACAAATTAACTTAAATTAATATTGACTCTCTGGGTTACAAGAGAGAACCTATATATATATATATATATATATATATATATATATATATATATAAAGTATATATATATATATATTGTGATGGTGTGTCATCAGAGGACAGTAGAGAGACCTTCGTGACTTCTCCAAAGCTTGGGTGTGGCTGCAATCAAGACCTGCTGCTGCCTCCAGGTGGAGAGTTGTTTGACAGAGCTGGAGTGTTGTGAAAGTGTTCAGGGCTGCTGTCAGCGGCCGCATTGAAAGCTAATGGACCAAAGCCAGAAGCTTCGAAGAGAGAGCCTGCAGATAAGAGGAACAGAAAGTCCCTGAAGGTGATGACCGAAGGAGGGATCTCCTTAGGAAAGAGAGGCCGGATATACAGAGCCTGAGAGAGAGGTAAGAGAGAAAGACACCTCTGCTGCCTATGTTTGGACTGTATGTTTGCACTTATATGTAAGACAGTGAGGGAACTACAGTTTAGTTATGCAGGGCTTCAATGAGAAGCTAGGGTTTTGTTTCTGCCTTCAGTTTTATGTTATATGCTGTCAAAACCAACAGTAAAGTGTGGTTAAATATTTAAAGAGCTCCTGCGTCCTCCATTTTATTGAAAAACAAGACAAGGCACGGATCCTGAGAGTGACAGTGAATCTGTCACAATATATTATATATATATATATATATATATATATATATATATATATATATATATATATACAGCACACTCATCTAAAGCAAATACATTAATGAATTTATGCATTTACTGTTTTATATACATGTCTTAAGATACAATTCACTTAATTCAATGAATCTCTGAAGGTAACAGATTCTGTAGCCCCTTACTTCTTGTCCGCAAATCAAGACCTAATGACACATGTAAAGAGGAGGGGTTTCACATTATGAGTGTCTCATACTATTAGCAAGCAGACAATGACATGCTGTGTATCTGCGCAGCACTAGACACTTGTAGTTTGAAGCCACTCCCTTGTGAGTGTGATCTTAAGTCATAGCTCTGCATGATGTCACCATATATAAGACATGAAGAAAGGGGAAAGCTCCTGAAGGAAAGGATCTGTTACTCTGGTGTTTCTTATCACTAAAGGGTACATTTTATATCATAATTATACTGTGGAGGATCAAATAATTGATCTAAAACATTTATATGAATTTTTTTTTGCATAGAGTCCCTTTAATAAAACTAGGCTAGAATCACATATTCAATAACATGTGTACAGGTAAATATGGTTTGAAAAACATATATACATAACTATATCAAGCTCTAATTTAAAAGCATATATATCGCTAATAACATTTTTCAAAACACCGATTTACTAAAATATCAGTTTGTACATGTGATAAGCAATGCAACATTGTCTCACAAAGCTGTGAGAAAAGGAAAGATGGAGTGAGTGATAGAAACATTCAGATACATTGTGACATTCAACATTATACAGACGAGAAGCATATTGTAAAAATGATAGTACTGGGTGTCATGATTGGAAGTTGGCAAATGGCAGAAAAATGGAAAATATGAAAATGTAACTATTACTCCATGTAATAATACTGTCATTTCTGGTCTTTCTCTCCACCCTCCACTCCCTCAGAGCTGGACACTGTGTAGACATGAAGTTTTGAATCTCCATATTGCATCTTCCAATACTCACAACATATGATGCTGTCTCCGTCACTACAAGCTCCGCCATATTAATGTGTGATAATAGCCAATCGCTGAATGTGATATGTGCATTATAAGATACAATATGGAGATTCACTGCTTGCTGTCAGCCAGCATTGCACAGTGACATGCTCTGTGTGGTGGGAGGAGGGAAAGAGGCCAACATTGTAATAATTTATAACTTTACACAATTGGATTAATAAGGCTTTCATTATTATGGATACAAAACATACTTTTTGAATAGACTTACATAGGCAGTATACTTACATAGGCAACGTAAAACTCTGAAATAATGACTTTCAATGTGTAATGCTTTGCCAAAATGGGGCTATCTGGACCATGAGTAAGTACTTGGCTTAATAACCATCTAAGCTGCTTAAGTTTTCAGAATACTAGTTTGATCAATGACGTCAGAAATATGGGTTGAATAGGTGGAATGAGAAAGCACCTCATGCAATTAATGCTACATGTATGTATATATATATATATATATATATATATATATATATACTGTATTACCTGCTACCTATAAGAATAAAGTAGCAAGCTGAAACTTATTATACCTTCCGTAGCCTTTTATAATAATAAATAGTCAAACATTTTTTTTATAATCTATGAGTAACCTGAGTATAAGAGATGGCCATAGATCAAACATGGTTTGTGGGAGCGAACCACAAAAGAAAAGGGGAGGTTACATTGATCAAGTGGTTCATATCAGTGATTATAGTTCATACTGTAAAAAACTTATGGGAACAAACTTTAGAGTGATCAGGCCAACTTACACTCTTCTTCAGGCCTCTTCTTCAAAGGAGCAAGCATCTCCTGCACTCCTGCATTGCCTTGGTACGGTGCAGGATCCTTACACATTCTGAGGTTCTCCATTCTAGAAAAGATGCACATCATCTATCATAAGTGAATGTAATGCAAAAAAGACTGCACCGTAAACAAGACGTTCAGATTTATGTATTCATATAATTTATGTAATGGAATTCATCTAGGAAACCAGTTGGGGTATATTTCTGTGTCAAAAACTCTGGAGAATTAGGGCTGGGGGCGCAACGTGTTTGTGAAAGGTGGGTAATGATAGTAGCAATGGATGATCTGTAAAGGGTGATGATCTATGAGGGTATGAGGTACTGACCACTACACATGGAGATACAGATACTATATATGTACACTGTAGGCTGGAATCACTAGTGTGAGGCTCTTACATCTTGAGAAGTTACTTTAGCCTCATAGGAGTCTACCCTAGGTTCAACTCCAGACTTCAGTTCCAGAATTTAAGGATATATACAGCCATCTCAGGGAAAAAGATTGAGACACCAATTAAATCACCTATGCTTTACACAGAGATCCTGAAATTCTGAACTGTTTGTGAATTTAGAGTCCTGGAGTTCAACACCTAGCTCACGTCATGGACCACAACATCTTGAGCATAATATCCTCTTAAATAGAAGCTGAAGCTATACAACTTTATTTTTTAAACTAAAGCGATTCAAGACTCAAACTGTCATCAGCTCACACCAAACAAACTTGAAGAGATATGTAAGTGAACTGGATTATGAATAGAGGGAAATTAGTAGTGTATGAAAACATTGTTTTACTTTAAAAAAAATCCCAAAAAACATTAATTAGCTTACCTTGAAGTTAGCAAAATGTCCTACGTTTTTTTGGCATTTGCATTTGGTCATGTACGCCCCTAGAAAATCCCACTTGAATTAGCATAACATTCAAATTTAGAATCATGCTAATACAATGTATAATTCTTCACCTCAGTGGTTTTTGGCACGCTCAGTACAAGAACTGCAACAGTTACTTCCTGTGCTCTATAACAGAAAGGTCAAAATATGTACCCTGCTGTGTTTCCTGTGTGTACCTGGCTTATGTAAGTGTCCTGTGGGGGTGAACAGCTGGATTTGACTTTTGTACAAATAAACTGATCTTCTCTATATAACACATGTTTTCATACACTACTAATTATCAGATGCATTCATAATCCAGCTCACTTACATATCCATTTAAATTGAAACAGAAGCAGAACAAATATTCATGTGGAATGGAAGCTTGCTAGCCAGGTTGACTGTCCATCCCTATGCTTTCTAACGTAATGCCGGATCAGTTCAGCAAATTTGTTTTCTGGCCAAGAACCCAAGAAACAAAGATATGCACATTTTTATTCCAAGTAAGAATTGTTTTAAAACAAAGCCAATTAATTAATTTTCAGGTCCCAACCTCCTGGCAATATTAAATGGTTTCATACAAGTTAGCACAATTTACAAAACATTATATATACCTTTTAGTTCAGGATTATGTTTATATATTTTCAGATTTATAGTGGATTATTATATTATATCAGGTGAGCTAAGAGTTGTTCTCATGGACTGAAACACAAACCATTAGTAACAAAAAGCAAAACATTATTAAAATCCACAGTTGAGTTATTCTTCATACTATAACATTGGTTGCAAATATACATATTTAGTCAACAGGAAATAGATTGGAAGGGCAATGATGATTTGTGCAAGCCTTAAAAGTAAACATCCCCTGAATAGAAAAAAAGATCACATAAAAAGAACATGTAGATGTCAACACTTAGTATGTATGCCCCACAGGGTAACACAGGAATGGAAAGACTCTATAAGACATATCCAACACTTTTTGAAGGTAGTACTTAAAAGACCACTGGTGCCTTAAAACAAAAGAGTATCTTTGGAGGGCTGAAAAATGTTTTGAGTTTCCCATAATAATTTTTAAATATTATGACCTTAATAAATGTATTTTTTAAATGTACATGTTATGCTATAAATCTCTAGTGTTAAAAATTGGTTACTACAATGGTGTGTTTGTTTCAAGACGTTATAAGAAATGGCTCAAGTATGTTTGGCATAAACTGAACAATGAATTCCTTTTATATGTGTGTGTGCCTCCCATCAACATAGCCCCCAAGAATGTGTCCAAATATGGACTAGATAACAACTGTTATTTATTTACAGTACAAACATGGCCTTCGAAACGAAGGGGTTGGAAAGACATTTGTAAATTTGGACATTTGAAGGCAATCATCTATGCAGAACTTAATTCTATAAAACATATCCCAGGACATCCTTAAATGCGTGTAATGTTAGAGCCTCTATTGGAACCAAAAGCCTGTATGGGAACCAAAAGCTAACAATGTCAAGGGCACCAGTATGGGGGGAATGGGCACATAGTAATCATATTATAAAAATCCAGGTTTCAGTCCAAGAGAAGAGTTTCAAAGGAGGAACTCAGTGGTGTGTACGGCTTTATTCCTGACCAGTGACCTGATGGAGAATGAGCTTGAAGAAAATGCTTTTTTTTGGGGTAGTATACTGTATAATTCATATAAGTTTTCTCAATAAATATTGCTTTTATATGTATTGTCTGCTATCTGTTTATCTAATACACATCGTGTAACAGTCTTTTAATTTATGAATAATAAAAAAAAAACCTTGAGTGTTTCCTGGTGCATAACACTAAAATATATCAACTGGGCATAAAGATTAAATAAACTTTATTATGGAACATATAAAAAGTGCCTCGTATATCACTCTAAAATGATTAATTCCACACTTCATGAGTAATGTGAACAAAGGCAGAAGAAAGGAAGAACAAAATAGGTCCTATGATCCCTGAAGAATACTTACTGGAAGGCTTAACCTAAGTTAATGCCCTAAACATTGACTGATACTTGCTAATACAAGGAGGGAAAAAAGGACAAAATATGCCCGTATCAATAATGTGTTACCCAAATCAGACACAGAATAAATTATCTTTTCACAATAAATTCTCTGTTCACCAAAAAGGAATCTTGGAAGGATACATAATATACCCAATAATGATCCTGTGCTAAATCATTAATATTAAGGCAAATCGTACATATCTATTGATGTAATAATGTACAATTACTCTGGTAAGAAGCAATATACTTGCCAAGCCAGTATCCAACAGGATCCCTGTCCCCTAATAACAGGAACAAAGGTAAAATGACAAATTAATTGGTACAAACATCATAATAGAAACTACATAACCAATCCAAAATATATGACTTGGCAATAAGAGTTAACATATGAAATCCAATAAAAACATGTTAACCAATGCTCATTACATCTGAACAGAAGATGACATAGTACTGTACTACAATCAATATATCAGGTTTTAGTAGAGTATAGAAAGTGAATAAATACACTTATAGATGTAATGGTATATGTCACCAATTCAAACTACATGAAAGTTAACATATACAATCCAATAAAAGTATGATACTCTCTGTATTAGACTTTAGGCAACATAGTATAACAGCTCCAAAATGATGTTATAATATAAGTGCATAATATAAATGCATATTACTTCCATGTATGAAACTCATAAAATAAAATTAAAAGTGAATGCCCTTAAAAAAAGTCTGAAGCACAAAATATTACTGACTGTTGAAAAATGTAAAAGACTCCTATTTAAGTTGAACATGCACATATATAATATTGAAAGATACAAATTACTTCTAGGACTATATTAGCAAAAATTAATTTCCTTGTGGTGTTGGAAGTGCATAAACAAAACCTGATGGCCGTTTCGTCACTGTGCGACTTTATCAAAGGTCTAGGAAAGAGGTGTATTTTGTCCTTTTTTCAAACTTTGTATTAGGAAATAGGGTATCAGCCAGTTTTTGGGGCACTAACTAACTAGGAACTCTTGTGTTCTTCCTTTCTTTTGCCTGGTTCACATTGCTTATGATGTGTGGAATTAACTCATTTTAGAGTGATATATCCAGGGCTTTTTATAAGTTTCATAATAAAGTTTCTTTAATTTATATGTTCTATTGATTTATGTACACAATATATTGTTAAGTATACCTTATTTGTTTGTTTGAATTTTCACTTGCCGAAAAGAATATATAATTTGTAATTACTATAAAAATTTGTTATTTTGGGACTTATTGTATTTCTTTTTAATTCCTGGCTAGGAATTAGATATTTAATAGTCTGATCAACTTTCTTTTGTGTTGTGTACAATTTTTTACTTGTGGTATATATATATATATATTAAGTTATTGCATTTATTTTTAGTGTTGTCTGATAAACTATTGTTTCTTATTTTATTTATAGAAGATACTGTAAATGTATGTATTTTACCTTCAACCCTGTAACAGAGGTTGAAGTATCTGGTCTTCTATTAAACTCTCGCCCATGGGCGTAGGAGCTAAAAATTAAATAAATACTGCTCCATAGCGCTGACCTAACCTGGTAATGCACGATTAAGTTTCATTTTGCTATTTTTTGTATCCTCAGTTCATATAATCTGGGGGGTGGGGATTTGTCTCCCCATCCCCACCAGTTCCTATGCCCCTACTCTCGCCTTACTACTTGCCCACTTGATTCCATCACAACTAATCCCTTAGCTCTCTATCACCCTCATTGGACTCAGCTTCTGAATCTATCTCCCTATCTCTCTACTACCCTTGGTTTAAAAACTGCTTGAGTGACTCATCTACCACCACCTAACCCAATTGCTTTCCTCCTACTCCCTTCTTGACCCCTTCTGGCCCAACACTACACAGAGACAGCTCTCACAAAAGTCACTAATGACTTGCACACCGCCAAGTCAGAGGGTCACTTTTTTATACTATTTTTCCTGGATCTTTCTCCTGTCTTTGATACAGCTGACCACCCTCTTCTTACCCAAATTGTTCAATGCTTGGCATCCATGACACAGCTCTCTCAAAGTTCACATCATATCTAGAAAATCTAACATTTAGTGTTTAGGTCCTCTTTTTCTTCTCTACCTCTGACTGTTGGTGTACCCCAAGGTTCAGTCCTAGGCCCCCTCATCTTCTCCAACTATACATCCTCCCTTGGTACCCTACTACAATATTTTGGACTTCAGTATCATCTCTATGCAGATGATACTCAAACCTGCCTCTTACCACTAGATCTATCCCCACTCTTCTAGCTCAAGTTGCCAACTGCCTCTCAAGCATATCCTCCTGAATGTCCGCCTGTTAACTCAAACTCAACATGTCAAGGACTTGTAATCTTCCCACCCCCTCCTATAGCTTCCATCATCACTCCCACCTACCATGCCTAATGTTTCAGGGTTCTCCACAATATGCCACTATATTACAAAAGATACATTATAATCCATTCTTTCATCATTTTGCACCTTGACTACTTCAATTCATTCCTTGCTGGCCTCTCCATCAACTGTCTGTCTTCACTCCAGTCTATAATGAATACCTCCACTAGACTGATCAACCATACTCAATTCTCAGTGTCTGAAGCATCTCTCTGTCAGTCACTCCACTGGCCTCTAGAATAAAATCATAGCATATAAAGTCCAACATTGAGCTCGCTTATATCTCTGCCATCATCTCAGAATACTCTTCACTCTACTAACAACTTTCTTCTTTCCTCCTATCTTGTCTCCTCCTCTCACACTCGCCTCTGGCATATTCTCGAGCTGCCCCTACTCCGTGGAACGCCTTGCCTTGCTCCACAAGACTTTTGTCATGCCTTAAACCTTCAAAAACACGTCTGCTTAAAGAAATTCAGCCTTAAAATGCACAACTGCATACTCTACAGCATAAAATTGCTCTCACACACAATCTACAGTGTAACACTGAGACACCTCCACCTACATCGGCCAACTGCTTTATTCAATGCCATCTTGCATCTGTCACACTCCTGTATCACACCCACCATTACCTTCTGTAAGATCTTCACAGTTGGGACCTCACTGATGCACCGAGCATTTATGTTTTTCATATATTTATATATGAGTCTGTAAATAGATTTATTCCTCATCTGTAATTATTGGTGAATTTATTGTTACTACTTACATAATGTTATGTTGTTCCGTGTATCAATATCTGTTTAGAGCACAGCTCATTCCTTTATTCTATCTATGAGCTTATCTATCTTGTCCAGGGGAGGGTAACACTAAATACAAAAAACAATTCAGTTGTGTTGAGATACTGTAACACTGCCTATCAATATGTACTTTGGTAACAGAGATAACAGAGCTTTGGAATAAACACTGATAGATGGCCTTGCTGGATCTGTCCTGTAGATGAATAAATATTAAATGTTTTTTTTAACTTTCCAAACATATTTTAACCAGTCTCAAGTCTAGTTCTTCAAAAGAGCATTTTGTAAATACTATGTATTTTATATAGGTAGTGTTTTATTACAATTTGCTCAGCATTAAACGGCCACTGTAGTACAATCATTTCTAACATGTATTTACATTCTCAACATTACGAAACATAATACCATATTGGTCCGAATATAAGCCGCACTTTTTTTCGGATTTTTGAGTTTGCGGGTGCGACTTATAAATGCAACCGTAAAAAAATGACTGCCGATTTGCGAGTTACGTGTGCGGCTTATATTCGTGAATGTAAAATTACTGCCGATTTACCCAATTGCGGGTTAAGGGTGCCGATTTGAGTGCTTGAGACTGCATTGTTGCAATTGAATAGCGATTCGCAAACGCAAATATTACTGCCGATTTGCGCGATTGCAAGTTAAGGGTGCCGATTTGCGTGCTTGAGACTGCATTGTTGCAATTGAATAGCGATTCGCGAATGTAAAATTACTGCCGATTTCCACGATTGCGAGTTAAGGGTGCCGATTTTTGTGCTTGAGACTGCGGTATTGAATAGCGATTTCCGGTTTTAGTGATTCTAACATCCCGTAAGGCCTGTAACCTGCAAAAGAAGTTACAGTACATGTTAGAAAGCCTGTTTCTTGCAATGGCTGATCACTTGGAGAGAGTCTTTTTCTCTCCAATTTTACGGGTGCAGCTTATATTCGAGTACTATCTTTTTTCTATTTTTTCCCCTTGAATTTTACAGGTGCGGCTTATATTCGGGCCAATACAGTAAATCTATATCGTATAAAAAACATATTAAACATGCACAGTGTTGTTTTTCTCCTCCTCTGATATATTACAGGAAACAGATGGGCAGTGATGCTTCTGGATGTCTGAACAGCAACAGATTTTCTTATTCATTTGTTCCCATTGGTTTCAATGTAATTCATATAAGAAAACACAATTGACAGGGTCTTTGCGAGTCCTATTTTACATTTAGATTGTAAGTCGGCACTATGGACACCCGACTCTAAGTGTAAAGACAGGGCCCTCCGTTCTTTGCAATGTGTTAATATTGAATATGTATTTGCCTGCAAATTAACTTATGTATTTAATAATAATTTCCTTTTAAGTCATTGGTAAGATAAAGGTGGATCAAGCTCATTGTTTTATCTCTGTCCATTGTTTTAATGGTTTTTTTCTTCAACTAAAGCTTAAACAAAGTTTGCGATGTACAAAACATGCTATTTTAAATGCATGCCAGAAGGTTTAATGTGGTTCACCTTTTTTCTACCGATATTAGCATATTGGTGTAAACAAATGAGGAAATAAAAGTTACATTTTATATCTGGATTGCTGCTGATTTTTACATTAGTATTTTGTTTGGATAGGCTGCATCTAAAGTGATGAAGGAAACTGGGTAATTCTGTATGACATTTAAAACCTAATCAGTCACCTTCTTATGCAAGAGCAATTATATGATATACTTTAAAATAAATGTATGCAATTTTGAGAATGAAAATGATTTTGCAATTATTTTCTTTGCTTAATTTATATGTATACACAAAGCTGAACTTCTCAATGAATATATATATATATATATATATATATATATATATATATATACTAGCGACTTGCCCATCAAAAATTACGGCAATAAAATTTGAAACCAGGCAATGCTGTACCGTCTAATTTACGTGCCTTCAACTGAGCTTCACTTTCATGTGTGTCCCGTCACTTTCCTGTGTTGCAATGAGCACATTTGGTGCTCCTTGCGAGCCCTGTGATGAGCGCCTTAGGCGCTCATTTCGAGTTTCTCTTCTTCTCTACTTTAGGGCCACGGGATGAGCCCCTTCGGCACTCATCGCAAACCCTGCAATGAGCGCTCCTTGCAGACATCGTCTAACCCGGCACTTTCGCGCTTTCGGCGCACATTGCAAGCATCTCCCCCCTCTCCCTTCCATGTGTCTGTTTCCCCCTCTCTCCTTCCCCCCTTGTTGTTTGTATTTTCCAAGTACTGGGTGCCTGGTGTTGTTTGGCTAAGTGTTACGGGCTTCGGCCTCGTTTTGATCCCTTTTGAAAGCATCTATGTTTTTTCGTCCACCATTTTTTTCATCGCCGATTTTCGATCTCTGAAAAATCGTAAGTAAGCCTCAAATTAGCTTGCAACCTCACTCACAGGCTCCCTGGCTCTCCCCCTGAGCTGTGTGTGAGGTTTTTAATTAATTTTTTAAATTATTTTTCTTTTTGTGCCGGTCTTTCAAGTTACATTCTTGAGATAATATCGGCCGGTAAATCTTAATTTTTTGCAAAGTCTGGCGTGCATCAGGATCAGCGCCAAAGTCCTACGGCCTTTGGTGCTGATTGCAGGCATCGCCATGTGCGCCTTCAATCTATTTTCATCCTCCACACAAGCATTATAAACAAACTAAATAAGACATCCAAAATTCCTATTTCAAATGTATTGCCCCATTTGCGCGATTGTGAGGGTGCCGTTTTTCGTGCTTTAGACTGCGGTATTGAATAGCGATTTATGGTTTTAGTGATTCTAACATCCTATAATGCCTGTAACCTGCAAAAAAAGCTACAGTGCTAATTAGAAAGCCGGTTTCTTGCAATGGCTGATCACTTTGAGAGCCTTTTTCTCTCCAATTTTACTGGTGCGGCTTATATTTGAGTACAATCTTTTTTCTATTTTTTCTCCATGAACTTTACGGGTGCGGCTTATATGCGGGTGCGGCTTATATTCGGACCAATACAGTATTTCTTGCCTTTTTGTAAAATATTACAGATCACAGAATTCAGAGGAACATTAAAAATTATTAGTGCTTTTTAGTTTCCCTCTTGTTCCACCTTGGAGCTTGACATGTTGATCTTCCTCCCTCCTTTGATTCACACAGTCCAGAGCGAGGAACAGAGAGAAAGATGTAAAGCTCCATATTGAAGTTTCTAGTGCACACAGCACAGATAACAGATTCCTGCTTGTCTACACAGTCATGTGGAAGGCGGGCAGGAGGGCATGACTGTGCTGACTCCATAAGCCATATCATCATAAATATTTTACTCTTCCCACGGGTCAAAACTCTTCACACATAGGCAACTAAATCCTGCCTCCAGGATTATTCTAATTCTATATAGTAGAGAAACCCAATTTTCAACAAATTAGAGTAACATTTGTATCGATATATAATTTTATATAACAATGAGTTACTAGACAGTATATCAAGTCCAAGTCCTCCGTAGAAGCCAAAAAGCAAAATGCATCTCAAGCCACACACATGTATGGACGTGGTCCATTGGTGACATCACACGCCGAGGCCATGTATCAGGGCTGGGAAGCAGCCTTGTTAATCACTCAACTATGTGGACAAAGATACTATTAGAATGTAGGGACATATGTAGTTTGGTAGGGACTAATAAATACCATACCTTATCCTATACATGTTCTTCTTAGGAGACTCATTTTTGATAGAAAGATATTTGTTAAAGTTGCTGGCAGAAGTGCATAGTTCTCTTCTTTCAAATTCCTATTTGTGTGGATTCATTGGCGAATTTGTCTTTTCAGGTTCACTAAGTCTATATTATCTTTTATCTCTACAGTTCAAGACTTAATAATATCCTCAGTGGTGCAGGAGGACACACAGCTTATTACATTAAGATAATTTTCCATCTTCATGCTACTTTTAATTTGCTCTTACTTTCTAACTACTCTGACATAATCCACTCTTTATAAACATTACAAAACTGCGACCGTACTTGGGGGGTGCACAGTACATATTTTTTACTACTGAGTTGGGCATATACATTCAAGGGTTCTATTATATGAGGAACAATAATAATTAAGGTGATACATATGCTATAATTATGAGCAATCTAATCTTTTCTGGATTGGATATAGGGGAATAAAGATGTGCTGTCTTTCTCCTATGTATGAGATTTCCCCTCTTATGCATTAAATTGAGTAATCTGAATTTTGCGCTCCCAATAATAATATCAGCATTTTGCTAGTACTGCTGCATCTATTATTCTGTACTAATTATATTTATGTGACATAATTATTGTCTAGGCCACTTAACACGTACTCTAATCTACCCGTCCCTGATACTTTAAGCCTTGTGGTTGTTATTTCTTATTTTTCATTGTTCTCTTTTTTCTTATACTATATCAGTTTTAATAGTTATAATAAGTTATATTTGAATAAACTCATTATTGTCCTCAAGAGACTTACCTCACTTTGGTATTTAATATGTATACTATTATATATGTAGGCTGTTACTAACTGCTTTAAGTGTGCTTTTTGTCTCTTATGTTCGTTAGTACTTTGAATATCTGAGAAACTTTATCAGATGACAGACCCTTTCAGGAGCGGAAATAATGCCAGTGCATGGTTCACCTTGCACTGAAGGGGGGGTGTCCAAAGCCCGCCTTTCTCTTCTGCCCCCCTGCCACCGCAGTCCCTCCTGTCCCTTTCCCCTGCTCCATTGCACTCACCAGCATCGCCGTTTGTTTATCTCAACTGCCTACAACTTCTGGGGCAGTAGCAGAGGGTAGGTGGGAAGGGTTAGCGCAGTAGCAGGGGGAAGGAAGGGAAGGGTTGGGGCAGTAGAAGGGGGCAGGAGGGGAAGGGGTGGGAAACATAATATTACATGTGTGTATATATATATATATTATTTATATATAATATAATACATATATATATATATATATATATATATATATATTATTTATATATGTATATATTATTTATATAGGTATTAACCAATATATATATATATATATATATATATATATATATTTATATATATATATGTATTTAAATATATATATATATTATATATATTATTTATATATATAAGTTATTTTCATATCCTAGTGTATATAAATCAGTTTCTATATTCACTAATTCTTACAAAGAATTACAAATTAATTTCATCTTTACATTGTTAGCCTATTTCAGGCTTATTTTGATTCACACTGATTAATTTGAACATCACATATTAGCACTCTATTCCATTGTTCTATTTATATTAATGATAGTACAATATATATTAGCACCTTACCCTTCAGCATTATTTGTACTTGGGCTTTATTAGCACTTTATTTATTGGATTTTTTGCACCTTAGCTTTGGCACATTTGGTATAGGTTATATATGTTGCAGCATACTGCTGAGATAGTTAACTGATTGGCTAGTATGAGACACTGCACAATCAGTACATCAGAATCTGTGTCTTCATAAGCTGCAGAGAGCAGACCCAAGCAGGTACTATATCTTTAATTTTAGTCAGTAGAAGGGATCTTAAATGTCATTTGTAATTTTTATATTAAGTTTTGTTTTATTGAATGAATACTTTTGCTATTCTACAAAACATAATTAATAATAAAATGTGATTAACTGTAAAAGTAGATAACATCTCTATTCAGTTTCTTTACACCAGAACAAAATAGAATAAGTAGCCCCAGTAGTTCAACCGAGACAGTTGTGCTGTTGGGGCTACTTCTTCTATTTAGGTCCAGATCAACAAGTAAATTTAAAAGCCCGTAGCTGCATCGGCACACCCGCAAAGGCTGCAGGCTTGAAATTCAACTGCGTTACAGAGCTATTAAATTAGACCATGCCGTGAGTTACGGGCTTGAGGCACAAACCCGTAAACCATTCTTGCGCGCGTTGGTAGTTACAGGTTTAGATGGAGCCAATGGCAAAAAAGATCGTCATCATTACGTTACTGAAAAATGGAGGTTAGATTTGAAAGCCTTATGTGCTTAAATTACGAGTTATGATCGGACCCGCATTCCAGAAATAATGCAATTTTAATAAATCAGTAAATATGATATTCGAGTCCATGCCAGTTCCATTATATGTATTAACACATTGATTGCCGGGATTGCTATAACGCGGAAATTAAACAGAAAAAATAAAGTATTTTATATTGCAGATTTGCGAGCTTGAGAATGTTGTGCTATTTATTCTAATACCTAACATCCCTTTCCCTTCAATTATAAGTACAGTAGTGTGTGTATATTTGCATTTACAGTACTACGGTTAGGACTTTGCGGGTCCTCTCTAGTACCCGTTGGCTTTTTGGCTCCATTTGCAGGTTACAGGTTTGAACGAAAGTGAATTTGTTGCAACTTAATATCGATTTTCAAACGTAACAGTTACGGGCTTGACAGATCAAAGAATTTGTGGCCGCGGAGTTCAATTTTCAACAGCCCGTAGGGTTTTTTCGCCCTTACCCCGCAAATCATTGGTGGGTTGCTTTACGAGGCCAATTTAATAGCCGGGCTACGGTTTTACATGGGGAGGGAATTTAATAGGGCTGATAGTCTACAAAATGTAATATTTTATTTAAAAACATTTTTATGCTCATGGCCTACAAAGGAGCTAATGTGATTAGTTTGTTATATACTTCAAAAGTCAAGATTTTTACCAATCTACAGTGGTTTTTCAAGCAAAATCCTGATTGCCATCGAATGACAACGTAATACTATAATGTTGCATAAGATGAACATGCCAACTCCAGAGCACTTATTTCACTCACCTTCACCAACAGCTTCACAGCCATCAGAGATAATGTTCAAAGTGAGCTTTAAACCTCCATGTGGATTGCACGTCATAGGGGACTTACTTAAAGTCTTCTTTTCATTACTCTTAGATCTACCAGTAGACTGTGATCTATCTTGTGGGTGCCACTATTTTACAAGGTATGTTACTGATGGGCTAAGGCCAACTGCACCTCCAAGTGTGGTCAATAATGCCACCCACATAAACTCAGCAGAGGTCACCTTTCAGTGACATTATTGAGACTGGGGATATCATGTCAGGTGACCTCACTGAATACACCTATATATGTAGTCCCCTATCTTGGCGGTGTCTAAGACATATATCTTGATGTAGCCTTGTCACTTACTCTGGGGAACATCTCTTGGGGAAAACAATTATCATCAGTTCCAAGCCTATAACTCTAATTAAACCTAGAACCTTATTCAATTAAGCAATTGTTGGTTACTGGAGCCCGTAATGTAGCCCGTAAACTAATTTGCTATTCAATTGGCGTTTTTTTTGCTAACGATCTGCGTGTTACAGACTGAAAATCCCTGCGGTGTTTGATCTTTCAAGCCCGTAAATGTTACAATCGCAAATTGCTATTCAATTGCTACAATTCCTTAAGCCCGCAAATGTTCTCACACCCGTAAATGGCAAATGTAGAAGAAAATCCTACCATAGGACTCGCAAGGCGGTTAAACACCTGTTCGTAGCACTGTAAATGCAAATAAAAACTCAATACTGCACTTGAAAAGACGCTTAATTTCTGTGTCATATCAATCTCGGGAATCAATGAGTTAATACATATCAGGCCACCCACATGGACTAGAACAGTATCACCATTCATTTTTATAATTTTTTACATTGCCAGATTGCGAGTCCAATTGCATATCGGACAACTAAACGCTAATTGATTGACATTTAACCACCATGTTTAATGATTTCACCAGGAGACTTTGGCGGTCTCATTTACTATTGGTTGTTTCTAAATCGGTAGTTACAGCCTTGCTTAACTACCGTAATCATGATCTCGCTCTGAAATGCTACATACGATTGCATGGTACACGGTTCAGGCTTTCAGCCAGGTAGTTGCTGGCTTGCTCAATTTAATCACTCTGTAACTGTTGTAAATTTGAATAAGGCCCGTAGTATTTATAACAACTTTTCAAAATTACCAAACCATTTTTAGATTTAGATTAAATTCTGCTAGTAAATACATTTAAATTTCAAGCAACCCAACACACAGCACATTTGATTAAAGGGACACAGCAAATGTCAGCATATTTACTAGTGTACTGTGGCAGAAATTACCAGCACATTAGTAAATAAATATAATTTCAATTGATTGTCAATAACAAATTTGAGTGGAACTTAAGTATTTTAAACATAAATTACCTAGTCTTTTTTTAAGGCCACATACAATACGAGAGTGATTGATGCACAGTGTGTGTTAAAACCACGATTTGGAGCAAAATTTGAATTAATAATATATATTTTTAATCCTCTACTTGAATTTCTCTTGTTTATTATTCCATGGTTAGGCAAAATGAAGTGTCCCAAGAGGCCACATGAATGGATTTTTACATCCATGCCAACATCATTTACATACCTCTTTGAGCTTTGAGACTCAAGCACTGCCAAAGCAGCCTTCAAAATGTTTGCCAACATCAGAAAGCAGCTTGTACTGCAGAGCACAAAAATGGAGACGTACTTACAACTGATCTCAATGGTAAGCGGAGAGAACTGAACATTAACTGAATCTTGCACTTGTTCAGTTGTGTTACATACAGCACCCTAACTCAATTACAGTAATTAAATTGACACATTAAATGTTACTTTTGCTTTAATGGTTACTGTTTCGATCTAAATGGATCTTGTCAGTGTGGGGCTCGGAACAGCGACTTTGTGTGGGTAGGTCTCCTGGTTTGTGCACAATCCATCCTCCGATATGGTTAAGCTGTGTAATACAGCAATCATATGCATAAAATGAGCCATATATAAAGTGGTTTTGGATTTAAGAGTGAGAGTGGACTGTGGTCTCATTTGCATGTTCTAGTCCGGTTTACAAATAATAATTTGTCTATTTGGTCCAAGTGTTGAAACCTATAGACAACCAACGTAAGTTGTACAGAAAAACCTTTTCTGCGGCTGTTAATATTATTTTAATTGCCACATACAAATTAAAAAAAAAACAATAATCTTTATTAAATTCATGATACAGTGATACAGTGGGCCACATTCAATTCGAACCTCGCAGCTCGATTGCAGACAGCCGCATGTCTGTGAGTTAGGTGCGGGCTCCCGTTGGTCTCTGTTTGCGAGGCTATTCAATTGCTCAATGCCGCAAGTTATGGGTCCGAAGCCACAACCGTAAGCCATGCACTGGTTCGGAGCAGTTGAGGGCGGGAACAAGATCGATTAAGGAAGACCGTGCCCTCCCATTTGAAATCAGCCAATAGGAAATGAGACTGTCAGAATTACAGCAATAAAACATGGAGGTTACATGTCATTCAATTAGGTTTGAGGGTCCGAAATGCGATCAGACTCGCAAAACATGGAAAATACAGAATTATAAAAATGAATGCCAATACTGTTCAAGTCCATATGGGTGGGCTGATATGTATTAACTCATTGATACCCAAGATCGTTTTAACTCCGAAATGACACATAAAATTAAACTTTATTTCCTGCAGATTTGCGGGCTTGAGACTGTTGTGCAATTAATTCTTTAATTCTAATGTCCATCATCGCTTTCCCCGTTATTTACAGTGCAGGATTGATCTTTTATTTGTATTTACATTGCTACGAATATATGTTTAACCCCTATGTGGGTCCTCTCTATCACATGTCGGAATTTCTCCTCCATTTGCGGTTTACGAGTGTGGACAAATTTGCGAGCGTGGGGAAAATGAGCAATTGAATAACGATTTGCGATTTTAGCCATGCGAAAGTGACAGATCAAAGGCTTCTCAAGGGTGTAAGTTACAAGTTTGTTCGGAGCCATTTTTTCAAGGCCGTACCATAACTTGTAAGCCGTTCCGAGACTGCAAAAAGACAGCAATTAAATAGCAAAATAGCTTGCAACCTCACAAAATCGCACACTTGAATGTGGCTCAGTATGTCCTGAGAACAGAACACATGTAAACCCATCTGTGTCATGGTGTACAATCATGGGTTAACACTTAAAATGCTTTTTGTAAGAAAAAAAGTTGGTGTGTCTTGGATTGTTTGTATTATTGGCGACTGCACAGTAATTACAAAGTTTATAAAACACTGCTATAGACCTGTGGTTCTTAACGTTCTCTTCCAGAACTAGTTTCTTAAAAAGATTGCGCCCAGTCCCATATTTAGCTATTGAAATTATCATTGAGAACAAAAATATCAAAGTGGTCCTTTAAGAGAAAAAATGGAGGGAGCTTAAAGTTTATTTCTGTGATGCCTTTAAGATGTATTTCGGGAAGGTGAGATTATGCCATAGACAAGGCAAGAAATTATCCCAGCTCTTCTGTGACTTCTGTTTAGAAATGTAAATCTCATTATTGCTTGTTATCTTGTCATATTGATGAAAAGCGCACTGTAAAATACGGAGGAGGTATCATTTAATGCAAGTTTATAGGACGCAGTTGATGCAATTGTTTAATTCAGAACCAGGATACTAGGAAATAGCAAATAGAAGTTGTGGTGCAATTGGCATTTCCAGGTTCCTAAATCAAAAGACAACTGTAGTGCATGTAAACGGTAAGCTCATATGTTTTGTTGTTGGGCAAAGACTATTAAAAGCAGTACACAACTGAAAATAAATACAAGTTAATGTTTTCTTACTTTTTAAATTGTTTGTTTTTCCTCAAGCAGAGATACTTTTCTCTTCTTGACTTTGCCTTGTGAGGGGACGTGCCCAGATCTGTCTGGGGGCTGGAATATCATAGAGCTTGAGTAGACTGGGTTGTGATATCACTGAGCCCACCCGGTGACATAATTTGCTCCGTCTCACTGGCTACACAGAGGTAACAGCTGTATTGTAAACTGCTTGCAGTTGCCCTACCTAGTGACAGTGCTTGAGCCATCAAAGCCCTACCTCTTTACTAAGCATGCTCAGTCCAAACAAGAGTCTGACTGCTCAGAATTTTTTTTTAATTTTGCTTCCAGGAAGAGCTGGCCAAGACCCCAGCTCTGCTTCAATGAAAATTTTGTTATTTTGATAAAAGTTCAGGCTTTTAAGCGACAAAAAAATTGCAACAGTGCTGCCTTTTATTAGCGTAAAAAACAAGCATCAGATTAAAGTAATATCAGTATATGCTTAAAGTAAATATGACAGGATTTCTGCAAAAATATACAGAAAAAGTTCAATAAAGTACTTCCAAGGTAATGTATTAAATCAAGGTATTAATAAAATAAACATTATAAACATGTTTTCATGTTTATTTTTTTTCAGAATTTTAAACCTGGGAGAAGAGTAAAGGAAGAGAAATGGGGAAGGGTGAAGTGTAACAAAAAAGCAGATCCGTAGGGTAGTCAATAATGATGCATTTTGGGTTTGATAGTAGTAACTGGTTTTGAGAAAATATTTAGAAAATATTCAGTTGCTGCGATGTTAAATCCGGGCTCGCAAGTGGAGGTTGCAAGTTACTTTGCTATTCAATTGCATTTTGTTTGCGCCTCCAATCGAGTTACGTGCTGCGATTTCTAGCGATTTGTTAAATGTCAACTTACTTCCCTCCAAGCCTTTGATCTTTCACGGCCGCAAGAGTTACGATTGCTAAAATCACAAATCGCTATTCAATTGCTCCGATTTTTCTAACCACTCCGTCAAGCCCGCAAATGGCAAAAATCAAACCACCAGGTTACTGGGACCATGGAGGACTCTCAAAGGGCTTATTGACAAATCGGAGCACTTTAAATGCAAATATAAAAACAATCCAGCACTGTAAATGATGGGGAACACAATGGTTGACATTAGAATTAAAAGCACAACATTCTCAAGCTCGCACATCGCCCAAATATAATACTTTATTTCATGTTTAATTTCCGTCCAAAGTCGTACAGGCTTCAACCTCCAAGCCCGTAGGACTTTGGAATCCAACCTCCCATGGGCTTGGAGGTCATTCAAGCCTGTAGGACTTTGTACGGAAATGAAACACAAAATAAAGTATTATATTTTGGCGATGTGCGAGCTTGAGAATGTTGTGCTTTTAATTCTAATGTCAACCATTGTGTTTCCCTGAATTGAATGAGACTGTATGTGTCTAAAAAGTCCCATCTTGTCTGGTTTTAGGACGTCTAGAAGGGAGATGGGTTTTGTTATATCACTGAAGCTTGCAGTAGCTTGCACTAATCAATATTCACTACACAGTATTAGAAACCTTAAAACATGCCTTTGATGGCAGATGAGAACTAAAAAGGCCCATCTGGTCTGACCATTATGTCTACGTAAAAGTTTGTCATAATTCCACCTTATACTTTTCCAAGACATTCTTAAAAATATTTGACTGATGTGTCTCATACTTTGGGGACTTCTTAAAAGTATGTAATTTTTTATTTCATATTTCATGTCATAATTACATTGAGAAGAAAAATGTAATCTTAAACTCAGTGGTTAATCTCTCACTGCCTAACCATTTTGTCTTCCTTTTGTAAGAAAAGAGCATTATAAAAATATATTATAATTATTACTTTTTTTGCTCTATGGATCAATGTCTTGGATACAATATCCTTATAGAAAAATATTTGCAAATAACCTTTTGATCTCCAACTCTCCAACTTTAAATTCTAAATGTAAGTTTATTTCTTGGTCTTTTGTTGAAAAGTGCTTATACTGTGAAAATTATTAATTTCATATTTTTGACTTTTTTTTTATCATATCAGGAAATTGACTTTGACATAGAGTCTGGTTTAAGTCCTGCATCAGCAACTTGTGAGCAGAAATGAGGTAGTCTGTGAGCAAAATCTAATAAATTCAATTCATGTAGAAATCACACTATTTATGAAGCAGCTTTATGTGCTCTTCAACGATCACTGCACAAAACGGTTCTATTTTATTGTCCAAATGAGCTCAGCTAGCGGACACAAACCATCTTGTCTGAACATTTAAAGGAGCTTTCCTAAATTCACTACTAACTTTTTTTTTGGATTCCAAAATGTAAGCCTGGAAACTACCTTGGAAATTCTAATACTAGCAGCCTTAATAAATTGCAAATTAAAAAGGTCTCTATTTAAGCACATGGCATATTTTCTTACAGTTTAGTTAGTGAACTTCAATCCAAAAGCAAGGTCTTCACTAACTAAAAACTTCTGTAAAAAAATATGCTATGTGCTTAAATAGAGCCTTTTTTAAGGTCTGTTTTAACTCACTTAAGCCTTCCAAATATTCCCAACAAAGGTCCGCCCCCTGTAACTCAGGCACACAGTGTCTCTTTAGTACTAGAATGTACTAACCAATCACAGATTGTCTGTCAGCAGCATTTCAAAACAAGCTGTTGAGAACCAGTCTGTGATTGGTTAGTACATCTAGCACCAACAGAAACACTGAGTGTATGAGCTACAGGGGGTGGAGCTTTGTAAAATGTATTTAAAAGGTTAAAGTGAGTAAAAACAGAACCTTTAAGTCATTGTTAATAAATTGATGTTAAGATATTCAAATAAACACTTAGGCCCTCATTCTATTATCGGCCGTAAATCGTCCGCAAAGCTGCGATTCCTTGCGGGGCTCCCGTTACCTTGCAATTCAATTATACGGCCCCGCAAGGATCTCCCCTTACGGCCGGCCGTATATCTTGCAACCGGTCGTAAGCTCAGAAATCTTTAAATGCAAAAATAAATTCAAGACGGCACTGTAAAGCTCTGTAAATGCTAGGGATCATAATGGAGGACATGAGGATTAATAGCAACCCCCTCTCAAGCTTGCACATCAGCCCAAATCCGAGATTACATTAACTGTTTATTTTCCGGCCGCAGCGTGGCCGGGTCTGAGGTGCTCCAAGCCCTCTGGACTTTTTACATGGATATGTGACATAAATTAAAAAAACATTTTATTTACGGATTTGATTGTAGGGGAATGTTTTGCTATTAATGCTAACACCTACAATCACTTTATAGTCTCCTCAGAGTGCAGGATGGCTTTATGATGGCTTTATAATGTGCTTAATTGTGTGCCTGCGGGACCTTTTTGCTGCAAGTAAGATCAAAGGCTTTCCTCCGGCGCGTGCGAGGGATAGCAAGGCGCCGGCCGCAAGCCTGCCGGAATCCCCAGCCGGAGGGGAATAGAATAGGCAAATAGCTTGCGGCCGGTCCTTGCGGCCCCGCATCTCCTACGGCCGATAATAGAAAGAGGCCCTTAGTATAATAATTTGACAAGATATGATAATTTACAACATATATGCAGAGGAGATTTGTCTAAAATGTTTGTGTTAATCTTTTCACTGCAAATGTTGAAAGAAAACCGTGTAAAATACAAAAAATCCTTAATAAAAAGCAAAAATGTACATAAAAATGGACATATTAACATTGCATTTTCCATGAAACACAATACATAGGCAATTTCTCTTAACGATGCCTTGATATTAAAGGCTTACAATATGGTATCGTTTAAAACTATAAGTAGCAGAAAGTAATTTATCAATTACTTTATATTTGTTGAGTACAATTGCATCAATCTTTATAATTTTTTTCTGTGATTCAGCTCTTCTATTCTTTCCTTCTAGCTTTACAGGGAGGTTGAGGATGAGGAGTGGGGTTGAGGAGGGAGGTTGAGGAGGGTGATAAGAGAGGGGGTAAGAGACACAGGTTAGGGAGAGGGGAGAAGAGACACGGGAGAGAGAGGGGGGACACTGAGGGCACAAGAGGGACACAGGGGGCAGCACATTTCCCACCCTTGGCTTATACTCAAGTCACTCATTTTACCCAGTATTTTGTGGTAAAATAGGTGCCTCGGCTTATACTCGGGTCGGCTTACACTCGAGTATATACGGTACTCCTCCCCAGATAATAATATATATGCTTGCCAACATGGGCCCCCCTTCCATAGTAGGGTCTCTCACAGAAATACCTCTTTTCCCCCCGTCAAATGCATTGATTGTAGAGAAAGATGGCTAGTACAATGTATAGCCAGTTTTCAATGTTCTTTAATATTGAAACAACTTTTGGGGTGACAGTTTTTCTTTAATGTGAGTTGTTCCCCTCTTATCCCACAGCATGTACAACATGCCATAAACATTGTTCATTGAGCATGTAAATGATCCCTCCATCACAACCGTCACAGCTGGGTTTTTACAAGTACCTGCCATTGCCACCAAAAAAAAATTCAATGTCAAGCAATAACACTGTCTATTATATCATACACAAATGCTTAAATATACAATATGCAGTTAAAATAAATGTTCCTGGCACAGAGAATTTTAATTTCACTTACGATCAAGTCCAATGACCTGAAAAGAGAGGAACCATTAGTTTAATTATGACACTGAGAGCAGGGAACCTTGTCGAGTCTGACATTTTTTTAGTTACCAGTATGACTTATTAAACCATACAAAAATTAGTGAGAAAATGAAAAGTACTCTATGAATTTTACATGCAATCTGTCTCTATAACAGGATGTGCATTAACAGATTAAATATATTTTCCAACATTATTCTACATGCTATTTCTTGAATTTTTTTCACTTTCCATTTTCTGTATGTTTATTTTACCACATCACAATTAACTGTAGTTGTATTTTAGTGAGCTTTCCATTTATTATTAATTATCATGAAATCCCCACTGTGTGTCACTCTGGTGACTGCTGCGTATCGGTTCAAAAAATACAATTAATTTTTAATGTATCTTAATCACCATTTTTTATCCTTGCAGAAACCGAGTGAAAAAAAAACAAGAACATTTTGTAAATTATAGATGGTCTAATTCGAATAAACAGAGTGTAAAATTTGTTTAAAATGTGTAAAATAAGGGCACTTCATTATTTTCTTAAAAAAACTAAATTATGTGAATTTAAGAAAAAAATACAATTTATGGGAGTGAAATCTTAAAGAAATAACTAGACAATGGTAGAAGTTTTTTTTACCAGTGTTTCATAACAGTTTTTGACTAAGATATATTAATATTAGTTATGCTCATATTTATCAGTAGTTAAAGAGGCATGTCCTCTTCTGGATTGCTACCTGGTGAAGTTGAAGGCGGCTAGTTTACGTCAATGACGCCCTGTACCATGTAGGGCCACTCAAGATGGCCAGGTCATAGCAGATAGGCCAGACAAATCACGGTGCACTCGAGAAGGAAACTGGCAACCCACTCCAGTATCTTTGCCAAAATAACCATATGGATAAGCACAACCAGAAACACAGTTGTGTACGAGAGCCGTACACAACTGAAGGACTGAACAACAACAAAGAGGCGTCTACCTAGGAGCTACACTCACAAGGAAGACTGGCTGGTCAGCTATGTAACCAAAAGTGTTACTTGCATTTCTTAAGCTTATGGCTAACAAAAGTAGATATTAAACAAATGATTATAGCCAAGATAAGATATCACTTAAGGAACTAGGCAGATGTCTAAGGCACTACACTCTTATGGCACCAATGGACAATAGCTGCTTCATGTAATTTTCAACCACCACCAAACATGGCTTTATTAATGGAATTATATCATGTTCTTATTTTTTTGGATAGGAAAAAGTCCACACACACATTCAAGAGGGACATACGCGAATGATGAGTGGTGAGAAAGAGAACTGTGTGCTTGAGGTCAATAGGAATTAACTTACCATAGTGGCATCTGAATTCCTTGGATATTTAGGAGAGTCCCATCTTCATAGACTCCTCCTCCCCAAATTGAACTGTACCCAGGCAGCTGCCTAGGCATGTACACTCACAGTGATTCTTGGTTTCTGGACAGTTATTTATCAAGTAAGATATTACTGTTTTTTCATAAGTTTATTTCTAAAAACCTATAACTATCAAGCAAATGGGAACAGCCAATGCCACATTTATTAATTTGCCTAAAACAATTTAGAAACCACTTCTTTGACTTAAATTTTATGTGTTGCAAAAATTATTACATTTTAACATCTCAGTCTCAGCCACCCCCTTCTTCTTGTGCCTTCAATCTTTACCAGCATCTTTAGCGAATCGTGTCTTCTCATGATATGGCCATAATATTTGAGCTTCAGCTTCATGCCCATACCTTCCAGTGAATAGTTTGGCTTGATTTTCTGTAGTATTGATCTGCTTGCAATCCAAGGGACTCTACGCAGTTTTTTCCAACATCACAATTCAAAGTCATCGATTCCATGGCACTCAGCCTTCTTTAAGGTCCTGCTCTCACATCTGTATGTTACTGATGGGAATAGTTCTTACTATGCAGACCTTTTGTTTATGCTGGACTTTTTACTAGCTTATATTTGTCATATCTTTCCTCCCCAGGAGCAAACATCTTTTAATTTCATGGCCCCAGTCACCATCTGCAGAGATCTTGGATCCCAGGAAAATAAAATCTGTCACTGCTGTCACTTCTTCCCCATCTATTTGCCAGGAACTTTGACTAGGGTTTGTCGTGATCTTGGTCTTTTTAATGTTGAGCAGTGGGCCAGCTTTTGAAATCTCTTCTTTCATCTCATCAATAAGCCCTTTAGTTCCTCCTCACTTTCGGCCATCAAAGTAGTATCATCAGTGTATCTGAGCTTGTTTATATTTCTCCTAGCAATATTGATTTTGGCTTTGGAGTCATCCAGCCCGACCTTAAGCATGATGTACTCTGCATATAAGTTGAATAAATAAGGTGACAATATGCAACCCTGTCGCAACTTTAAATGTGTTAGATGTGGGCATAAAATTATATTTAAGTAAATTGTTTGTTTTAGTAAACACTGCATGACCCTGAAGGATGCCATGTTTGTGTCTCCCACACTTCCTGCTGGCTTGGAGGCTGAGTAGATCTATTCAGGAAGAAGGATGGAGGGAGGAATGAGGGGGGGTTATTCACCGACTGGTGGACTCAGCACAGGTTTCAGCACAGGATACCTTTCCTTCATTCATATAGACTCAGTAGAGGAAGCCTGGAAGTATGCCACAAGAACAAGGTAACAAGAGAACACGTGTGGTGTGAGGAAGTATAAATCAGATACCTGACAGAGTACCAAGTGAAGTGTGGGTGAGGGTCTGTCTGTAATCATGATCTAACTGTACTACCTAGCTTTTGAAGGTGAGAGTGCATAGGCCCATTTACTCAACGCCAATCTAACCAACAATGTCATGTATCCTCACAGAGAGAGCATGGTAATTATAAAAATTATTTCTGGCCAGGACGGGGCTTTAGCCTATTTCCAGTTAGATACTATAAGTCTGTGAGTTTCTATCCTAAGTACTTTGGGAATGCACCATGGACATTGGATTCCTAGCTCAAAGACAGGACCCTCCTTGCTTTGCTATTTGTTAATTTGTATTTATCTTTGTCTGAACTTAACTTATGTACAGCGCTACGGAATATGTTGGCGCATTATAAATGAACTATAATAATAATAATACTATCAAAAGAATTATAATTACCATCAGGGCTAGAAAATGTAAAACGGTCCCATACTTTTATACCTATGATTGATGTTTACATTGCTAACATTACCGGGGGATCTATTTATTTCTCTACTCTGTCCGTGTGTCTCTATCAGAGGGTAAAATAGTGCATCTAGTACCTTATTATAATATACCAATCTTGGTAAACACCATGGCAATGGGTTCCATGAAGATCTCTGATAGACAACAATTTGTTAGGGCCCTTTATAAACTACGATCAGTGATCTAACCTACTGTACACTAATCTACAAAGGGGCAGTGGATTAGGAACACACTTCTACTTGAACAGAAGTGGATTTAAACATGCATGTAAAGCCTTAGATCAATAATGACCTTGCACTTTAAACCAAATGAGAAAAAAAGCAGATGAGAGACACATTCATTATATTCGTAAAGGTCATTCACAAGGAAATAAAGGGAAATTTTCAACATGTAATTTAAAGTCTTGTATTCTGATAAGGTCCCTGTCATGTCCAGTAATCTCTCTCTGCATGGTCATTATGTAGCATTAGAGTTTCCATTTTCTTGATCAATAGTGAGATTCAAAATGCATGCAGATGAGCCGTGAATAGGCTTTCACTTATTTTCTGCTCAAAAGAAGGTGTAAATGCAGTACTTTTTTTTAATTAGAACTATAATTAGACCTGGGAAGCAATACGGGGCACTATAACATTATTGGGTGAGTAATTTGATACACAAAGGTCCATACAGATACATGTCACACAATGATTTAGAGGTACCCCTCTACTGCTGTAGAGAATAAGAAGAAAAGGGGATATTAAATATAATTATTTATAATGTTTTCAATAAATATTTTAAAATAGCAGAAGAGTTTTAAAGTGAATACCTTTTTATGTAGATATTTTCTAACCTATTATAAACCAGATCAGCATATAACTAACGATAGGTAGCTGTTTCTCAAAGATGGATAAATCAAATAAGGACCAGCTGTAAACTATGAGAGGTGGTATAAGGCATATATGGGCCTTGCCATGCAATAACAGTTGTGGTCACTCATTCACCTTCAACACAACTTTTTTAAACACTTGCAGTGCAGTGAAGAACATCACTTCTCCCCTGTATGGCTGGCACATACACATGGTAATGATTCTGAATTATTCTATTCCTATGATGCCAAGCCTTGCACACCAATTAAAGCCTTCATAAATAATGTATATCCTCACACACTCTTGTAGCTTACAAGAAGTATTGTAAGAGTTCTGTCTGCCAGAGTTTGTAATTGTTTTTTCCACTACGGACTGGGTTACTTGGATGGTTGTTCCCATGAAGCATTAGACTAGCCAAAATGCTTATAGGTACAGAAGTCTTTGTAGTTTTATAATGTTATATAGATATCAGTAACCTTGTAGGTTTGGTGCTGCTGTGAAATGATTTTTAATGGAAACCATTTCTAAATGGCTTTGAGTACGAGCCATGAAAATCCATATGAGCCTTTACCCTTGTTATACATTAACTTATAAGTATCTTCTTGTGTTTAATATTCACATACTCTTGGAAAATGTTGCTATATTTGGCAGTGATATTATATGAGATATTCCTTGATTTTATATAATTTTTGGGAATATTGAAATAAATTATGATATATGTATAGTATGCTATAGTATGCATGCCATACAGTCATGTCGTCCAATGGATAAAGGTATTAAATAATAATACCCAAAATAAATGCATTGATAAAATACAGACCTGAATTTAAGAAGCATAAACTAAAAAACACATATTATTCAGTTTAAATGTGAATATATTTCACAGAGGGGCATATACCTCTGACAATATCCTCCTTACTCTGTAGTTCCATGTGATGTTCTCCAAGTACACAAATCTAAAAGTTATTATTCTCTGTGCTCATCAGCTTATTAATGTATAATTCAGTTTAAACATATTAAAATATAGCCCTAATGTTCAGACACTGCCTTGTAGTGATGATTGAGAACTCTATCAGTGTGTGGGTTTTCAAGTGTAGATCACTTTCAATTGAGATGTTAGGTGGTGTACTCATATGATAACATCCATTAAAGAAAAACTGAAAACTAAAAATGCCATTTTGGTGTTGAAAGCGTGCAATTAATCTTGGATGCATTCAAGGTCTAGCAAAGCGATCAAAATATATATTTTTTCTAATTAAAAGGTAGTTGTATTCATTTTGTAACTTAATTATGACTGATCATAACATACATATGTTTCAAAACAGTTCTCTTAACTGCTACCTCCATGGAGGAGGATCTTCATGGAGCAAGTTAGATGACCATGTAGCTGCTCTAATTGGTCATATGTCACATGTTTGCTTACAAAAGTTAATTTCAAGTATGGTCAATGCATATGAGGGGATTAATATAAGTATATCTGTGTTTTCAAAATGACTTTGGATAATGAAAAGCGACTGAATGATCACCTAATTTTAATTATACCTGAGTTGACAACCAAATGGAGATGTACATATTGGGTAGGGTAAGACATATTTATTTAAAAATGCTAATGTAGATTTAAATAGTGGTAATACAACTAAATGCCTTGTGGATCGCTACCTTGTCATGGTGACGGGGGTTGTGTACCTCAATGAAGCTGTGAGCTATACCATGGAGAGTCACCCAAGATTGGCAGGTCATATCAGAAAGATCAGACAAATCGCAGTCCATTGGAGAAGAAACTGGCAACCCACTCCAGTATTTTTGCCAATAGACATAAGAAGTACTTGGTATGCTGAGGCCCAATAGGGTCATGAAGAGCATGGCATGACTGTACAACTAAACAATACAAAGTACATGTCGTTTCAAAACAAATCAAATATATAGATATTAAAGGCATAAAACCTAAAATACATAATATTAATCACTCTTAATATAAACCCAATCTAGTAAAGTCAGTGTGAAAAGCGTTATTTGATAAATAGGGTGAATATAATTTACTATATTTATATATACTATATACTATATTTACCTTATTTTAAAATCAAAGCACATTCTTGAAAATGATTTAGTTCTTCACATTATATGCACATTATCTGCATCATATATATATATATATATATATATATATATATATATATAAATACTTCACATTCTCTGCTAGATTCCTTCACATAAGTAATAAATAGGGTAAAAAGGGAAGTACAGTTGATAATTAAACAATTCCAACGGCCCACAGGTTGCACGCTGCACCCACCTCTGCCAAGGCTAATGTAAAAAAATGAATTAGGACCCCTTTAAGGCACATTTACAGGCATGTGTCAATTGCAACAAAAAGCCTTAAAATAGTTATTACAACGTTCACATTCTGTTTCCTTGACAACTAAAGTCGGGTTGCCTCTCACCAACAGAACACTCTAAAGTCACTAAAAACGCTCTTGCTTACTTAAAAAAAGAAAAAAATCAATGTATATGATAATAGAAGGTAGAATTTTAGATTATTTAGGGACCAATCGAGTATAGTTTAGGGGCCAATTGAGTACAAAACCATGTGTATCAGTGTTTAAACTGTACAGAAGTGTTTTACTTTGCATATTACTACCCAGAATTCTTAACTGCCCTCTAGCGATATTGCATGTCTGAGAGATTCTGAAGGTAAATCCTATTGAAAGTTTTTCTTTAGAGCAATCAGTCTGTCTTATTTTAAAATGTTAATGTCGTTAGTGTGTCGTAATGAAGCCAATTATCTGTCTTTTAGTTAAGATAAGTCAAGATCTGTCAAGATATTGGGAAGTCAAAACATTTTTTACCAGCCCCAGCCTATGGGTTGAGGAACATATTCACATATCCAAAGGGACAGAGTAGGTGATGGCAGAGGCCTTACCCTGGCTGAAGTACTTTCGGTACTTTATTTAATGGATACATATATGAGACACACACACACACACACACACACATATATATATATATATATATATATATATATATATATATAAATATATATATTGCAATATTCTGATTATTCATCTAGATTACTGGACACTCATGGCTTCACTCTTTATATATATATATAAATATAAAAGTATATGTATAAAGAGTATATGTATAAAGAGTATATATCTATATATAAAGAGTGAAATAGCCATGAGTGTCCAGTAATCTAAATTAATAATCAGACTATTGTAATATATAGTGATACTTCTTTTTATTGGACAAACATTTTAGTTAGAATGACAAGCTTTCGTGAGTTGTACCTCTCTTTATCAAGTCAGAAGCAATACTGATTAAGATTAAGTATAGCATTGGAATACAGAGTTGAGATTCACTCCTAATGTTGTCATCGGCTAGTCCTTATGTTGTCATCAGCTAGTGCCCACGCTAAGGACCCGACACACATTTCTGTATTTTGTCGAAATACAGAAACGTGCATCGGCTCTCTTGCAGGGACCCTAGCTGATGACATCATTTGGGTGCACCGGTATGTATGCTCAGTGTTGACAGCAGAATAGCATTCATTTATAAACAGGAATAGCTAGAATGTTCCTTTATACTAAAAATGTATTATAAAGAAGGAAAATATATGTACTAACTTCTATCCAGGATTTAATGCTTATTTTAGGGTTAAAAATGTAACCCTAAAATAAGTGAGATTTAGATTCTGAAAACAGCACAATAATATAAGCAAAACGGTGGTATTAAAGGGCCACTTAATTCAGCACAGTAAAAATCTCCTATAAGCATATTGAAATACTTTTTGAATTTTTTTAATATGTTTTGCATCTTTCACTGTGTTTACTTGTGTCACTGACTACCCTCTGCCAGACCCGCAGCTACAGCTCTGCATAGTGAGCAAAAGAAAAAAACAGGTTAACCATTACAAAATCCATCTCTGCAGTGCATGGAATGCTGGAATCACGTAAACAGGTGAGTTATGGGTTAACTTTTCAGTGCAGTTTTGAGTGCAGGGAAGAACTACTATCAATCACTGTCTTCACCACAGCTCCGCTATGTGTTTTAAGTCATGCAACAGCCAGTAGGCAGGAGAGACTTTGTTGTGTAAAAAAAACTTAAAACTTTAGATTTCATTTCTGTTATTAGTGTAATAAACAATAGATCATTTTAACATACAATCTTGTGCTTTTTCACACCATGAAGAGCCCTTACAGTGAGGTAAATGACCATTTAAACCAATTGCAATGTAACTAAAATTATTCATTAGCAACAGTAATTTTTGCATGGCAACAAGAGATGACAATTGTTGCATATTAACAGTATCAGATACACTATTGCAATACATGGCAATAGCAACTTCTAGATAGTAACAGGGACCTTTGTATTACAGCAGGAATTACTATGGATAATTACTATGGAAGAAACCCAAATCAAGGAAAAATATCACAATTAAAAGACAATACACTTTTTGTTGAAAAATATTTATTAAACATATTTTTCAATATATCAGAAGTTGCATTAAATTTAACATGTTTGAAAATATATTAATCTATGTCTGTGGGGAAGTGTCAATATACTGTAATATTAGCATTAGCATAATACTTCCATCAGATTAGTAAATTTCCCACAAGTAACATATTCACAAGTCACTATGTTACTATTTATTATACTTTTTTTCCCACTTATTATCACATATAACTTAAACACTATTTTTGTCTTCAGCCAAAAATAGCTGACCAAAAATAGCTATCAGTGGAAAATAAATATAAAATTATAATACAATATATACATCATATAGTATTATATGTGATCAAAACTTGCCAATTTTATTGGTTTTTAAGTGATGTACTGTTTTTTATAATACATAATAAATGTTATATTTTAATATTTATACTCTTGTGAGAGCCAGGTCTTACAGATGTGCCATAAAACAGGGATCATCTCTCTTTTTATCTATTGTTTATTCATAACTAGTCGTTTGACACCATAAATGATGGGATACATACAGTATATATTTTCCCACCCTTCTTTCCCTGTATCTCTTTCCCCCTTTCCCTCCCCTGCATCTCTTTCCTCCCCCTCTCCCTACCCTGTGTCTCTTTCCCCTTCTCCCTCTCCTATGTCTCTCCCCCCACTCCCTCCCCTGTGTCTCTCCCCCCTCCTGTGTCACTTCCCCCTCTCCTGTGTCTCTTCCCCATGTCTCTTCCCCCCCTTTCCCCATCCCCTGTGTCTTCCCCCGTCTCCCCTGTGTCAACCCCCCTCTTCCCAGTGTCTTCCCCCCTCCCATTCATCTTCCTCCCCTTCTCTCCTGTGTCTTCCTCCCCCATCCCTCTTCCTCCCCCTGTCCCTTCCTCCCCCTCCCTCTTCCTCCCCCTCTCCCCTGTGTCTTCCTCCCCCCTCTCCCCTTCCTCTTTCTCCCCCTCTCCAATGTGTCTTCCTCCCCCTCTCCCCTCCCTCATGTTTTCCAATCCAGCTCTCGGCTATTGCCGCGAGCTGCGCAATGCACGCACACTACGTGCACGCGCTCGCAGAGTCTGTACAGAGCTGAGCATGCGTGCAGTTCTGTATGGACTTAGGAAGTAAATGTGTACGCTCCCATAGACACACTTAGGACAATTATATTAGTGATAGCAAGAGAAAAACGTGACCACAGGGGTTCTTTAATATTCTCTTTAAAAATGTTTTATTGGCAGCGTCTAATGTTTTTAGTTTGTTACACATTTCACAAACAAGTGAGACTTTCCTAAACTACCATAACTATTTAAAGGCTTGGAACTGACTCCTGAGACAGTTCAATACCACACAGGAACAAACATAAGACCTCCAACACAAGAGTCCTGAACACAACCCCTCCGGTGCGCATCCCCGAAATGAGCAAACACTATAAGCTGCTCAAGAAAAGAAAATTGTGTTTACTTTTGATTATCTCTCCTGAAATACATCTATCACCTTCAACACACTGCTCTTCTTTAGCACATAGAAAAGTATAAAAATTGCTCTTTGAGACTTAAATTTGGTAACTATTTTTAAAATAACAATTTAATGATACAAAGAATTAATAATACATGCATAGAATTAAAAATTTTTTTACTCCAAACTCACATTTGCGCATAAGTCTATGCTTTTTCCCCATGATATTAATAAAACATGATACATATTTTAATTATAAGCTGAGGATAACTCAGTGGAGCCTAGAAACATTTGGATGGAAGATAAGAGCCATTTGATCAATCTAGCCTGCAGATTCTTCTAGTTACGTATAATGAGAATATATATATTGTGTGGATTCTTGAATCCCATTACTGTATTCCCCCTGTCACTTCTACTGAAAGGAAGTTCTACATAGTTATGAACTTTACCATAAAACAGTACTTTTACAAATTATTTGCCATCATCTTAACCTCAAATTGTTTCTTCTCTTTTCTGCAAGACACTTCGCTTCTCATCCGAGCTTCTCACACATAATAAAGTCTGATCAAACCTATAATATCAGAGGGTAATATATCCAGGCGTATCTTCTAATGCAGTTTACATAGAAAAGGGGTCTCCAAACTCGATCCTGGAGGGCCACACCCAGGACTGGATTTGTGGATATCCTTGCTGCAAGCAGGTGAGACTATTGCTTCTTCAGTCATCCTGATTGACTCACCTGTTCACAAAAAGGAAATCCTCAAATCCAGGCCTGGGTGCGTCCCTCCAGGACCGAGTTTGGAGACCCTTGACATAGAACAATGCACTGAATGTGAAACAGGCTGTTACATTGAGGAAACCAGCCAAAAACTGCACCTCAAAATGAGTATCCACAGACATTTGATTGAGCTCCGAAAACAGTCACTACACCTCAGCTGGACACCATTTTAATGAGAAAGGTAACTCCATCCCAACTTGAAAATCAAGATAGTCAAATGGAATAAAAAAATAAATAAAACAAACATAAAAGAAAACATTGGAAGTGAAAATGATAACGTTCTTCAATACCCAATATACAGGACTTAACATAGACGTGGGTTTCCTGACACAGTGCCAACAGTTCATGTGATTTGTTCTTTTTTCCATGTTTTTGGTGCCATAAATGTGTGTAAATATGTATGGGATGCTTCATGATTGCATTTATGTTATATACACAGATATATACTCTAATATTTTCTCCTTATCTCTATGACTGTGACTTCACCCCCTGCACACATATTCTATGTCTATCTATCTATCTATCTATCCATCCATCTATCTACATATCTTTCTATCTATCTATCTCCAACAACGATATCACCTCTACAACTTTTAATCATGTTTTCTATATTGAGCCTTTATTGAGATGTATAAACATAGATAAATATCACTGCATGCAGACATGGACCCTGTTACATGAGAAAGCTGGAAATCTCCATTCCACGGTGCATGGAGCTACCCTTCTAAGAGGGACCTAATCTCTCTATTAAGATCAAGGACGAGAGAGAGACTTATCCCACCATTTTTTTGTCCCTCGAGGAACTAATTTCTCTTGCTACAAATTATACTAGTCTAGTGGGACTTATTTATGTATATACAGACATGTCAGCGCTATGACCATAGTACATACACTTAAGGTTTGGTAGATAGGTCCCTTGCATTAAGACATTTTTGTGCAGATGGGCATTCTAAGATGTGGTACTAGATCAGAAAACTTTGTACATAGTGCAGCCATCAAAACTTACTCCATATTTTATTCTGCTGTGTTATTCTCCTGTATCACTATCACACCGTGTTTATGTATCTGAAATGCAATATTGGTTGTGACTTCATACATGTGTGATTATTGCCTAGGAAGTTTAAGAGAGTATTGAACATAATGGTAAAAACTAAAGATTATTTAATAGTTTTACTTTCACAAACCTTGCTTTGTGGATTACCAGTAATTCATGAATTTCACCAAGGTGGTCCATAGTGCGACTGGGATTATAACAAATATGAAACACAATTAAGAAGATGAATATACATGCCAAATAGCATTATAAATGTCTATATACCAGATATATGGGACTATATTAAATTCCAGCCTCATTGGTCCAACGTGTAGCACGTATAGGCTGTGTGCTTCAAATTTGTCAGACTTAGGTTGCTATTAAATTAGAAGGGGCTTCGAGCTACGAGCGAGTGACGCTATTTCGTAAACCAGTTAGCGGCCGTCGGACTTGCGTGTTCGCGTGCAAACAATTAATCAATTTCATAGTTACGGGTTCAGATTGAGCCAATGGAAAAAAGGATCGTAAGAGTTGTGACTGAATAAGGGGAGGGTATATTTCAAAGTCCTACGTGCTCCAAATCCAGTTTGCGATCAGTCCCAAAGGACAGAAATAATGCAATATTAATAAAGCCGTAAATATATTCTATTACATGCGAGTTACAGTATGAGTCATAACACATTGATTGCAGGGGTCGTAATAAAACATGAAATATTCATGAAATAAAGTATTTTTTGGGGCCGATATGCGGGATTAAGAATGTTGTACAATTAATTCTAAGACCTAACATCACTTTCCCTTATAATAAATGTACAGTAGAGTGATTTTACTTACATTACAAGTGCTACGTATTGTACTTTACCCCCTTACATGGTGCTCTTGAACACTTTGTCCTCTGGGCTCGATTTGTGTGTTACGTGCTTGCTCACGGGTGAACATGTACCACTTTAGTGGTTAAGAGGATGAAAGATCACAGGAATTACGTGTGCGAGGTTCAACGTTGCTCTCCACGTAGCCTATCATCGGCAATCCTGCATGTTAACACTCAAAGTCACCTGCAAGCAACGTCAAGATGCCTCTTAGCACGCAAGTAACCTTAAGATGACAGTTACGAGCTTGGTGTTAACACGTAGCTCCAATTTAATTGGGCTCATGATTTGTAAACCCAAAGTGATATTCCAGTACAATACACAGCATTATAATTGTTAAGAAAAAGGCAGAAAAATCACTAGTTGGTCTAAGAAGACTCTGGCCCAAATGAACACAGAAAAAAATGGGGGCCACTGTTCTAAAAATAATCTAATCAAGTCAACAACAGAGCATATTGAAACTTATGGAGCCTAATAATGCTCATAGAAACGGCCTGTCTGGCTCCTAAGTGTTGGATATTGTGTCCACAATTTGTAAATATAACAGTTCAGTGGTATTTAGTTAGAAGCATATTGTAAAGCACTGATATCCCACTTTAATGCTCTACTCCAAGCTGTACATATTATAATCATGCACGGAGTCATGAACATTAGGCATATGTTTACTCGTTAGTATTTAGCTCCTGGATGGCTTATGGCTCAATTAAATTATTTGCACCATTAATCATTAATCACACTGCATCAGTCATCAATCAAACAGAATCTCTCCTGGGATTTTGCTTTCCAATCCTGGGAGTTGCCTATAGCTCTGCTTTCTTAGAACTGGCACATCAAACTCAAATTATGTTGAGAACTAAATTCACAATGTTATACCTTATACCACTCTGACAAGGTAAAATATTAAATATTGGTAAAATGCAACATATATTTTTTAATTTAGCTGGTAAAAAATATCCAAGGGGCACACATTATTAGAGTGTGGGCTGCATGATGTCCCCGAGAAGCCAGTTTGACACCCTTTTAGTTAAGGTTCCTTTTAAAGGGCATAGAAATACTAACTTTCTAAGAATAGTTAATCAATTTATTAATGGTGACGGATGTCACATTGTTTAATAAAACTTTTTATTATTAGGCAATATCCACTTGACCTACACTCACTTTCCAGATACCCTTCTTCTTACTCTATATCCCATTCCGGATTATTAATATGGATGATTGACGTATCTGCCACACCAGATTGTGATCTGTCCTACAGCTGTTGTCAAGCAGATTTCCTGACTACCATATTTAGTAGAATCATAATACCTATATACTCTTTTCTTCAGCCATGATTTTAGTAGCCTTGCATATTGTAGATAATTATGGTTCTTTGATTACTACTTATTATGTAAACTTATTAGGAATATCTGTGGATGAGGACATACATTCTTAATTTTCCCCTTGACAATATCTATTATGCTTTTACCCATCTTGTTGTTATAGCAGGCCAGGTACAATCTTTATGTTTCTGGCTGTGCTTATCCATAAGGTTTTCTTGGGTTGCTAGTTCCTTTTCCAGTGGACCATGATTTGTCTAACCTGCCCATCTTGGGTGATCCTATATGGTATAACCCACAGCTTCATTGAACTATACAAGCCCTTTCACCACATCAAGGTTGCTATCCAGAAGGTGTTTACACCTCTACCATATCCTTATCCCATCCTTTATCTCCTCTCCACTCTTTTCTCACATCTGAGGAAAACATTATATATTATTACATTATTGCTGGAACCATCTTCAAACCAAACAAAGGTCCTTATTCTATTAGACGCTGACAAATGCCACAAACTCGTAGATTTGGCTGCAGGTGTTTTTTTCTCTAAGTGTATTCTGTTGACTCCAGCTAGCAATTTACTTCCTTGAGCCTAAATTTGTAAACCCTGCCTTTTTAAGTCTGATTTCAGGGGCAGTGATCATATGATCTGACAAAATGTAAGCAAACTTTAATTTACTTAAATTTACTTCTTAGACACAAGTAATAGTAAATGAGATCGGCAAAATTACGTCAGTAAAACATGGAAGTTAGACGTAATCTGCAATTGGAAGCCCCAAATTAATTAGTGCCAATAAGTAATATTTGTAGATCGGGCTCGCAATCTAGCAAGCTATAAAATGCATTAGATCATCTGTTCTAGTCCATGTGGGTTTCATGATATATATTAACCCCTTGAGTTCCGGGATCAATATTACTCAGAAACAACATTTAAAAATAATATTTTTGAATTGCATATTAGTGGGTTTGAGACTGTTGTGCAATTAATTCTAATGTGTTTCCATGCCTTCCCATGCTTTAAAAGTACACTATTCTTTGTTTAATTGCTGTTACAGTTCTAATAAGTGTTTTCGAAAAAGCCTTGCGAGTCCTATTTAGTACTCATAATATTTTTGACAGAAACTTGATCCTTTTTTCAGTTGCGGGTCAGACTTTATTTGCGAGCTAGACCTATGGGTCTAAAAGAATATCGATTTTGTGTAACTTTAATTATTTAGAGCCCATTATATTCGAGCTGTGCTAAAACCAATGGAGTTATAAAGCCAAATTTGCGGCTTTGGCTGGCCCATAGTGATTATGGGCGAGAGACTCGTAATCGGATTGTGAGTAGCTAATAGAATATGTGGCAATATTAAGTGATTTTAAGTGTGTATAAATTTACGAATTGGGCAATAGAATAGGGCCCAAAGTATATAGCCTACAGCTTTTTGTACAATATTGACTACCTGTATGCAGGGTATTAAACTTCACCTTATTGTGTAATTACTATTTGATCCTGTATTGTATATATTCCTATAAATATATATACATATAAAAAGTTAGCAAATAAGGAAGCTACGTACAAATGATTTCTCCAACCCCTGGCAGTTCTCATCCTTATATTCAGCACTGACACATACTGAATATCTAAAGGTGAAATTAGCAGTCAGTATCCATATTAGCAAACAAGAATATCCCCTTTTTCTCCCTTCTTGATATTGTTTTAAACAATTGGCTCTTTTTCATTTTCACAAAGCTTTTTTTTAAAATATTTTCCCCTCTCTACCCTTCCTCCTTTTAATTAATTTGTTTTTATTTTATTAAATTTTTTTTAAGAAAAAACAAAATAAACAGATAATATACTATTTCTAAAAACTAAACATATAGATCTGGCTTTCACTAAACTATTCAAAGTATTATACCTGTTCATTTGCTTCAGCTGTTATATATTTATGCATTATCTGACAAATTATACTGTGAAATATTCTTATATAATAAAAAATACCAGAAAATGGTTACTGAATACAAGATAAGAAAACATATTTTTGCAGTGAAATAATTTGCTAGGCTAGAAAGCTGTGTTTGTATATAGTTACTATTCTGTCCCTCTAAGGTGGAATGCGCTATTGATGTGTCAATGTGCATATTTTCACACAGCATATATTTACACCAAGGCATCAATTCTCTATGGAACAGATATATAAAACTTGGAAACATCCACAAGTTGAATGGCAAGATACCCCATCCACATACATTTCGTATTTATGAAGCTGCAATAATAATTTCTCAGTGGAAACAAGAGAAGTTACTCTTAAAAGCAAATAAACAGTGGTCATGAATTGGTGAAAAGAAGAGTGAATATGTTATAATTTTATTTTGGTATTATGGCATTATTTTAGTATGTGTGCAAATAACAGGTTTACTTTGTAAGAGCTGTCAATCATCCTCCCTCTGATCCTCCTGCTTACTGCTACAGGAGCCCCCCTGGATGGTCTGGGTTCTAGTAATCTCAGCACTTATGGCAGGAACCAGTTCAGGAACACAGGAGGCAAAAAGCAAGCAAAATAATAATAATAGATGTTTTTATCTCTATCTTTCTCTAAAATGACAGATACACCTTTTATTATGAATCAACCATCAGAGAAAACTTTAATAACTGACAGCTTCTCAACATGACAGTTACAGATGACATCACTAAATTATACATTAGTTAGTTGTTCATGAACCAAACATACAACATACAGACTCAACATAACATACAGTAATTAACATACATAGGGTAATCGACATAACATTTTAAATAACTATAAAACATAATTAAAACCACTGAGCCCAATCGCACAACAACATCAATAAGATAAATAAATGAGTCCAAAGGGGATCATGACACACATCGTTATTGCAAAAGTGAGGTTTATAAAATAGCACAGAAGACCCAAATTATAAGTCATAAATAGAAAACTCTTTTGCAGAGATAAATATATATATAAAATGTTTTCTCCCTTGTATATATTCCAGTACAGCGTATCTATATGCACCATTCCTTTCCCTGTTTTTGTCTCTTTATGTTTTTAACTATTTTTGCATTTAGTGCACTATTTTTATAATAAGTGTGCTACATTCCTATATACTATAATAAAATGTATCTATTGCATACCTATGATTAGCAAATATTTTGCATATGAGGAATGCATAAAATGTATCAAAGATACTACTGATACTACTACCATATAAATAATAGGTCTAAACTTTTCAATTTATTATATTTATCCGTCAAGACAAATTTGTCACCATTTATATCCCAGAATATTGTGGGACAGTGACACTTTTTGATATTTATTGAAAATAATTTTAGGAATGACACACTTTCTCTTTTTAATATATTATCTGTGTTTTTTTCCTGGATTTTACTTAATTTCCCTAATTTCCCAATTAAAACTTTACCCATTATCACTGTATCCGGCATAAAATGATTTCTTCAATGGTGGTATTTCTGTTCACAACACTTTGCCATTGTGCATTCGCAAGCACATGTTGATTATATCTCTAATTAGACAATGCATCCAAGGATTTCTGTTTATTGCATCATTGATATATTGTTTATTTGAATAGAAACACAAGATGAATGTGAGATGCTTTTCACACAAAGAGCTGTGGGTGAAGGAACCCCCATAATTAAACTGTATGTACATACAATTTCAAAATGATTTGTCATTTTGTAAGGATATACTGTTATGGTCATTTAATATTTGTTAAAATTATTAGCTCAACTTTGCCTACTTGCTTTACTTGAGTTTCTCACCAAATTGATCAAGATAATCAAACATTTAAACTACAATAACCTCTGCCAGGTCTCATGCCAGGTCTCAATGCATCAGTAATGTCTACTCCTCTGTATAATTCTGATGGAGAGAGCAAAGCTTCTTAAAAGTTACCTGGTTCAATTAAAGCTCAGCCAGCAGAACAAGCCACTGACACAAACGCTTAGACTCAGCTAGCTCAGCCAGCAAAACAAGCCGCTGGCACAAATGCTTAGACAGCTAGCTCAGCAAGCAAAACAAGCCGCTGGCACAAATGCTTAGACTCAGCTAGCTCAGCAAGCAAAACAAGCTACTGGCACAAATGCTTAGTATTAGCTAGCTCAGCCAGCATAACAAGCCACTGGCACAAATGCTTAGACTCAGCTAGCTCAGCAAGGAAAACAAGCCACTGGCACAAATGCTTAGTATTAGCTAGCTCAGCAAGCATAACAAGCCACTGGCACAAATGCTTAGTATTAGCTAGCTCAGCAAGCAAAACAAGTTACTGGCACAAATGCTTAGTATAAGCTAGCTCAGCAAGCAAAACAAGCTACTGGCACAAATGCTTAGTATCAGCTAGCTCAGCAAGCAAAACAAGCTACTGGCACAAATGCTTAGTATTAGCTAGCTCAGCAAGCATAACAAGCCACTGGCACAAATGTTTAGTATTAACTAGCTCAGCAAGCAAAACAAGCTACTGGCACAAATGCTTAGTATTAGCTAGCTCAGCAAGCATAACAAGCCACTGGCACAAATGCTTAGTATCAGCTAGCTCAGCAAGCAAAACAAGCTACTGGCACAAATGCTTAGTATTAGCTAGCTCAGCAAGCATAACAACCCACTGGCACAAATGTTTAGTATTAACTAGCTCAGCAAGCAAAACAAGCTACTGGCACAAATGCTTAGTATTAGCTAGCTCAGCCAGCATAACAAGCCACTGGCACAAATGCTTAGACTCAGCTAGCTCACCCAGCATAACAAGCCACTGTCATAAATGCTTAGACTCAGCTAGCTCAGCCAGCATAATAAACCACTGGCCCAAATGCTTACAATTAGCTAGCTCAGCCAGCATAACAAGCCACTGGCACAAATGCTTAGTATTAGCTAGCTCAGCCAGCATAACAAGCCACTGGCACAAATGCTTAGACTCAGCTAGCTCAGCCAGCATAACAAGCCACTGTCATAAATGCTTAGACTCAGCTAGCTCAGCCAGCATAACAAACCACTGGCCCAAATGCTTACAATTAGCTAGCTCAGCCAGCATAACAAGCCACTGGCACAAATGCTTAGTATTAGCTAGCTCAGCCAGCATAACAAGCCACTGGCACAATTGCTTAGACTCAGCTAGCTCAGCCAGCATAACAAGCCACTGTCATAAATGCTTAGACTCAGCTAGCTCAGCCAGCATAACAAGCCACTGTCATAAATGCTTAGACTCAGCTAGCTCAGCCAGCATAACAAACCACTGGCACAAATGCTTAAATGAGTGATCCAAATGGTTATACAATTCTTTCATTAACCAGCTATAAAAGATGTATATAAGCTTTCCATATACATTAATAACTATCATAATAAACATGAATAATGAAAAGTATACCACTCCACCAGCTCACTGTAAGGGATGTTAGATTTAAATATATAATCTCGGTAACCATGTTGTTTCTTGTTACATCAAGACAAGAGTAGAAAGCAATATGACCTTTGTTTCATTTCACTATACTTACTTTACACTAGAGACTACTCATTTTATATATAAAAAAAAGTCATTCTAATGTCTAAAACATGATCTTTCAAAATGCTTAATAGAAATGTTGGGGCTACAGCATCCCTTTAAAGGTTAAGGAGATCAAAACGGACAGACAGATAATATTAGACTTTGCAAGTCCATAATTCAGTCTTATTAAGCACTATTTTTGCATTTTTTATATTTCTAATACTATAATACTAATATTTTGTAAGACTATTAAAATAAAGACTTAGATCATTTCCATATATATTGTGTCTTCATATAATACAACGCACATGGAGGTGAAAAACTCCTATATCTCAAACAGATACAGAAGATATAATCCACCATCCAGGATTAATCCAATGGATTACTGTCACGCATGCTGATTTTTATCTCTTGTAGTGAGATTTTTTCAGAAACAACTGTTCATTTAAAAGTGATTAAACATACATTAATATATAAAAATTCACGTTGTGAATATGTAAAACATTAGACATATAAACCATCTACAGTCTGGAAAACATATATTAAAGGGACAAGAGGGAATTTTAATATGTGATACAGTTTTATTTGGCCAAATGATGCTGGCAGCGCACAGTAGACTGATTTGATTAATATTTGTAAATACTCGTGGTGGGGGCTTGCCCCCGTCAGCCAATGAGCACTAAGGTAGTGGTATGCTTGTCAATGGGACGCACGTACTACAGTATGTTCTGTGCATTTCCTATTAGTATTAAGGAAGTTTAAACAGGTTTTACTTAACATTGCTTTAATGTAAAAATAACTATATCTACATAACTTCCGTTAAGTCTTGCTCAGAACACTGGCAGATGTACCTGACACATTCTCATTGTGCAGACACTTTTATGTGTATTCAGTCTCCTCCAACCTCAGGAAGTTGATCTTACTAAACATAGTAAATAAACATAACCACGGTGGTCCTGTAAAACTATACAAAGTAAGATGATACATTGACATATAATGGTAAATTTAAAGTGCTACACTTCTTGCTACAGTCTGAAAAGATGGGAGGACCTGCATGCTAATAATCATGGAACAAATCAGCAAGTGGGTCTAGAGCAGTGATGGCCAACCTGTTTTCCTTGAAGGGTCATATATATGGCCCTCAAGTCCTTACACAATAGTTAATTAATTTTATGTGCAGGATAATAGCAAAATCTCTGTGGGAAAAAGGCAAAAGTTGATTAATATATAATTGAGGTACAGACAACGAGGAGAGGTGTTTTGGAGTGCAAGAGACAATGGTTTTCTAGTTATGGAGGGATAAAATTGTCTATGTTATATTGAAGAGCCACATGCCCTCCTACTCTACAGAACAGGCTGGAGACAGCATGAGGTCCTGGGACCACCCATTACCCACCACTGGTGCAGAAGGTTTTCAAAACAAAAAGGAGAACTTTCCTCAATGGCGGTCTAATCAGATAATCTGATTAGTGAAAAAGAAGGATAGCTTATTAAGTGAATTATAAGGGGCATTGTTGTAAGCTTGTTTGAATAAATGAGTTTTCATAGAGTTTTGGATGCTGTGGCAAATGGGTGAAATTCTTACAGAGTGGCATAAAATTCTGTATGATGGGGTAGCGCAGTGGAAGTCCTATAGAAGGGTTTGTAATGAGGCAATGATGGGTAAAGACATGTGTAAGTTGTAGACAATTAGGGGAGTACTTAGGATATGATGAAAGGTATGTGTGGTATTGTTGAGGTGTTTGTGGATGAGTAAAGACGTTAAGATAAAAACACCACTGTAGTTTGGGAAAACGTCACATCCTTGCGCAGTATGTAACAAACTAAGACCTTGTAGCAACTATGAAAGCCATGAGCATGATTGTAATTTAGAAAACATAAAAGCTGAATCTTCTTAGGTCATTGGAGAATCTTTGTGTAGCTTGAGAGAGAGGATCATCCTACTAGGGCTTACTCTTCTATTTACTTCTGTTGTCAAGGGGATATCTTGCAGTCTTTCAACCAATAAAGGATGTGAACTGATTCTAATCCTATTTGGAAAAAAGGCAAAATGGAATCCAGTAGTGATTTATGTTACATAGTTAAATAGTAATTTAGGTTGAAAAAAGACATTAGTCCATCAAGTTCAACCTTTTTAGATCTCCTCTGATCTGCAATACGTGGATTTATTGTTAAGTGATCCAGAGGAAGGCAAACAGAAAAAAAAACAGTGAAACTTAGCCAATTGTCTCAACAGGGAAAAAATATATAAAATTCCTTCCTGACCCCAGATACTGGCGATCGGATTCATCCCTGGATCAATACTCTGTCTCTATTTATCCAGGATAGCCCTTAATGCCCCTTTTATTTAAAAATATATCCAATCCCTTTTTAAAGTTATCTATAGAATCTGCTGTCACCACCTCCTTTGGTAGAGAATTCCACAGATTAACCACCCTTACTGTGAAGAACCCTTTTCTTTCTTTAAGGTGAACTCTTTTTACTTCTAATCTCAAAGGATGTACCCTTGTCAGTTGAAAACTTTCACAAAGTCTTGTATTGACCCTGGATGGATTTATATAAGGTAATCATATCCCCTCTGACGCCTTTTTTCTAGAGAAAATAAGTTTAATTTGGTTAGTCTTTCTTCATAACATAGCCCCTCCATTCCCCTTATTAGCTTTGTTGCCCTTCTCTGTACCTTTTCCAGCTCTAAAAAGTCCTTTTTATGAAGTGGTGCCCAAAATTGTACTCCATATACCAAATGAGGGCGTACTAGGGATTTGTATAGTGGTAGAATTATATTTGCTTCCCTTTCTTCTTCTATACCCTTCTTAATACATGCTAATATTTTATTTGCCTTTGCAGCTGCTGCTTGGCATTGAGCACTGTTACCTAGGCGGTTAACCACAAGCACTCCCAAATCCCTTCCAATATCTGATACTCCATTAAGAGTATAAATTACATGGCTATTTTTCCTTCCCAGATGCACAATTTTACATTTATTCGTATTAAATCTCATCTGCCATTTAGATGCCCATTCCTCTAATTTATGCAAATCCCTTTGAAGGGAAAGCACATCATTATCTGATATAACTACCTTGCACAACTTTGTGTCATCAGCAAAAATGGAGACCCCACACTCCAATCCTACCTCTAAGTCATTAATAAATACGTTAAAAAGGAGAAGACCTAATACTGAACCCTGAGGAACTGGTAAACTTTGTAAAAACAGTTTGCACTTTCCGAACATCTTGAAAAGAGTATACAATGAATGTGACACTTCAGTGGTCCTTTTGACAACAGAGGAATTGGAAGAATGGATCAGGAGAAAAAGAATGGCAGGTGACACGGATAAGCCAAGCAGAAACATTTAAACGGTTTGAGAGGGGAGCGCAGCACAACAACCAGCTTGTGCAATGTATAAAACATGATCTTCTAAATTCAGGAAAAAAAATATTTGAGTCCAGGATTCCTTTCAAATAACATTGAAAAACAAGAACACCGCATAAAAGTTTCTGCAAGAACAGATTATTAAATGCCTTTGGAAACTGTAGAAATATAATGTAACCAATTGGAGTTTAGATGCAGCTGCAGCATGATTGTGCTTTGATTTCCTTTGTATATCAACTCTATTGTTTGTTCACTGGGTTAATTATTCATTACTGCAAAGCAATAATGTTACAGCAAATCCTGAAACAAAAGTGAAACGTGCTCTCCCAAGGAGCTTTTCATATTAAGCTCTGATCAAGTTTTTATTTACCTTGTTCACAGGGGATATAATAAAGCCAGGGCACAAAGAACCTTAATTATGACACACATAATGTTAAAAGGTTTATTTCTGTACTTTAACGGGAGTATTGACAGTTTTTAGAGTATATTTTGTCAGTGTAGGACGTTTCTTGGGCAAGATACCCTTATGTGTACCTCCTAATTGCCCTTTGTTGGAGGGACAGTAGGAAAATCTTTACTTCACAGTCTCTTAAATGTTCCACATTTTTGTAAAAACTCTTTTCTGCTGAATTTATACTTTAGCTATTTTATCCTTAGTTCTAAAAGTCTAGAAAAAAGAGATACTGCTCTCTCTCTCTCTCTCTGACTAAGGGCCTCTGTACCCATATGCGAGTGTACGTTGCTGGGGGTACCAATGGCTCAGTGACATTTTCAAATGTAGCAAATCACCAAAGATGGAGCCTTCTTGGTTGTTCCCATTGTCCAGCGTGAGTATGAAGAGTAGGTTTGTTCTGTCCATTTTGTCCATATATATGTTCCTTTTTGTGGTGGAACTGGCAGGGGGCATTGTAAGGGTAGTACATGTGCAAAATAAATACACACATCTTAATATGCCTATGATTGTGCATATGACAACGACATCTCTTACTTTGCTGTTCTTCTTTCCGAGAATAAGTCATTTGCTCTTAGTCAAAATAATTAATAACAATTATCATGGCTGAGCTTGCAAGGCTGGGGTCCATAAATAGTGTTTGAGATTTTAAGATTTGTGTTTTTGAAATAATTTTTATTTTGGTCATACAGTATGGACCTTTTTTTAATTAGGTGATTAATGTGATAGAACCAGATATGCTGGACAGGGATCCCGCCAGTTAGACCTCCGCCTGTGGCTGGAGCAGACGCGGACCTTGGTAGCCTTTGAGTATATCAGACAGCAACAAACAAAGCATGGGAACCCAGCATCTAGGAAAGGAACATAGTCCAACACTTATGTCCAAACCAAGATAGACTATTTTTATTGAATAGGGTACATGATATTTTTAGGGAAAATTCAATGGGCGACAGTAGACATTAACACAAAGTAACTGGGGAAATGGTGGCATTAGACACTAACACATGATTACACTATCAGTGGCTTGAAGCTTAGATTAAGATCATTAGTTCAGAAGGTAGCTATATTGGGGGCCTCTATTAGATCTGCCTTTGCAAAGAGTAACTTGTTTACACCTCCATAGACCAGGTCACCTAGTCTCCCTTGCGTTACAACAAAACTAAACGTACAAGATAAATCCAAACTATCTTCATGATTTAACAAGACCATAAATCGAGAAAGGCAAGAGGATAGCCACAATTACATTGCACCCAGTATAATAATATAGGAAACCAACCACCTCTATAAAACACTGAATATACCAAGAACCACACGTGATACTACCAGTAAAGTGTAATCCATAGTCTAGAGGCCCACACCATGTGTAATCCATAGTCTAGAGGCCCACACCATGTGTAATCCATAGTCTAGAGGCCTAGACCATGACTTTATTTCCTAAAAATACAGAAGGTCCTCGGGTTACAGACAACCCATACTTAAGAACAGGTTCCCAAGGCTTTCTCTATGAGTTTGCTTTTATGTTCTGTTTGTTTAAATTAAAAGAAAGAACACAATCGTTTCTGTAACTTATTATTACAATACAGGGCTATTATTATTTCATTATTACACTGTATTATTATTACTACCACATATGAGCCATTATAGTATTATTATTTTTTTTCAACAGAGATCCAAGTTACTTACAAACCCGACCTAAAGACGTTCTCAGGAACATATCTCATCCGTAAAGAGAAATTAAATATTATTGTATGAGCACTACACTGGCCCTTTAAATACACTATTTGTGCCTGGTACATACATGTTTGGTGAGTATCACATTGGCTTACTACGCCGAAAAAAAAAGTACTGTACAAAGAGATAACAATACTAAGGCCATACCGAGAGCATTACAGAGAAAGAAATGTTTTATTCAGCAACAACTAAATCCCCGTTTTCAGCTTTTGTCTACACCTCCAATGTAAAAAACAAGTCGCTTTTATAAAATGTTCCAATGCTGCCTTGAATACTTGTTCATTCTTACAAACTGAAAGAAAACAAGGCTAAATATACAAACTAAAATGTCTCTAGTTATAGAAATTCTCTTTGTTGCTGGTGACACAAATGTTAAGTGCATTGACGTAGTTATAATCTACAGCGAACGCTTACAGTATGTACCTTACGTGATAGAACAGAGCCAGTGCGGAGAATCGCTGCTTCATTGTGTTACGTCTCCATCATTAGGACCGTATGTCCTGTGCAAAACATACACTCATTCCTCTGCTATTATTCCAATAGAGTCCCCAAGGCTTTATTGATTTCTCCAGTTCAAATGACAATATCTTTTAACAACAAATATTATATTGATAGTGTCTTAGACCGCAGCTCAAAAGAATACTTAAAGAGTATACAAAATAATAAATGAGAACTATAAATAGAGACATGATCAAATATATCTCACTCTATGGATTATGAATAAACATATATGTAGAGTCATAGCTCCCTGGCTCCCAGGATTTGTCAAGTTATATTTATACCTGTATTTGGATTTCTACCTTGTTGTGATCAAGGGGCATATCTGGCCACCCAAGATGGGCAAGTCTACCAGCGAAGGATCTGGAAACCCAATCCAGTAGTTTTGCCAAAATACCCTTATGGGTAAACACTACCTGAGACATGGTGTGCTGTGGACCATATTGTCATGGAGAGACAGACACAACTGTACTACTGACAACAACAATAATATATATATATATTAGTAACTTGCCCGTCAAAATTGCCGGGATAATATTTAATGTTCCCTTCCTCTGTGTCTCTTTCCTCCTCTCCCCCTCTGTCTCTTTCCTCCTCCTCTCCCTTCCCGTGTGTCTCTCCCCCCCTCTCCCTTCCCTGTGTCTCTCCCCTGTATCTCTCCCCCTTCTCCCATGTGTCTCCCTCCTGTGTCTCTCCCCCCTCCCCTGTGTCCCTCTCCCCCATGTCTCTTGTGCAGCGATTTGCGCTTGCGCTGCTTGTGCGTATGGACAGTGTGCTTGTACGGAATTCCGTTTAATAGTTTCCGTAGTGCGCATGCACTCCCACTGGAGCGTTACACACTATGGAAACTATTATATATATAATGACTGTGTATATTAAGAAGATCATTATCCACAAAAAATGGACAAAAGCACAAACATATGTATCTGGACCTTTATCTGTGCTCTTATTTTGTGTATTATGTGGTAATGAGCAATACTGTCTTCCCTTTTCTAATATATATATATATATATATATATATATATATAGAACATACAAACATATATCTAATCATAAACATACGGTACAATTAGAAAGGACAAAAGATAAACAGTAAAACTATACAAAGCCAGTAACATACAATGCACACAAAATAATGAAAAAAAAAAAATATATATATATATATATATATACATATATGACCAGCATTCACATATCAATGTATATATTCTCACATATTATGAGTTGGTTTATTTAAACAAAACATACAATCACTCATTTTATACAGGTTTTGAGACAATCTTATTGCTGTTAAATGCCTATATATTTTCAGGGAAAATAAACTCATGCCATCTCAGCTTTTATTTAATCTGAATTATTCAAAGCAGGAATACAATCTCCATGGAAATAACACTATATGGGGTATGGCCTGGAATGTACAAAATATCTAATGTAAAATGTAAGAGGTTTTTGTTTTTTTCAAACAGTGGTTGAGAGGACTTTTGGATGTATTTTACTGAATGCATTTGCAGCAGCTAATGATTATTTAACTAAGTATATCTATCAGCAGCTGGTGGCGGAACGGCGAAAAAGTATACAGGAAGGGCAACAGAAAAAAGAGGAACCATGAGATAATACAATAGGCAGGGTAGTGCCAGACAGCAGGGTAGTCCACTATACAAGCCAATGGTCTGGTGCCAGATATCAGTGTAGTCCACTAGACAAGCCAATGGTCAGGTGCCAGGCATAAGGATTGTCCACTATACAAGCCAATTACCAGGTGTCAGGATAGTCCTCTATACATGCCAATGGTCTGGTGTCAGGCATGAGGATAGACCATTATATAAGCCAAGGGTCAGGCATTAGGTTCAGGATAGTCCACTATACAAGCCAATGGTCAGGTGTCAGGATAATACTCTATACAAGCCAATGGTCTGGTGTCAGGCATGAGGATATTCCATTATTTAAGCCAAGGGTCAGGCATTAGGATCAGGATAGTCCTCTATACAAGCCAAGTGTTAGAGACAAGGATAGTCTACTATGCAAGTGAATGGTGATGTGACCAAGAGATAAAGGCAGTCCACTACAGTGCTTACGTGTAAGAAATCATGGTAATCCAAAGAACATGCCAAGGTCATAATGTGAAGACACGTCAGAATAGTATAACACTAAGTTGGAGCACATGAGCTGAACAACTAAGAGATGTGGTTCAAATAATGGTCTCTTAAATAGGCCCCAATCTGTGCCCTCAGAGAGTCACTGCGAGCAACAGCATGCACCTGCTTGCGGGTGGAAACATGATGTAGAGTGCAAGTAAACATTCAGAGTGCCGAGTGTGCAAGATGCAGCTGTATATGTATGAGAAGATGCAAGCAAATACTATTAATTATGGCTGCACCCAAAATACCAAATCACAGAGCTCGTAAATGTAAAGGCCTGAGAGTGACCACACGAAATCACAGCGTTATTACAGTATCACTAATCTACAAACATTTCAAGTGACCATAGATCGAACATGTATGTCTGACAAGACATATACTTAATATGCACACAAAATATTTGCAAATATATTAAGTAGAACAGATGCTCCCACTGTATATTTCTCTTAGACTTAAAAAAAATACCAGAAGGAACCTGAGAAAGATAAAGTGACATGGTTGAAATCAGGGAGGGTAATTTGTCATTAAGTGGCCACTGTAATTGTAACAGCCCCTTCTGGATCGCTTCCTTGTCAAGGTGAATGTGTACTTCAATGAAGATGTGAACTATACCATGTAGGGTCACCCAAGATGGGCAGGTTACAGAGGTTAGACAAGTCGCGGTTCACTGTAGAAGAAACTAAAAACCCATTCTAGTATCTTTGCCAAAATAACAATATGGATAAGTACAACCAGAGACATAATGATTGGGCCTGGGGTGCTGCAGTCCATAGGGTCACAGATAGTCCGATACTACTGTATGAGTAAACAACAACAATTGTAACAGTGCTATAGTTACATGGGCATACTTACGAAGCTCACCTGATAAATTCAGTTTTCCAATATACCTTCTCACTATACAGGGCAATCACTGCTGCTGAGGATTCTGGGTAAAATCATACAGGCTTTCCATTTATCCATATCTTTCCACTTAAAGCATGGGTCATCTACCCAGCATCCTCGGTTGCAGTGGTAGCATTGTATGCTTGGTAATTCCATGAGAAAACTGTCCTGCCATCTTAGAACACATAGATGTCTTCAAAATAGCTTTTGGTTTCTTTATTTATAATGAAGAATATACCGATCAGCATTTTACTGACCATTTACTGTACTTCATTGTTGATCGTCATCAATCTGTCCTCTCAATATTTGTAGCATTATATCTTCCATACCATCATCTACCCGTATACACTGCTCTGTGTCACGCTCTCAGCTCTCAAAATATTCACACCTTCCAGCTGTGACTGCAACTTGCAATTATTTTCTACTTCTGCGAGTATAACAGTATAAATTAGTGAATATGTTTCACCCTTCAGATCACGAGGGAACCTTTTTTTTTTTCTTCTTTTTTTCATTAGGCTGAAATGTTGCGTGAAATGGAAAGATGTGAGGCAAATTTCAAGAGCAGAAGGATCGCATTTTAGGTAGTCCTACAAAACAGAACATCAGTCAAAAATTCCAATTGAAGCAATAAGGTATTTGACCAATAATGCCCCAAATGACACACTGAATTATACCGAATTACAGCATTGATTGTTTCAGAAAGAACTTGATACAATTCTGTTTTGATCTTTTCTTTATTGCCTAATGTAGCATATACATTATTTTTATATATTTTCACCTGCTGTGTATTTGCAAGGTTTACCCCATGTCACCTAGATTCACTCAACAACTAACTTAAAAAGTCACTCTAGTCCTATATTTCAAATATTACTTATTATAATTTTATAATTTTATTTTTGTGGATCAACTTCCCAATAAGACTTTGAATATTGATGTAGATTTTGTTGAACGCTCATTCACATTGCTCTTACGGAAATCCTTTAAAATGTCAAGACTAGCCTTTCTGGTCCTGGAGAACATAATTACTACCCTAATCATGAACTTTCAACATCTCACCCAGTATCAGTCTAACTAATTGTCTACTCTTTCCCAATATCTCTTTCTTGCATTGGCCAATTGCCCCAATTCAGAAACAAATTTCCTACCTCAAGCCACATGCACCATGACCAATTGTACTGTTTTTCTTTTTTTGTAATTTGGATATAATAGCTATATAAATAAATTATCTTTTAAATGAATGGAAAATGTGTTCCATGTTCCTTTAAGTAGGGGATTTATTTTTACTTCCATATGTAAATGTATTCTTCTCCATTCATACCGAGCCATAAATGGGGGTACAATGGAAACATAAGATATTATTTCAAAACATTTATATACTCAGCAAGACAAAAGGTGTCAAAGACACTACTTGAGAAATATTAAAATGTAAAGAGATGGTGGAGGAAGTTTTGACAAGATGTGACAAGAGGTTAAGGTTGGATTAAAGTTAATCCTACGATATAATTTCACAAATGGGACACCTCTTCAAAGAAGGTTTCAGAGCATGAGTTATTTGCATTATGATCCCTTTTTTTATTTTACGTGCAAAAAGGAATTCTAGGTAATAACCTTTTTGTTATAGGTATATAGAGTTTTTCCCAATTCTATTTTTAATATCTATTTTTGTTACTTTATTTATCACTTGTTTGAATACAGGGCTCCTCGGCATATGGTATATTATTACATATTATTACTGAATTTCAGGCACTTAGATTAATTTATACTGGACATATCTGTATATAAATATTTTTAAATGTTATATTTTTTATATTTTGGCCACCTATATTAGGACGAGACCGAGCCTTGATATATTGTATTTTTCAGAATTAATCTATGGACACTAGAAGAGTTATCTAGCACAAAATAATTCCTTGGCATATAATATGAATTTTAAAATGTTAGCTTAAATTATAAAAATGTATGCACAAAACCAATTTTCACTATTTAAAAAACAATATATATAATTTAAATATAATTTTCTTAATAGATATTTAAATGACTTTAAGCTCTATTTTATTTGCAGGTTAAAATAGTATTTGAAGATTATATATCGTCAAAAATGAACACATTTAAAAAAAAAAAAAAAAAAAAATTGCAAAACCAATAATAATTTAATAATATTTAGAAATGATAAATAAAAGCATATCTCAAAAAATAAAAAAAATATTAAAATTAAAAGCATACCCAAATTTAGAAAATTGTATGAAATAAGTTTTTATAATATTAATAAAAAAATTACACCAGCATATACAAAAACAATTCTCACAGAATGATGAACCAAATCAATTTGGGAGTTACTTCCATTTATATATATAAATTATTCAATTAAAATAATATGTTAAAAATATATTAAGAGTCCAAGCAATGAGAACCCAAGAAATTTTGGGATACAGCAAGTCACTATCTAGTGGAGGAGCTATTACTAGTGCAGCAGGTGCAAAACACTGGGGCAATGACAGTGTAAGAGACCTCTGTTACCTGGATTAAAGCAGGTCAATGAGTTTATTGTTATTGTTCAACTTTGTTTCTAGTTGTGCTTATCCATATGATTTTCATGGCAAAGATACTGGAGTGGGTTGCCAGTTCCTTCTCCGGTGCACCTTGAATTGTCTGACCTCTCTGCTATGACCTGCCCATCTTGGATAACCCCACATGTTATAGCTCACAGCTTCCTTGAAGTACACAAGGTAGTGATCCAAAAGTTGTTTCATTTATGAGGTTAAAGACATATCTAAGTGAGCTGGATTAATACATTTCCGCAATCCTTAGGCATAAAGTAGTTTATGTGTATGCAGCACAATTCATAAAACATTTTATTTTTATTAATATCTAAAAATCTTTCTAATGATTATGTTGACACCTCCAGCGGGTGTTTACACAGCCCCCTGATCCCCACCCAGTCAGCATGCAGCATCATATTTACCTGCTGTTGCCTGCTCAGCCAATCTCCTTACAGCTTCCTGTCTCTGTCAGTAGCAGCACATAGCGCACATCAGTGTTAGACTACATATTCCAGGCTGATTGCACCACAAACAGGAACCCAGAGTTAATTCAAAAGTTGCAGCTAAACGGATTGGCCAAAACAAATAATTTAAAATGTGATGCTAATTTATCCTGGGTTTGGAGGGTGTTAACCCTAATTTGCAACTGTCAGAAATTACAAGAGATTTTGCTGACTTCAATGTAAGAGTTTAAATATTTATTTGGGGATTTTTTCATGTAAAATATTTTTTGCATACAGTACTATTTCTCCTCTGTCAGATGCATTCATAATCCAGCTCACTTAGATATGCCTTTAATTATTTTTATAGAAGCATAATCTGATCAACCTAGTGGTGATTTGATCACCTGCACATCATTTTGTCTTTTTTGTTGATCGCTACATGTTCCAACCTCATGCATAGGCGCAAGGGGAGCCCCAAATTATTTTGTCCCATTCACTAGCTCAGCTACTGATAAAATCATATGTACTAAGGTAAAGTATAGAATATTTCTGGGAGCTGCAGAAATAAAAGGTAATCTGAGCCTCTATAGGTGACACTCAGCTACCAGTGTGCAATATGGAACCCACCTTTGGCACTTGCTACAATGTTATACAAGAACATTCAGAGCATTTAATGCTATTTCTAAAGCTCTCTATGTACTGCGCTGTGATGCAGAGGTTGCCATGGTAAATAAATGTTCTTATACTGAATAACAATGCCATTCCAAAGGATAAAACCTACTCATGGATATTCGCTGTGAACACTGTTTGCTTTTGTTCTTTTCTGTGTTAACACAGTTTTATACCAGATTATTCTATGTTCACAGGGTCACTTACCTACTGGCTACTATAGTCATAGGGTGAAGAATATATGGCTTTTCTGGGACCCTTCAAAATTAGAGATTTGCCCATTACGGTTAGTGCATTGTGGTCATATACTTAAAATGTGCTAGTCTGAAAAATCACAACTAGATTGAAAATATGCAAGATCTTGTTAGAATGCAAATTAAAATGATCCAGCCTCCAATATATTACTATGTATATATTACTTTGTATACAGTGCCTTGCAAAAGTATTCACCCGCTTGACTTTTTACCTATTTTGTTACATTACAGCCTTAAATTCAATGTTTTGTTCATCTGGATTCTATGTGATGGATCAGAACACAATAGTCTAAATTGGTGAAGTGAAATGAGAACAATATATACATAAAACTAATTTTGTAAAAATAGAAAACAGAAAATAGGCATGGGCATATGTATTCACCCCCTTTGTTATGAAGCCCATAAAAAGCTCTGGTGCAAGGTCCACCTGTGTGCAATCTAAGTGTCACATAATCTGTCATTACATATACACACCTTTTTTGAAAGGCCCCACAGGCGGCACCACTAACCAAACACTGCCATGAAGACCAAGGAACTCTCCAAACAAGTAAGCGACAATGTTGCTGAGAAGTACAAGTCAGGGTTAGGTTATAAAAAAAATATCCAAATCGTTGATAATCCCCAGGAGCACCATCAAATCTATCATAACCAAATGGAAAGAACATGGCACAACAGCAAACCTGCCAAGAGAAGTCCGCTCACCAAAACTCACGGAACGGGCAAGGAGGGCATTAATCAGAGAGGCAGCACAGAGACCTAAGGTAACCCTGGAGGAGCTGCAGAGTTCCACAGCAGAGACTGGAGTATCTGTACATAGGATGACAATATGCCGTACGCTCCATAGGGTTGGGCTTTATGGCAGAGTGGCCAGAAGAAAGCCATTACTTTCCTCAGAAAACAAAATGGCATGTTTTGAGTTTGCGAAAAGACATGTGGGAGACTCCCAAAATGTATGGAGGAAGGAGCTCTGGTCTGATGAGACTAAAATGTAACTTTTTGGCCATCAAAGAAAACGCTATGGGCCTCATTCTATTAGCGGCCGCAGCCGTTGCGGGGCCGCAAGGACCGGCCGCAAGCTATTCGGCTATTCTATTCCCTTACGGCCGGAGGCTCCGGCAGGCTTGCGGCCGGTGCCTTGCTATCTCTTGCGGCCGCTCGCGCCGGAGGAAAGCCTTTGATCTAAAACGGCCGCAAGAGATTTGCAATTCAATTGCTCCGGGAAACCTCTCTGCAAGGCTAAAAACGAGCCGCAGCTTACTTGCAGGAAAGAGGTCTCGCTAGCACCAATTAAGCACATAAAATAGCTCAAATAAAGCCATCCTGCACTTTGAGAAGACTATAAAGGGATTTTAGGTGTTAGAAAAAATAGCACATAATTATCCTGTACTCAAATCCGTAAAATATTTTATTTTTAATATCCGTAAAATATCCATGTAAAAAGTCCAGAGTGCTTGGAGCACCTCAGACACACCCACGCCGCAGCCGGAAAATAAACAGTTAATTTGAACTCAGGTTTGGGCAGATGTGCAAGCTTGAGAGTGGGTTCCTTTTAATCCTCATGTCCCCCAATATGATCCCTAGCATTTACAGAGCTGTACAGTGCAGGCTTGAATTTATTTTTGAGTTTTTATATTTCTGAGATTACGGCCGGTTCCAAGATATGCGGCCGGCCGTAAAAGGAGATCCTTGCGGGGCCGTATAATAGAATCGCGAGTTAACTGAACCCCCGCAAGGAATCGCAGCCTTACGGCCGATTTACGGCCGATAATAGAATGAGGCCCTATGTCTGGCGCAAACCCAACACATCCCATCACACAAAGAGCACCATCCAAAGTGAAACATGGTGGTGGCAGCATCATGCTGTGGGGATGTTTTTCAGCAGCTGGGACTGGGAAACTGGTCAGAGTTGAGGTAAAGATGGATGGTGCTAAATACAGGGATATTTTTTAACAAAACCTGTACCACTCTGTGCGTGATTTGAGGCTAGGACGGACGTTCACCTTCCAGCAGGACAATGACCCCAAACACACTGCTAAAGCAACACTTGAGTGGTTTAAGGGGAAACATGTAAATGTGTTGGAATGGCCTAGTCACAGCCCAGACCTCAATCCAATAGAAAATCGGTGGTCAGACTTAAAGATTGCTGTTCACAAGCGCAAACCATCCAACTTGAAGGAGCTGTTTTGCAAGGAGGAAGATGTGGCAAGCTCATAGAGTCTTATCCAAAGCGAATTGGAGCTGTGATTGCCGCAAAAGGTGGCTCTACAAAGTATTGACTTTAGGGGGTTAATAGTTATGCACATTGACTTTTTCTTGTTATTTTGTCCTATTTGTTGTTTGCATCACAATAAAAAAACAAACATCTTCAAAGTTGTGGGCATGTTCTGTAGATTAAATGATGCAAATCCTCAAACAATCCATGTTAATTCCAGGTTGTGAGGTAACAAAACACAAAAAATGCCAATGGGGGTGAATACTTTTGCAAGGCACTGTATATTCAAACCATTTTGGTTTCTGATGAACAACCTGCTAATGTTTTAGATTGTCACATACTTCACAAACATCTGATATTTGTCCCATATTGCAGTAGTCATTTAAAGGGTATGTTTATTTTCTTAAAACTGTTTGCCAAATTAAATATTTCAAAAACTATCTAAAAAAAGATACCACCGATCCTGTACTGTATGTCTATACAGACGGCAGAGTTAGGAAATGCAGAGCCCCAGTGCAAAACAAATATTTGGTCCCCCCCATTGGTGGCGAAGCCCCATTTTTTTTACTGGGCCTGCTCCTGTGCAGTCTGGGTACAGGGAGTCAGGATGGGGTAGGCGTGAGGATAGTGAGTACAGGAAATAAAGGGAGAGGTGTCAGGGCAAGGGTAGGGAGAGGCATAAAGGGTACAAAGGGAGGCAGAGGGGATAAGGGGAGGTAGGGCTTGGAGGAATTACCTGTTCCCCCTCTGGGCCCTCCCTTACTTTCTCCTGTGGGCCCTCCCGGCTACAATAAAGAAATAATTAAAATTATAGATTTTTAAAACAAGGACATTTAGTGGGGGACAGAACTAGGCCCCCCTAGAGGCAAGAGCCCTGATGCAGTGCCCATATGTGTTATCATTGAACAGTGTTGTGTGTTCATAATGATCTATAGTAGTCTTTTAATGGGACACAGACATTGATTTGTATTGTGTCCTCCTGTCCAAGCATGTGTTAGCAATAATTGAGCAAGCATTACTGTAAGTTTTTTCCATGACCACCATTTTATTAGTAAGATCCTTACAGTCAATAATCAGTAATGCCCCAAATAAAAGTAGAGATCCTACCTATCTGGGCACAATTGTAAACAATATGTGAAGTAAAAAAGGAAAAGCTGTGCTCAAGGAATCCCATCACATGGGTTCATGGAGAAAAAACATCCCAAAATATAAGCACTGGCCCTCTAAGCCCATATTACAAAATAATTCAATTGTGAAAAATAAAGTATAAAAACACACAAAAGAGTAAAGTACTGTTTTCCCATATTATTATGTTCTTGGACACCTCTGTCATTGTAAACAACAAAATGCCACATCAAATACTGAGTTGTTAACATTCTGTTGAACTATGAATCTTTATTTGCATAGAGCAGACTATGACAAGAACAAACACATTCTAAGTGACTGGTTGTACAGTGTGACACAGCAGGGGACAAATCCACTTTATTCCAGATTTTAGGCAGCATATATATTGAGAAACAAGAAGATGTTCATTCTCTGAATGTTTCATAGAAATTACACAAAAAATGTCCCTGTGTATAAAAGGCTGGACAGCGGTTTTCAAACTTTACTTGTTAAAGGCATATTGAAGTCTCATGGATTAATACATTTCTGCACTCTACAGGCAAAAAGCGCCTTTATGTATGCAGCACATCTCATAAAACATTTCATTTTTATTAATATTTAAATATCTCTCTAATGATTATGTTGACACTTCCAGAGGGGTGTCTACACAGGCCCCTGATCCAAACTCAATCAGCATGCAGTAATAGGGGATCAATTTCACCCATTATTCACCAGCTGTTTCTCCCTCAGCCAATAGAAGAGCACTGATGTCAGCCCCCAAGTCACTACTGGGATAAAACTCCCTGCAGCTTTTTGTCTGTGCTGTGCTCTGCCATAACACCTAACATGGTGCCACACTACATATCCCAAGCTGCTTTGCAGCACAAACAGGAACCCCAGAGTTTAAATCATATGTTTCAGCTAACCTGCTTGGCCAAAACAAATTATGAAACTAATGCTAATTTAGCCTGGGTTTGGAGGGGGTGTTAACCCCAACTTTCAACTGTCAGAAATTACAAGACATTTTGCTAACTTCAAGGTAAGTGTTAAAATGTTTATTTTGGTATTTTTTCATACATATTTTTTTTTTTTCAAACACTATTAATTATACTCTATCAGATGCATTCATAATCCAGGAAAATTGGATATGCCTTTAACATAACTCTTTACGCCATTTCTTTTACATAATTGTAATCATTTTATACTTCTCAATGTCATTATGATATTAAATGTAGACTTCAGTTGCTTATAAGAAGCTTCCAGTGTAAGAAAGCCACAACTTCTGTGGCCTCCCCCTTTTCTATACTTCTCTTTCATGAGAGATGAAATCTTACACAGCTTTGACCTAAAGTCACTCCCACAAGCAATGGTTTCACACTACCAGTGCCTCATCCTGCTAAGAAACAGAGAGTGACATATTGGGTGTTAGAATAGCAAGAGTCACTGGTAGCTTTAAGTCCTGACATGTTGGTGTTTCTTTAGGCCACAGCTGTGCCAGATGTCAGCGCGCATTAGAGAGAAGGGCAGGAAAGGAGGAGATTCCAACAAGAAACTAAATGAAATGTAAATGATATAACATAATGACATTGTGGAAGATAAAATTAATTAACATAGTTAAAACATTTTTTTTTGCCTAAAGAGTCCTTTTCAAATATAATTGCTCCATTAGTAATGTGTTAAAAAATTATGAAAATTTATGAAAATGTAGAAATGTCACTTCCCTCACAAAACTGAAAAAGGGTCTGAATACATAAATGTGTATCTGCACCATATAGGACCTGACTAGCTAAGCAACATTCACTGAGGGCGCAGACTGGTTTGCTGTGTTTACATTATCTTGACTTTGTGTTGTTCTTTAGTCATGTCCGACGCTCCGTGACCATATGGACATCAGCACTCCAGGCACATCTTGTGTCTGGCTGTACTTATCAATAAGGTTTTCTTGGCAAATATACTGGAGTGGGTTGCCAGTTCTTTCTTCAGTGGACCCCAATTGGGCAGGTCATAGTCGGGAGGCCAGACCATCTTGGGTGACCCTACATGGTATAGCTCACATCTTCATTGAAGTACACAAGCCCACCGACAATGTAAAGATGCAGAAGGTGATCTTTACTTTAGATCATTGCTTTTTATGCTATTTACTATATGCATGAAAGAAAATGTGTGAGTTTATGTCCTTTAAATCAGGGATGGGGAAAATACGGCCCGAGGGCCGTATAAGGCCCCCTGAGTCGTTTGATGTGGCCCTTCTCCTTATTCCATAGCCAATGAGACAATAAGCCCTTGTAAACTAATTTCATTAGACCAATTTAGAGCACTAGCAGTTGTATCCTCCACATATATGCAGATACAAACTTTCTGTGTGTTCAAAGTCTCCTCCCATCTGAGGAAGTAGCTAACTGGAAAAATGGTAGATTTTACCACAGCATATTGCCTATAAAAGTAATAAAATAGAGGCTGACTTATTATTTTTTTATTTAAAAACATGCAGCCTTATTAAATTGCGATTCGGCCAATTGAATAGGGCTCTATATAAGCACAGAGCATATATTTTTTACCGAAGTTTTTTGTTGCTTTTGGATAGAAGTTCACTAACTAAAAACTTCTGTAAAAAATAAAATGCTATTTGCTTATATAGAGCCCTATTCAATTGACCGAATCGCAATTTAATAAGGCTGTTGTTGCCTATTTTTAAATTTAGTTCTTCAAAATGTTCTATTTTACATTTTTGTCCACAGCTGTCTGTTAAGGGAGCTCAAAGCTTGTTGCCCTTTGCACAAATAAACCCCTGTAAGCAATATAGTGAGAAAGCGGAGAAGAGGGCGAGATATGAGAACGTGAGAGAGAAGCACAGAACAGAAGATATAAAAAAAGAATAGATATGTGTACAGAAAGGGAGAATGCAGATGAGCTATATTAATATTAAGAAGACACAGAGATGGAATAACAAGGAATAAAAGAAAGGGGAGAATATAATGGCAAATGAGAGAAATGAGAGGAGTTGTGTGCATCATGTGAAAGAGGAAGTGAAGGAAGAGAACGGTTTAAAAAAGGATGAGTGGGTGAAAACAATGTTGTATATCAATACCTGGTAAATGTTTTTTTTCTCAATATCCCCACTGAAGTTAATGGAGTTTAATGATGAATACAAAGTCCCAGATTCACTAACCTTTGTATGTGCTGAAAAGTGCTTTGCTGAGCATGAGAGGCAGTTTCCCCTTACAATTCAACTGTCTTTCTTGTAAATACGGAAGAAAGTCTCCAGCATCGCTGTGCTACTGAGATGAGAGAGCAGGGAGGCTGCACTGACCCTACAGAGAGCAGGGCCATTATTATAGTTACATAGTTACATAGTAATTAAGGTTGAAAAAAGACTTTCAGTCCATCAAGTTCAACCTTTTAAGATCTCCTCTGATCTGCAATATGCGGATTAAATATTAATTAATTTGTTATTAATTAATTATTAATCAATTATTTAATTCTTTTTTTACATTTTATTTTTAATTATTAATTAATCCAGAGGAAGGCAAACAGAAAAAAAAAACCAAGTGAGACTTAGCCAATCGTCTCAAAGGGCAAAAATAAATAAAATTCCTTCCTGACCCCAGATACTGGCGATCGGATTTCTCCCTGGATCAATACTGTCTCTCTAATTATCCATGATAACCCTGAATTCCCTTTTTAATTAGAAATAAATCCAGTCCTATCTAATCCGCTGTCACCACCTCCATTGGTAGAGAATTCCACAGATTAACCACCCTTACTGTGAAGAACCCTTTTGTTTCTTTAAGGTGGAATCTTTTTGCTTCAAACCTCAACGGATGTCCTCTTGTCAGTTGAAAGCCTCTTGGCACAAAAAGCTCCCTTGACAAATCTTTATGTATGTACAAATGTCTTATCATATCTTCTTTCCACCGTGTGCAAATGCCTATCCATTGTTTATTGTACTCCTTGCTCTATGTAATCTGCTGGTACTCTAAGAATAAAATGTAATGAAAGGAAACAAGCAACAAGTGACATATAAATTATTAAAGATTTTTACTACAAAACAAATGTGTGCATAAAAGAAACAAAGCATGAAATACTTGTCGCTTAGAAGACAAAGGGAGATGGGGGATATGACAACAACATTCAAATATATCAAAATATTCTGTAAAGTTAAGAAGAGAAGATTATTTATGATAATGTTTGAAATTACTACTATACAGAAAGGGTAAAAAATAAGAGGAACTGCCTTCCAGTGGATGTGGTAGGATCAAAAACAGTTAAGTAACTTATGCATGAAAAGGATAAGCAAAGGTTCTTCCTGGTAGCTTTTGAGTATACACAATGGACTCATTGGATGAGCCTTTTTTGTTTATATTCCTCTGTTTTGTAGTATATGTTTTCAAAGTGGTCATGGAACTGGTGGATTAGAGTGAAAGTTGATTATTATCTTTCAGCAATGTTTATAAGTATTTTGACTACTGTATCAGGCTTTGTTAACAAACTGTACCTGTCAGATTAGTTGTTCATTTCTAGGGGAGTCAACCAATATGAAAGGCTGCTGTTGACCACAATCTAGAGGATATAGGGGCACAGGATGACACAGGGTTATAGTGAAGTACTGAAGGATAATTGTATAGAATGCCCTATGTGGATGGGGTATTATGTGCAATAAAGTAGTGCCTGGACCCAGAGGGTATTGCATAATTGTGATATGGGACCATTGTTCTGTATGGTGAAGAGTAGAACAGTAGTAATTAGTAGTGATGTCCCGAACAGTTCGCCCGCGGACTATTCGTGGCGATTTTGGCATGTTCGCGTCCGCATCGAACGGCGAACATATGCACTTTTCGGTTCGCCCCCTATTCTTTATCATTGAGGAAACTTTTGCACCTCACAGTCAGCAGACACATTCCAGCCAATCAGCAGCATACACTCCCTTCCAGAGCCTTCCATCTGAAGGACAGCAACCCAAAAAGCCCCTTTTAGGGCTAGAACATCATTTATTTTATTTTATAATTTTTCTGTGTCATCAAGTTGCATATGCCTGCCTGTCAGCGTGTGTGTGTGACAGGCTAACACCTAACAGCTTATATTGTGCTCAGTGAAATAAAACAACACTTTTTTGACTGTAATAGATTGAATATCAGTTGCCTGCCAACAGGCGTGTGTGTGAAGCCTATTGCATCTACTCTGCCAACTTTTGCCAGTGCACAGTGATACGTCATATCTGGTGCAACCGTAGTGTACAGTGACATAAAACAACACTTTTTTGACTGTAATCGATTGAATATCAGTTGCCTGCCTACAGGCGTGTGTGAAGCCTATTGCATCTACTCTGCCAACTTTTGCCAGTGCACAGTGACACTCATATCTGGTGGCACCTTAGATTGCACGCGCAGTGCCCCAAATTTGAAGTGGGAGGACCGACCAAGCATCTTTTTCCATCTCCCGCTTCCAAAAATCCATGCCATATACACGTCCCCTTATAGTGGACGTAACAGGGATTAAACTGATAGCAATAGTACTACTTAACAGTACACACTTTATAATAACGCAGAGGCAACGCGTATAATCTTCCATGCTGGGCAGTGGAAGCCCCCAGACTCTGACCTGTGTATAATCTTCCATGCTGGGCAGTGGAAGCCCCCAGACTCTGACCTGTGTATAATGTTCCATGCTGGGCAGTGGAAGCCCCCAGACTCTGACCTGTGTATAATCTTCCATGCTGGGCAGTGGAAGCCCCCAGACTCTGACCTGTGTATAAAATTCTATGCTGGGCAGTGGAAGCCCCCAGACTCTGACCTGTGTATAATCTTCCATGCTGGACAGTGGAAGACCCCAGACTCTGGGAGTCTGAAGAAGAGGAGTCAGAGGAGGAAGGTGGCTTTGAGGAGGTGGAAGACCAAACGCAGCAGGCGTCCCAGGGGGCTTGTTGTCACCTTTTGGGACCCTTGGTGGCTGGGTGGAGGTGAATGACATCAGTGAGGACAAGGAATGGGACATGGCTAGCTTGGTATCCAACCTTGTGCAAATGGGGAGTTTACGGTTGTGCAAAGGGACTGTTTGCGGTTGGCTTAAAACCAGACTCTGCATCAACTATGTAATTTTCCGTGGGAGTTTGGCCATGGATCCCCCTCCGGCATGCCACAGTCCAGGTGTTAGTCCCCTTGAAACAACTTTCCCATCACTATTGTGGCCAGAAAGAGTCCCTGTGGGTTTTGAAATTCGCCTGCCCATTGAAGTCTATGGCGGTTCGCCGATGTTCGCCCGTTCGCGAACATTTGATGAAGTTCGCGTTCGCTGTTTGCGAACCCAAAATTTGATGTTCGCAGCATCACTAGTAATTAGATCAATATTACATTTGGCATAGTGCCAGGTGGTCCAGATAATAGGGTGCTAGGTTGTCTAATATAAGGTATGATAAGAGGGGGTGTGGGTTGTGGATATTCTGCCTGAATAGATGATTTTGTATAGTATTTTAGTGGTTTGGATGATTGGAGAGAGTCTGATGAAGTGAGTTCAGAAGAAGGGATATACTGAGGGAGACATCTTGTATAAAGAAGCAAGGTAGAAAGTGTGTTTGGGGAGAGAGTGTATTCACTCAGTGAAGAAGTAACATTTACTGAAAGGACAGCACAAGTTAAAAAAGAGAGAAGAGATTGAAGCCACGCACAGGAGACACCTGAGAAATTAAAATGTGATATTTGAGAGTTTATTCATAGCCTTATTCTAAACATTAAATCAGAATCACTTTAATAGTCAGTATATGTCTTACATTTACATAATTACCTCTTCATTTTATATGGGTCCTCTTTAGTGGCACCTTAAAAGACATACATTAAAGGCATATCTAAGTGTCCTGGATTATGAATGCATCTGATAGAGGAGAATCAGTAGTGTATGCAAACATTTTTTTGCATGAAAGAATACCAAAATAAACATTTAAAAACTCACCTTGATGTTTGCTAAAAATCTTCAGTTTGCAAGCTGCAGCTTTTGTTAGTTGACACCCCTGAAAAGCCCTGCTTAGATTAGCATAAGTTGTTTTGGCCAATCAGGAGAAAGCAAAGGTTAGCTGACACATTTGTATTAAACTCTGTGGTTCCTGTGTTGCCAAGCAGCCTGGGATATGTAGTCTATCTCTGTCTATATCCTTGTGCTCTTATTCAGCTGTGAGCTCAGACCCCACCCAACAATATGATTCCATCCAGCAGCAAGTTTTTCCTTTGAAAGGTCAAACCTGGCTGCTTTCCTGTGTGTACTTGGTTATGTAAGCTCCCTGTTGGTGTGCAAAGCTGGATTTTACTTTCCTGCCTATAACTTTGTAAGTACACTGAACTTATCTATATAATACATATTTTTCTGATAATCACTGCCTGTTTCTTACCAAACATTTGAAACCCAGGAAGCTTATAAATAACTTTAAATGAGGGTATTATCAGGAAATAGTAATACAAATACAAGGAACACGCACTCATGGTTGGATTTAACAGCTCTAATGCCCTAGGCAACGTTTCACAATCACTATAGAGAGAAAGCACAAGGGATGGTATGGAATATACATAGACAGAGAGAAAGGGAAAAAATAGTGTAAAGATGGGAACAGAGGGGAGAGGACAGAGAGAGAAACAAGGTAGAAGACGGAAGAGAGAGGATAAATAAGAGAGGAAGAAATAGACGGGAAGGAAGGCTAGATAATAAAAAAAATAGGTAATGGGAAGAGAGAAGGATTAGACTAGAGCAAAGATTGGGAAAGAATATGACATAAAATAATAACGAGGGAATTACAAGAGGAGTGGGCCTGGTAGTGGTGAATAGAGAAAAGAACAGAGAATAGAGATTGCCCCTTAATGCTCTATGCACACTTTGTGTTGAAATAAAAATAAGGAATAGCAAATGTTTGCTATTAGTAATGTAGAATGAGCATTACAGCTTATGTATTAGCATCTTTTTTTATCCTATCCTGTAGCTTGGTATTTAATGCTACGATTAAAATATTATATTATATTACGAAGCCAATTAGTCTTAAACATAAATGTTCGGAGCCTTCCTCCCTTTCTCATATATTATCCTACCTACTGTGTTGTACTCTTCATTTTAAGCTAACAGAGGGTGGCCATGACCATGGCACATGAGGGTGCTAGGTCACATGGCACATCCTGTCCCATAGCTTACCACTTGGAATACCCCCCACCATCATTTTTCTCTCACCCCTCCTTTTTCTCTATCATTATAAAAATTACACATTAAGATCTTTAGTGAGTTCAATTGTTATAGTTTACAGGTAATAATCAAAGGAAGCAGCGTAATGAGGTCTACTCTTGGTAATTGTAAGTTAAGATATCAAAAAGTAATTTCATACTTCAGTGCACTACTATAGTAATGCTCTGCATTGTACACTTACTCAGATATACTCTGTATAACAAGTGGTTTGTGTACTTTTGGTTGTACTGTTCTTGTTCTCCTTAATCATAATGGCAATAAAAAAAATATTCAAAGCCAGAAGTAAAGTTTTAGGAATCATGACTGCTTGGACGTCACAATTTGCTGAACACAAACTGTATAGTACCAGAGCACTGCTTCAATAATTTCTATAGGATATATTGATTCACTTCCACCCAGCATGTCTCACTGCAAGAGTTGGCCACTCCGGTCTAAAAGACGCAAGAGAGGGATTTTTTTAATGCTGACCTTGCTTGAGTATAGACATGTTAATCAGTAGCTCAGTTATCGACTTACTTGTTCTTGGTAGCCTTAAAACATGGTCGTTTTTGAGCACTATACTTACTTTGTGGTTTTCCAATTTTTTTTTTCTTTGTGTGCATTCAAATCAATACCAAAAGGCAAGAACCCCTTTAAAAAGAATGGGTCCACTCCATAGAGGTTAGGCCTACAGCTATATTCCACATTGATTTTTTTTAAGAACATATGACAGACATCTGAGCAAAGATACTAGGACCATGGCTCCAATCCAGTAGCAAGAGGAAACATATAAGGCCATATTCAATTGAGTTTTCATGAGATCCGTAGGCCGTAAGTGAGGTTGCAAGCTAATTTGCTATTCAGTTGGCATCTTTTTGCGGTCTCTGAACGGAATCCGAGTTACAGGCTTGAGAAAATGGCGATGGTTAAACTCGTATCTTACAGCCTCCAGAAGCCTTTGATCTCTCACTTTCACAAGGAAATTCAATTGTTCAATTTCCCCAAGCCTACAAATGTTTTAACAACGATTAACGGTAAATGAAGGAGAAAATCCTACGAGTGCTAGAGAGGACCCGCAAGGGGGTTAAACACCTATTCGTAGCACTGTAAATGCAAATAAAAAATCAATACTGCACTGTAAATAATGGGGAAAGCTATGATAGACATTAATTAATTAATTGCACAACAGTCTCAAGCTCGCAAATCGTCAGGAAATTAAAATTATATTTATGTGTCATTTCTGGGTTAAATGGTTATCAATGAGTTAATACATATCAGGCCACCCATATGGACTAGAACAGTATTGGCATTCATTTTCATAATTCTTTATTTTGAGGGTTTGCGAGTCTGATCGCATAACGGACCCCTGAACCTAATTGTAACCTCCATGTTTTACTGCTGTAATAATGACAGTCTCATTTTCTATTGGCTAATTCAAAATGGGTGGTTACGGGCTTGCTGAATTGATCATGTTCACGACCTGAACTTCCCCGAACCAGTGCATGGTTTAAGGTTTTGGCTTCGGGCCTGTAACTTGTGGGCTCGAGCAATTGAATAGCATCGCAATAGGAGAGGAATGGGAGCCCACAGCACACAATCGAGTTGCAGGCTTGGAATTTAATATGGCCCAAAGTGTTAAGCTTGTCTGTTCACAGGTCTTTTTTTTCTGTACACAAAGCTCTTAGAATCAACCACCAAAATTTGTTAAACTTCACCTAGATTGTTAAGTAGTTCACTGTAGACGTGATGGCTATTTCTATGGGATATTTCCATGTTTGTCTCGGTGAACTTCAGAATTTAGTGACTTTTGGCCAATGTTTTCCCAAACATGTTGTGTGTACTTGGTTATAACTTCTAATGCTAAGGCAGCTTTTGAAGAAAACAACAGTGAAATCATGAATGCATTGCACAATTACTTTTATCCACTTAAAAATAACAACTTCAATCAATATCCTCTTCTCCGGGATCAATACAGCAATCACAACTTTGTACCACAGCCTCCAGTCATCACGTTTTGAAGTTTGAAACAACATTTCTGATTATAAAAAAAATACCTAAAAAAAAAATTCTGCTGCTTTGAATTATTTGGTAGATACAAACATGAGAGGCTCCACCATTATAATGTCATCAAGTTCTCAATCTAGGTAACACAATCAGTGTGTTCATACTGAATCCACACTAGCAACAACTGCAGATATTGGATTGAACTTGAATGCAATGAGTTGACCAATGCGTGATCTGTACGTACTGAGAAGGAGGTGAGGTTCTTCTGTAGGAAATACACATTGTAGTATACCTAAACATTATTAGTACTGTAGAATATCAATATTTTTTTTTATGGTAATGGGCTAAAAAACAGGCAAATAAACACATATATTAAATGGCTGCTGAAGTCACCAATTGTGCTCTGCATCAAAAAGTGTTTTCTTTTTTAAACTGACGCTGAGTGAAATATTAGTTGCCAATATTTATTTTTACACTCAATAAGTATCATCTGCGTAGGTAGCTAAGAGGTAGAGCAACTGCAATAAATAAAGCAGTACCTTGTTAAAATATTTATTTATATTTAATCCATAGGATAAAACAAACAATAAACTGTTAGGGTGGATAAAAGACGGGTATGTGCTAAGGACTATGCAGTGCATTCACAGTCACATTCACTCAATTGCCTGATGCACAGCTTTAGAGTATTATGTTCTCCAACAGTTGCAAAGTGTTGCAGAACATTATTTCTTCCAAGCAGTGCTGGCAAAAAAACAAATGTACTACAACTAAAATTAGTTCATATATTAAAAATGCACTTGTCCACAAATCTTCAAATCATCTTATATAACATGGGTCTTTGTGCAATAAGGTGAAGGCTTTCTAACTGGTGAGGTAAGACCGCTCCCATTCTTACATGCTTATCTGAAACATTGTTTACAAGCTTGAGATATCACATCACACTATAATGAATTAACTTCATATAATAACATAAAATATGTAGTGGTCTCAACCATGGCCGGATTACCCATTTGGCCAACTAGGCAGCCACCTGGGGCACTTCCCTGTGAGGGGCGCCATTTAAAAAAAATGGTGCCTGCCTTAAAAAAACGAAATGCTGTAGTTCATAGACTGACTACTAGGGGATAACTACCTAGATCAAGAGAGTTACAACAGGACAAGGAACTTATGTACACAGAAAAGGCAAAATGAGTGAGTGCATCCCTTGCATACTCATGCACAGGGGCTCCTCCACTTCACTGCCTAGGGGCTCCAAAAAGGTAGATCCAGCTCTGGTCTCAACTAAGGATGATAAAAGCTCTCACCATAGAGCCACGGTAGATACAGATTTCAAATACACTCATTTGAAGAACAGCACTTGCAAATTGGGAAATATTTTTAGAATATAAAAAAAGATATCTTCTAATTTATTCATTTTTAAATAGAATTATGCTGCAGTGAAATCTACCATTTTGGTTTGTTCTGATCAACTTCCTAAGGTTGAAGGAGAGTTTGAATTCACAAAAATGTTATAGGAATGTTGCAGCTAAATGTACAATAGGAAATGGTTTACAAGGAAACGTCCTCATAAGAAAGTAGTCAAAACGCAGCTACAGAAGAGAGAACTGATCCATACAACGAAGAATAATCGCGTATGAACTTAAAAATGCAAAGGATGAGTTTATTAATATACTGATTTTGTATTCTAAAAACATTTTGCCATTTAGTTTAGTTGTTCAAAATACGATAATGACCATATTTGGTCCTTTAACTATATAGACTAGATTTACAATGCTAAACTTGACTTGACACTGTACAAGATGCCATATTTCTGCCAACCTTTCAACCAGCAGCTTCTTTTTTTTTTGTGAGCGAGCTTTAGCAGACCGATCAAGATAAAACAGAAGGAAAAAGTACGGAGAACAAAAGTAATGGGGCTTCACATTTTTGTGACCTGCAGTAATTTATAGTTTAAGATTGTACTGTTATTGGGCTTTCTTTCACTTCTTATGCACTCAGTCTTGACAGTACTAGCAATTTGTGGCTTTTTTTTTTTCTCGCTCATGGTACAAGCGTGGGAGTCTGAATTCTGCCTCAAAGCGGACTGCATGAGATATTCATTTTACAATTATGACCAAAATGTAAATTTATCATCTGCAATAAACAGACATACTGGTCTGCCCTGTATTTGTCAAATAAAAACCTTCTTATAGCATAACAGAATAAATGAAGCACATACAGTATTTCAGTTACCCCTCAAAGAACACAGAAACAGTTTTTTTACGGTATTTTACAATTTTTTCCCATCATGGTGTAATTAATCCTGCGTTCCACCACTACCCACTTCACATGCAAATCAGTGATTGAGCTTAGGAGAACGAAACAGATGTCTTTGAGTGGGTCCACTGATTCTGAAGATTATTAATATTAAAAAAAGGTGTATAAGAAGAGCCAAGAAGCTACAGAACATCTGTAGGCAAGTGCCTTGATTAACTGACATTACCCAGAATCCTAAACTGCAGGATAAAAAATACAATATATGGTTGAGTCTGACTAAGAACATAATTAATCAGGAAAAAAAGTCATACAGCTATTTTTTAATTCAAAAAAATGAAATAAATACATTTTGATGCTTCTGCAGGACCCTGGAGGTATCCATGATACATTGGTGGAATTGTATGTGTGAGAAGGGCGTTTATATTCCTGGAGAGCTTTTATTGCATTGAATCATGAAACGTGTCTGTTTCTAGGCCAGTGAGAGGGAAGGGTTTGGTGTCAATCTCAATCTTATCCAGTTATCAAAGGCCTGTTCCTTCCTCCCACACCCATCCCTCCACTGATAACTACAAACACACACATTCATCATCCAGGAAGTGATGTAAGAAACAAAAATTGGGTTCCTACACTCATAAAGAAATTCTTTAAAAAATTAATGTTTTCCCTCAAAAAATATTTTAGCTCTAAAGCCTACACAGCTGCAGATGTTGTTAGTTTGGTATACTTTGGTTTTTCTTGAACAGCAGTGATCCTTTGAAAATCAGTGGTATTCAACATGGATTTTTGATTGATAAAATTCAAAAATTATATTTTCAAAATAACAATCACAGTAGAAAATATGTCTTTTAATTAGATATTACATTATACATGTATATGAAATTGGAGCTAATATGTTTAACGGAACATTTTGCTTTCCTGCCCTAGAATGACTACATTCCCTTTAAGAGTGTGTTGGTTTCTTAATTTACTAAAAAAAATATCAGGTTAAAATAATGCTGTAGATTAGCAGATATGTTACATGTTTGTGAACAACATTAGTGGTTATGCAACCCATGGCATCTTCATTCTTGCTAGTGCATTGAAGATGTCATGATCACCAAACTTCCTTTTCAAGGCTCGAGGAGAGCAGTTACAAAGCAGAACAAACAAGGCTTTCAAGTATACTTGCCAGCTTCCTCTACTAAGCCCACGGGTAGGATAGGGAAGGTTTCCTGTTCTAAAATGTTATCTGAATCCACAAATGAATCAACAAATCCTCCTCCCACTCCTGAATAGATAATAAAGAGACAACACTCCCACTCAGTCTCAACGCCAACACGAAGTGTGGAAGACAGAAACATGGCATCCTTCAGACACAAGCAGTGTCTACTAAAATAAATATTTTACCTAAAATTCTTTTATTCCACCAGCTGCTTAATATTATTAATTTGTCACAAATGGGTGTTCCTAATCTACAGTTACATGGTATCCAAGAAGTCAGATTAAGGTTTAAAAAACTTCAAATACCAGCAGGGTTAAGGTTATTCTGTCAAAGCTATAGTTATACTATATTTCCACAAGTCAGAACATCATGGACCATTTGTACTAAAGTATGAAGAACTCTTGAAGATGTAGTTCTTGTGCCCCATAGCATAACATAAGAAGATGCCTTCTTAATTTTCTCCAACATGTCATCCTTTAGTAGAGCGGCCTGTAGGAGCTACAATGACATAATTTGGGGCATGCATTGGATGTCAGAGATTGTATTAGATTATGAAAAATCAAAGACTTTTATAATTTATAATTTACCTATATCACTGCTGATTGGTAAAATCTGCTAAAACAGTGGCCAATATCCATTAAAGCAAGATATTTAACACCAGTGAGGCCTGAGTTTCCCAATTTCCATGCTAAGATATGGATCTATTTTTTTAAGTTTTCAAGCTCACTTGACATGTCAACAAATAGAATCTGTAAAATAACATAAGAACCAGTAAGTTCTCTCTTGTCAAATTATAATATGTTAGTATTACACAGATAGGGTCCTATCAAACTAATGATGACCCATCATAATGCACCATTTTGAATGTAAGATGTTGTGAAGGCAATCTTAACTTGTATCACTTGTCCATACCATAGGATGTCTGGCATAATTGATGGAAGATTGTTGATATTTGGTCCTGATCTAAATTAATTTTTAGTTCATTAGTTCATTAATTCTGAGATTGAACCCTCAGAAGTACACTACTTCATCTGGAAGCCAATCCATTATCTTCCAAATCAACGGAACCTGCAACTTGTGATAATTATTCACCCTGTACAGATTGCTAATATGGTTTCCCCATATCCATGTTGGATTGATATGAAGTCGATTTAGAATATGCATTGGCTCTTTAAGAACATATTACTGCCATACTCTGCTACCAATGTACATATATACAGTAGGTTTGAAAACTTTGAGTGTTACTAAGAGCATTATTAAGTAGAAAAATATCATGAAGCTAGGTTTTAATTAGAAAAAAAAAATCTTGTTGCTACTGCTGAACCCTGGAGGCATCCGTGATATGTTATGGTTGTGTAAGAGGAGCTTCTACATCTCTTCCTTTTTTATGGAGCTGTGCTTGCATTTGTTAATGGAAGCTACCTGCTCCTGGGCCTGTGACGGAAAAAGTGTTAATTTTAATCCGATCCAATAACCTAAAAAATACTCCTGACTTCTCCCTCTTCCTTTCTGTCCCACCCCTCCTACTGACAGATAAAAATGCACTCTGCTGATACAGCTCCCAGGAAGTGATGCAACAAGAACAAGATGGACAAGATGGGTTCCTCTATTTATAAATAGAGTCTTCAAAATGACATGACTTAAACATTGCTACTCATGTTGTTAGCCGGTTACAAACTTGACAAATAAGTGTCAATTTTCTTGAACTGCAGTGGTGTTTCGATAAGGGTCATCATAAGGACAGTTACATTTCTGCCCCAGATGATCTTTTGTGACTATAAAACTCTACCTTATCTATATTCCCATTCTATAGCAAAGGGGCAATTACTGAGAGTGCACAAAAATATGCTTTCACCCTCCTAGGTACATTATACACACGTGTATATATATATATATATATATATATATATATATATATATATATATATATAAATATATATTTATAAAAATACATATATATATATATATACACACACATGTACATATATATGTATACATATATATACAAATATATATATATATATATACACACACATACACATAAACATATATATATATATATAAACATATATATATATATATATATATACAAATACAAATATATATTTATATATACATGCATATATATATATATATATATATATATATATATATATACACACTTACAGATATACATATATATATATATATATATATATATATATATATATATATATATATATATTTTGACACATTTTATGATACATTTTTGTTTTTGGGAATAATATATTACATATTAAGAATTTTTAAAATACTATGAGGTAACAATATAGACACAGACATGTTATATTAAACTTTTCACAATCCATTATTGATATACGTTACAGTGTTGCAGTATATATAATTTATGACTTCATTATATTGTGTACTTTGAAGGTAGTATGAGTAGAAATGGATAACACATTAAGTATTATATAGTGTAAATAAATGAAATATGTAAGGTGTAAATGGCACCTTTGTCCTCTAGCGTCTTAATAATTTAAGCATTACGTACCATAAATGGCAATTATTTGATGATATTTTGCTGTTAAAATATCATTTTAATTTGTTGAGTTGCTAATATATAATCTATCTTCTAAATAATGTTCTTGTATAAATGATGTCACTGTATTTGTTATAGATTGTATGGAGCAAAGATTCAGTTGGAGCCCAATGATGTGTATGGTATGTGGATACAAAGCATTATAAATGCAGAGGAGATACTATCCATCCATACATTACTCAGGGAGTTAAATACCTTGCACATTGTTCTACAGTCACCTAAAATTGACTTCCCAGAAGCTTGTGAATCTGCAGTCTGTGAGAAGCCCAGGATTGATCACTTTGGTTCTGCAAGCACATTGATTGCCTAAATCCTCATTCCAAATTTAGAAACAGAGGCCCAATGGGACCCAGGTAACATGTCACTTTCTACTAAGTAAGCATCAGGGTGGCAAAGAGGGCAGGGGGGGCTTGAAGAATCAGGATCTCATACTGGGCTCAGTATAGAGTTGCTTTAAATAGCAAAAGCTTATTCTTTATCTCCCCACCAAATACCTACTGTATTAAAAAAAAATCCAATGGCGCCTATAACTAATATACCAATTAATTTTACAGATTCAATCACAAAATAATGCACTATAAATTTGCATGAACTTATATTTCTACTAACAATATTGAATTTTAACCATTTCACTAAAAAAAAAAGCCAAACAGTTTACCTAATATTCCAAGCCAAGAATAGATTCCAACTCACAATATTGAATTGACACTTGTATATCCATTATAAATCCCTTTTCATAATATATGGACTATCATTTATATTGTATAAATATATGGTAACAAACTCAAAGCTTTCTTTTTGAATATATAATAATGTTTCAAACAGGTCAAAATGGCACATTGCATATAATGCTATAATTATGTATAATCATATATATATGGTTTCCTTCATTTGAGTCGGTTATCAATTCAAATGATACATGGGTCAGAAGAGATATAAGAAGGTTGATGGATGAATAGTCTTTTTTTCAATATCTATCTATCTACCTATCTATCTATCTATCTATCTATCTATATACATGTCTATCTATTTACCTATCTATCTATATATGTATATACATGTCTATCTATTTACTTATCTATCTATCTATCTATCTATCTATCTATTTCTCCAGCTATCTATACAATATGAATATTCACAGTATATATAAATATATAATATACAGATAAGTAAGACATAACAAAATGCAATTTAATACCCAGCATTACAATTCTACTTAGTTAACCCTTCCTCTGGCAATGCCTTCTGCCCGTGAAAGGGTTAATGCACTGTAGTACAAGTGGCACTGCACCTGTAGGGAAATCTCTTGCACTCAATAAGTATTTCATATAGGATTTCATTTGACCAAAAACCACACAATAAAATAATTCAAGGAATGGGTCATCATACCAGCTTGGCCAAAGTGGGCACCATGAGTGCAATCTGGTCTATAATTAGTATCAGGTGGATACTCACATTGGAGGGATGATAGGTTGCCCATCAGGCTTCAGCAGGGCTCTGCACGTGATACTCCTAAGGTTTGGGGTCCACAGGTTTGGAAGGGACACTTTTGAGTTAGCAGCTCATGGTGTCTAGGAAGTGTCCTTCAGGTGAAGCCAGGTACAGAATATCCCCCCATAAGGCAGATAACTGGGAGAGTATCAGATGAAGTCTACAGCAAGGCATCTCCCCAAATACATCCTTCCAAGGAAAGAAAAAGAAAAAAAAAGGCCAATTTCCCAGGGTATTAGTTGGATCTGGCACGTGATTATGGGATCCTACAGAAGAGCTTTATCCATCTATTACATATCTGCTAGTATTAATGGGACTGAGCAGATATGGGCAGCCAGACGTTCTGAGATCATCCTCTTCCAGCTCCATACAGGTGCATCACTGGAGTGGCTCAGCCTGGCGTCCAGGTACCAGCCCTGGTCCTCTCTGCAATAAAACCCAGGGCATAAGTGCAAAAATATCTATGCAAGTAGGTTGTATCTAGAAATATATTATATTGTGTCAATGGCAAGCTGTGCTGCCTGGGTCTGTGGTAGGCTGCAGCATGCAGAAGAATGCCCAGTAGAGCCCCATGCAGAAGGCTGCTGTACAAGACAGCAGTGGTGGCAGCAGCAGCAGCAGCAGCAGCCTCCCGCCGGGCTGATTCAATGCGAGCAGCCCCTCCCGCCCCCGCACTGAGCTGCTGTCATGTACAGGAGGGTTCCCTGAAGATATGGGTTACAGAGCAGCTCGGGAGCGCGCACTGTATAGTCCTTTACTACTTCTGCAGGTCCTGGAAGGGACATAAATAACAAGTAGTCTCAGTTATATTCCATGGTGGGTAAATGTAAATGAGTCCATACATTTAGCCTTATTCTATTAGCTACTTGCAAATGCCTTGAACTCATAAACTTGGCTTCCAGTGTTTTTTTTATTTTTTTATAAATGTTTATATGCATTCTATTGACTTAAGAATTCATTAGAGCCAATAAGTAATATTTGCCGAATATGTAGCACTATTAAGAGTGATTGTAAGTATGTATAAGTTTACAAATTGGGCAATGGAACTCAGGATATTGCTTTTCTCTGTCATGTAGAGTAGGCAAAATCATGTATAGAAGCTGTAAAAAACTTTTTTTTTTTTTACTTGCAATCTTTTGTTTATTATATAAATTACTTTAAAATGTGACAGTGACCATTTTGGACCTTTCCTGTTTGATGACCGCCTTGCCATGACCGTCACTCCAAGGTTGTGAGCAGAGCAGTGCAGACGCTGCTGATAGTGTACAAATTAAAAAAAACACACAAATAAACCTAACCCTAACACTTACCCCTAGCCCTAAAACCTAACCGTAAGCCAAACCCCTAGCCCCAACCCTAACCCTAAAACCTAAATCTAAAACCTAACCCTAAAACCTAACTCTAAAACCTAACCATAAGCCTAACCCCTTGCCCCAACCCTAACCTAACCCCAAACCCTCAACCCTAACCCTAAAACCTAAGCCTAACCCGTAACCCTAATCCAAAAACCTAAGCCTATCCCCTAACCGTAAAACCTAACCCTAGCCTTAAAACCTAACACTAAAACCCAAAACCTAACACTGAAATCCCCAAATCCTAACCCAAAACACTGCTTGTCTATCTGTCTTCTAGCTCGTTACCTTATTGTGGTGAAGGGACTTGTGTACCTCAATGAAGCTGTGAGCTAAAGCATGTAGTTTCACCCAAGCTGGGCAGGTCATAGCAGAGAGGCCAGGCAAATTGTGGTCCATTGGAGAAGGAACCTGCAACCCACTCCAGTATCTTTGTCATGAGAATCATATTGATAAGCACAAACAGAAACACAGACAGATGTGCCTTGCGGGCTGTATCCATATGGTAACCAAGAGTCGGACACAACTGAAGGTCAGAACAACCACATCAAATATATATATATATATATATATATATATATATATATATATATATATATAGTTACATTGTTTCATAGTAATTAAGGTTGAAAAAGATCTCCTCTGACCTGCAATATGCGGGTTAGTTATTAATTAATTAATTGTTAATTAATTATTAATCAACATATTTTTATATATATATATATATATATATATATATATATATATATATATATATATATATATATATTTACATATGAAAAAGTTGCTAGGGGCACCAAAACATATTTGGCACCGGTAGCTCCACCACTGTTTATTTATCAAGGTATCTTTACTTGACATGTTTATTACATTTGTATATATAACTCTGGACCATCAGAGTAAGCATCAATGCATTGTTCCTAGTGTGTTATACCCCTCTTTCAGGACCTGAAGAGCAAAGCAATTGAGAGGCTAGCATGGCACGCTCCTGAGCTGCTCTGAAACACACATTATCAAGAAACACACTTGTGCATGAACGCCCCCACAAAGTGACGTCAGGGCCCCTGGCTACCCCTGGTTTCTGCTGTGTCTCTAATAGCTGAGGTGCTCTGCATGGCCCCTCCTCTTCTTCTCATTTACCTATGTTGTGTTTTTTGGAGAGTGGGGTCTGTCCTGTTTCTCCCACGCTCTCCCTGAGTACCCAGCTCAGACACACAGCATACTGCATCATCCCTGGCACTAGGCAGATCTCCAGCAGCTGTTCTCAGCCTCTGCAGGCGAAAGATCCATCCTGATAAGATATATAAGCTCAAGCACAAGTCACTGCTTATTTTATAGTCTCACCCGGCACATTAAGGACTATGAACGTTGCTAACAAACAAACATATCACATATATATCACATATATATCACATATATATATATATATATATATATATATATATATATATATGTGTGTTGTTTAGTTGTTCAGGTGTATTCGACCCTCTGTGACCCTATGAACTCCAGCACACCAAGCACAATCATTATGTCTCTGGTTGTGCTCATCCATATGGTTTTCTTGGCAAAGATACTGGAGTGGATTGCCAGTTCCTTCTCCAGTGGACCACAATTTCTCTGCCCTCTTCCATAATCTTCCCATCTTGGGTGACCCTACATGGTATTGCTCACAGCTTAATAGAGGTACACAAGCCCCTTCTTCACAACAACGTCAATCCAGTAGGGGATATCTATCGATCGATCTATCTATCTATCTATCTATCTATCTATCTATCTATCTATCTATCTATATATCTCCTTTTATGGATCTCTAACTTGTCATAGTAAAGGGGTGTATGCACTTCAATAAAGTTGTGAGCTATACCATGTAGGACCACCAGGGCCGGATCTATATTTTTGGAGCCCCTGGGCAGTGAAGTGGAGGAGCCCCTGCGAGTGTGTGTACAAGGTGTGCATGCAATAATTTTTCCCTTGTATATCACTCTCTTACTGTGTGAGCAAATAATAGATATTTTCCCATAACAGCCATTTTAACAACATAGCTACTCATACACACGCTACGCTATTACATGTTTATTAAATACAATTGAAAGTGGGCCATATTATTAAAAATGTTCTAAGCTAAAAAGGGGCGCCCTTCACAGGGAAGCACTCTTAGGCGACTGCTTAGTTGGCCTAATGGGTAATCCAGCCATGAGGGTCACCTAAGATGGTCATCTTCAGTCATGAATATATTTATTTTTTTATACCTCTGTTTATTTCTTAAATTACATAAAATAACACATTCAATTTAACTGATTATGTATTTGCAGCAAATTGTCTGCTATTAAATTCCCCCAAAACCAGTGAAATCCTTGGATAATATGTTTTTTTTTTTTATAAAACAAATTTCTTGTATTAATATCCAGGAGTAAAAAGGATCCCTGGTGGCTTTCACCACAGCATCCTGGGTTCAAATCCAGCCAAGGAACCAAGAGGTCACACTGGTCACTGGGAGAAAATCTGGGAATACCAGGAGCTGTATGCTGTGGCCAACTGGAGAAGGAACTGGCAACCCACTCCAGTATCTCTGCCATGAAAATCAAGTGGATCAGCATGGTGTGTTGTTCATGAGGTCACAGAGAGTTGGACACAACTGAGTGACACCATTTACAAGGGATCATATAAATAAAGCCAAATTCATAAGGCAAACATTAGTCATTTACATAATTATTCTTGTTTTATATTGGCTTAGATCAAAAGCAGTGTTAGTTGCCACTCTACTGTACGTCTACATGGGCTTATTCAGTTAAAATATATATCATCGGTTGGGTTTCATGATGGAGATCCAGTAAGGGTCTAAAGATTTATTTAATCTATTTTTACAATTGCTTTGACCTATTGAAGTGTTTACATAATTAATCTTTTTGTTTTTAGACAATAAAGTTCTGGAGAAAAGCAAATAGGTGTTAGTGAACGCTGCCTTTTATGTATAGTGATTCTTAAAAAGGAGATCCGGGGACTAGGACTGATTGGTTGACTCCTGAGATGCTGGTTCTCAAGGGAGAGAAGAGGCGTGGAGTGCGAAACGTGTAAGTAACGGAGTGTAAAAAAGTAATGAGGAAAGGAGTGACAAATTGGGGAAATATGGAGTATGAAAGAAGGAGGAAGCCAAGGTGAAAACCAAGTGTAGGATTGGAGTTTGATAGAGGGATAAGGAGAATGGTGAACAATGACACATGGAGGGTGAATGAGGGATGAGAAGAGGGATGAGCAAAGGGTAAGAAATAAGTGTGACAGAAAGATAAGGAGAGGACTGTTAAAAAGTCAGATAGATGGATAGAGTATGGAGGAGAGAGGTGAGAAAACGTTATAAGGATAAAGTGTAATAGAGAGAGGAGGAGAAGGATTAGAGAGGTATAAGGAATGGAGAGTGAAATAGGATGAACCATTTTATATGGAATATGTTGGCGTGTTACAAATAAATGATAATAATAATAATGAAGAGGTAGATAGGAAAGTGTTAAACATGGAGTGTGAAATAAAGATGAGAAGAGAGGTGAGAAAAAAATATAAACAGGTTCTGAAATGATCCTAGGCAAAAATTGCTCAGTATTTAAAGGTATATGAAAGTGAGGTGGGTTATGAATGCATCCTGTAGAATGCATCATAACCCAACTAGCAAAAAATGTTTGCATGAAATAATGCAAATTTTTTTTGCAGAAAATAAAAAATGTGCTCTGGGTTATGTAGACACCCCCAGCAACTGAGATTTGCATATTGGATATCTCCTTTTTAATGAGATATCCAATATGCAACACATGCACATGCTGATTGGCTAAAGGAAAGGAAAGTGTCTGACATCATGTGACTTGCCACAGTAGGGCAAACTTCAGGTCCTAACTGAGCATGCCTGCACAATCCCCAGGCCAAAAAAGAAACATTGTATACTTATGCTAATTATCCCTGGGAATTTCAGGGGGTGTCAACATTGAGAGAAAACAGTTTGCAAAAGCAAGAAATTCAGAAAACTTCAGGCTAACTAACGGTTTTACTTTGGAATTTTTTCGTGCAAAAATGTTTTTCCGACACTTTAAATTATCCTCTATCAGATGCATTGATAGACCACCTGACTTGCATATACCTTTAAGTATTTGTAATTATTTGTATTTTCATCTTAAAAGTCTTTATAAATTAAAGGGACACAGAATTACAAATTTTTCTATCATACGTTTAAATGAACAGGTTTTTAAACATATGATAGATTAAGCAACAGTAAAAAAATATATATACTAGGAAAATGCAGGTTCGCAACACTGTTAGCAGTCCTCACTGGCAAATTCTGATTTTCGAATATCAGCTCCATCCTCAGTGTAGATGGAATAAGATATCTCTCTAAAAAGATCCATAACTCAGCTGGTGCAATGCCCGGACACAACCTAATTACAGTTAGGCAGAAGGAGGACCTGATTTTGTTGCAAATAAGGAGGATTTACATTATTTTTATACCTATACAGTGCTAGTTTTTTTTATACTAATATATATATATATTTTTAAACAGATGTACCAACTAAAAAGTGTAGAAAAAACTAGAAGGGAATGGTGGAATGAAATGGAAAGATGAGCAGAATCCATGTGAAATTAATACATCAAGTGCAAGATTCATAACCATATACAAGATTCATAAGCCAGAGGAGAAAGTCCAATGGTCATATAAAATTCATGACCCGCGCAGTTCTTGTGTCCCCCCCCACTACACTTTGGATATGTACATAATTATTCTCAAATTAACCATGGACAATGGTTTACAAATATTCTCTTTTTAATAGTTCCATATAAATAGGGATTATTATTCTGAACTATTAGAAATACTAGAGCAATCTTATAACTTCAATAAAGCAAATTAAAGGCATATCCAAGTTTCATGGATTGATACAATTCTGCTCTCCTTAGGCAAAAAGCAGCCTATGTGTATGCAGCACATCTCATAAAACATTTTATTTATATTAATATCTAAAAATCCCTCTAATGATTATGTTGACACCCCCAGGGGATGTCTACACAGGTGATCTGACCACCCCCAATCAGCATACAGCATCAGAGGAGCAATATTAAACCACTATTTACCTGCTGTTGCTTGCTCAGCCAATATCCATGCAGCTTTCTGTCTGTATGTCAGCAGCAATGCATTGCACATATTAGTGATACACTACATGTCCCAGGCTGCTTTGCAGCACAAACAGGACCCCAGAGTTAATTCAAAAGTTTCAGCTAACCTGATTTGCCAAACAAAAATAGTAGAGGTGCAAAACAAACAATACCTCATTGGCTTTTTTCTATAGGTCTGGTTACCTACTCTTTTAGCCACTTGTGCCCTTCACAGGGAGAAATATCCTGTATTATATAATTCTGGTCCCACTCAGAAGAGAGATCCAATCCCAAAATACCAGGAAATTCTCCATGAACAGGAGAAACAGCAAACCCAGACACGTTTGGGCCTCTGTCGGCCTCGTCAGTGAAGTGCAGCTGTACTCCCTAGCCTGATTGCCTGATTGGCCAAAACAAATCTATTTTTTAATTTGATGATAACTTAGCCCGGGTTTGGGGGGTGTCAATTCTGATTTTAAAGTGTCAGAAATTACAAGACATTTTGCTGACTTCAATATAACTGTTCAAATGTTTATTTTGGGATTTATTAATGCAAAAAATGTTTGTATAAACTAATAATTCTCCTCTATCAGATGCATTCATAATCCAGCAAACTTAAATATCCCTTTTCAACCATTAATTTAAAACACAAATTGCCCTGCACTGAGGTTATAAAGAGGTGATAGTCCTTATATCTTGAATTAGACATGTATCATGTTGATGGATATAAAGAAAGACTTATAGAAATAATGTTCTTTAGTTTAACAAGGTTAGGTTAACAAGATAGTTGCTGAGGTGTGGTCCCTGATAGGCTAGGACACTACACTACACATCCAGCCTTACAGAGAATGTATCTGCATGTGCTGCAGTGGGCAGACTCATATAAGGACTATTTGTTTAATGTACAAAAGCACAACCTCTTATTTAATACCTTTTATATGAAATTATGCTGCTGTTGAATCTACCATATTGGCCTCAGCAGATCATCTTCTTAAGGAGGAAGGAGATTTTGAATACACAGACATTTTCTGCACAATGGGAATGTAGCAGTTACATTTGCCAGTGCTTTCAGCAGGACTAAACGGACTTCATTTGTTTACAAAAACACACCCACCTAAGAGGCAGCTTCAGAGAAGAAGGCAAAATGGAGCCACGCAATAAACTAAAGTTGCAAATAATCGTTAAAAATGATAAAGGTTGTTTTCTAACCTATTAAAAAAAATACAGAAAAGATTTGACTCCAGTTGTCCTTTAATGATTACACTTGCACCAAAATGTTATGACATCTGAATTGCATAAAAAAGTTTCTACTTGCTTCTTTCAGCTTTTTATTAATATATGTTTCCTAAATATTTAAATGAAGAATAATAGACCATTTATCTTTCTTTCTTGAGCTAATAAAGGTGTTGAGCTACCATTGACCTTTGTCTCTGGATTATTTGGACATATTCCTCATTTACATGGATGCTGTTCTTCTTTACATTATCTTATAATGACTTAAATGGCCACTTAATTCAGCACAAATTGGACCACATCACAGTAAAGATCTCCTAAAAGCATGTTTAAAAGTTAACACAAAGCTGACCTGTTTAGGTGATTCCAGCATTCCATGTTTTGCACAGATAGATTTGTTGAGGTATAACTGTTTTTTTTTCTTTTCTTTTGCTCAGTGACTAATGCAAACAGATATTTTACTTTATTGATTTCTGCAGTGAAAAATGAACAGGTTTCAAAAATTCAAAACGCTTTTAACATGCTTTTAGGAGATCTTTACTGTGATGTTGTCCATTTTTTATTTTTGAAACCCATGCATTTTTCACTGAGAAATCAATAAAGTAAAATCTGTGTTTGCATGTGTCACTGACTGCCCACTGCCAGACCCGCAGCTTCAGCTCCATGTAGTGAGCAAATGAAAAAAAAACTGTTAACCCTCCACAAATCTATCTGTGCAGAACATGAAATGCTGGAATCACCTAAACAGATCAGTTATATGTTAACTTTTCAGTGCAGTCTTGGGTTCAGGAAACAACTACTATCATTCAGTGTCCTTGCCACAGGGCTCTGCTGCTGTCTGTTATTAATCATGAAACAGTCAGTAGGCAGGAAAGACTGTGAGCCTCATTCAATTGAGCAATTGTTAGTTACTGTAGCTCGTAAAGAAGACCGTAAGTTATTTTGCTATTCATTAGGCATTTTTTAGTGAGGTGCAAACAGGCTACATGTAGAGATGTCGCGAATAGTTCGCCGGCAGACTGTTCCCGGCGAACATAGCATGTTCGCATTCACGGCGAACTGCGAACATATGCGATATTCGACCCGCCCCCTATACTTTATCATTGAGCAAACTTTGACCCTGCAACTCACAGTCAGCAGACACATTCCAGCCAATCAGCATCATACCCTGTCTTCCAGACCCTTCTAACTCATGGACAGCAGCCATTTTGGAATCATAACTAACTTGCAGTCTTACTGAGAGGAGGCTGAGTGTAGGTGATACTGCATCAATAGGGAAAACCATAGCTAGGCTACTGTACACAGTGTGCAATACAGTCCTGAAGGACTCTTTTGATCTCTGTTGCAAGGACACCCCTGTGTCTCTTCCCCCCCTTATCATCATCCTCCCCTCACCTTAGCACCCAACCCTAACACCCCTCACACTTATCCATAACACCCATCAACCTAACACCTAACCCTAACACCCCTCACACTTATCCCTAAGACCTAACACCACTCACACTTATTCCTTACATGCCTCACCCTAACACCCCTTACACTTATCCTTAACACACCTCACCCTAACACCTAACCCTAACACCCCTCACACTTATCCCTAACACCTAACCCTAACATCCCTCACCCTAACACCTAACCCTAACACCCCTTACACTTATCCCTAACACCCCTCACCCTAACACCTAACCCTAACACCCCTCACACTTATGCCTAACACCCCTCACCCTAATCCTAACACCCCTCACACTTATCCCTAACACCTAACCCTAACATCCCTCACCCTAACACCTAATCCTAACACCCCTCACAATTATCCCTAACACCCCTCACCCTAACCCTAACACCCCTCACACTTATCCCTAACACCTAACCCTAACATCCCTCACCATAACACCTAACCCTAACACCCCTTACACTTATCCCAAACACCCCTCAACCTAACACCTAACCCTAACACACCTCACACTTATCCCTAACACCCCTCACCCTAACCCTAACACCCCTCCCACTTATCCCTAACACCTAACCCTAACATCCCTCACCCTACCACCTAACCCTAACACCCCTTACACTTATCCCTAACACCCCTCACCCTAACACCTAACCCTAACACCCCTCACACTTATCCCTAACACCCCTTACCCTAACCCTAACACCCCTCACACTTATCCCTAACACCTAACCCTAATATCCCTCACCCTAACACCTAACCCTAACACCCCTCACACTTATCCCTAACACCCCTCACCCTAACCCTAACACCCCTCACACTTATCCCTAACACCTAACCCTAACATCCCTCACCCTAACACCCCTTACACTTATCCCTAACACCCCTCACCCTAACACCTAACCCTAACACCCCTCACACTTATCCCTAACACCCCTTACCCTAACTCTAATACCCCTCACACTTATCCCTAACACCTAACCCTAACATCCCTCACCCTAACACCTAACCCTAACACCCCTCACACTTATCCCTAACACCCCTCACCCTAACCCTAACACCCCTCACACTTATCCCTAACACCCTTTACCCTAACCCTAACACCCCTTACACTTATCCCTAACACCCCTCACCCTAACACCTAACCCTAACACCCCTCACACTTATCCCTAACACCCCTTACCCTAACCCTAACACCCCTCACACTTATCCCTAACACCTAACCCTAACATCCCTTACCCTAACACCCCTTACACTTATCCCTAACACCCCTCACCCTAACACCTAACCCTAACACCCCTCACACTTATCCCTAACACCCCTTACCCTAACCCTAATACCCCTCACACTTATCCCTAACACCTAACCCTAACATCCCTCACCCTAACACCTAACCCTAACACCCCTCACACTTATCCCTAACACCCCTCACTCTAACCCTAACACCTCTCACACTTATCCCTAACACCCTTTACCCTAACCCTAACACCCCTCACACCTATCCCTAACACCCCTTACCCTAACCCTAATACCCCTCACACTTATCCCTAACACCTAACCCTAACATCCCTCACCCTAACACCTAACCCTAACACCCCTCACACTTATCCCTAACACCCCTCACCCTAACCCTAACACCCCTCACACTTATCCCTAACACCCTTTACCCTAACCCTAACACCCCTTACACTTATCCCTAACACCCCTCACCCTAACACCTAACCCTAACACCCCTCACACTTATCCCTAACACCCCTCACCCTAATCCCTCACACCCCTCACACTTATCCCTAACACCTAACCCTAACATCCCTCACCCTAACACCTAACCCTAACACCCCTTACACTTATCCCAAACACCCCTCACCCTAACACCTAACCCTAACACACCTCACACTTATCCCTAACACCCCTCACCCTAACCCTAACACCCCTCCCACTTATCCCTAACACCTAACCCTAACATCCCTCACCCTACCACCTAACCCTAACACCCCTTACACTTATCCCTAACACCCCTCACCCTAACACCTAACCCTAACACCCCTCACACTTATCCCTAACACCCCTTACCCTAACCCTAACACCCCTCACACTTATCCCTAACACCTAACCCTAACATCCCTCACCCTAACACCTAACCCTAACACCCCTCACACTTATCCCTAACACCCCTCACCCTAACCCTAACACCCCTCACACGTATCCCTAACACCTAACCCTAACATCCCTCACCCTAACACCCCTTACACTTATCCCTAACACCCCTCACCCTAACACCTAACCCTAACACCCCTCACACTTATCCCTAACACCCCTTACCCTAACCCTAATACCCCTCACACTTATCCCTAACACCTAACCCTAACATCCCTCACCCTAACACCTAACCCTAACACCCCTCACACTTATCCCTAACACCCCTCACCCTAACCCTAACACCCCTCACACTTATCCCTAACACCCTTTACCCTAACCCTAACACCCCTTACACTTATCCCTAACACCCCTCACCCTAACACCTAACCCTAACACCCCTCACACTTATCCCTAACACCCCTCACCCTAACCCTAACACCCCTCACACTTATCCCTAACACCTAACCCTAACATCCCTCACCCTAACACCTAACCCTAACACCCCTTACACTTATCCCAAACACCCCTCACCCTAACACCTAACCCTAACACACCTCACACTTATCCCTAACACCCCTCACCCTAACCCTAACACCCCTCCCACTTATCCCTAACACCTAACCCTAACATCCCTCACCCTACCACCTAACCCTAACACCCCTTACACTTATCCCTAACACCCCTCACCCTAACACCTAACACCCCTCACACTTATCCCTAACACCCCTCACCCTAACCCTAACACCCCTCACACTTATCCCTAACACCTAACCCTAACATCCCTCACCCTAACACCCCTTACACTTATCCCTAACACCCCTCACCCTAACACCTAACCCTAACACCCCTCACACTTATCCCTAACACCTAACCCTAACATCCCTCACCCTAACACCTAACCGTAACACACCTCACACTTATCCGTAACACCCCTCACCCTAACCCTAACACCCCTCACACTTATCCCTAACACCCTTTACCCTAACCCTAACACCCCTTACACTTATCCCTAACACCCCTCACCCTAACACCTAACCCTAACACCCCTCACACTTATCCCTAACACCCCTCACCCTAACCCTAACACCCCTCACACTTATCCCTAACACCTAACCCTAACATCCCTCACCCTAACACCTAACCCTAACACCCCTTACACTTATCCCAAACACCCCTCACCCTAACACCTAACCCTAACACACCTCACACTTATCCCTAACACCCCTCACCCTAACCCTAACACCCCTCCCACTTATCCCTAACACCTAACCCTAACATCCCTCACCCTACCACCTAACCCTAACACCCCTTACACTTATCCCTAACACCCCTCACCCTAACACCTAACCCTAACACCCCTCACACTTATCCCTAACACCCCTTACCCTAACCCTAACACCCCTCACACTTATCCCTAACACCTAACCCTAACATCCCTCACCCTAACACCTAACCCTAACACCCCTCACACTTATCCCTAACACCCCTCACCCTAACCCTAACACCCCTTACACTTATCCCTAACACCTAACCCTAACATCCCTCACCCTAACACCCCTTACACTTATCCCTAACACCCCTCACCCTAACACCTAACCCTAACACCCCTCACACTTATCCCTAACACCCCTCACCCTAACACCTGACCCTAACACACCTCACACTTATCGCTAACACCCCTCACCCTAACCCTAACACCCCTCACACTTATCCCTAACACCTAACCCTAACATCCCTCACCCTACTACCTAACCCTAACACCCCTTACACTTATCCCTAACACCCCTCACCCTAACACCTAACCCTAACACCCCTCACACTTATCCCTAACACCCCTTACCCTAACCCTAACACCCCTCACACTTATCCCTAACACCTAACCCTAACATCCCTCACCCTAACACCTAACCCTAACACCCCTCACACTTATCCCTAACACCCCTCACCCTAACCCTAACACCCCTCACACTTATCCCTAACACCTAACCCTAACATCCCTCACCCTAACACCTAACCCTAACACCCCTTACACTTATCCCAAACACCCCTCACCCTAACACCTAACCCTAACACACCTCACACTTATCCCTAACACCCCTCACCCTAACCCTAACACCCCTCCCACTTATCCCTAACACCTAACCCTAACATCCCTCACCCTACCACCTAACCCTAACACCCCTTACACTTATCCCTAACACCCCTCACCCTAACACCTAACCCTAACACCCCTCACACTTATCCCTAACACCCCTCACCCTAACCCTAACACCCCTCACACTTATCCCTAACACCTAACCCTAACATCCCTCACCCTAACACCCCTTACACTTATCCCTAACACCCCTCACCCTAACACCTAACCCTAACACCTCTCACACTTATCCCTAACACCCCTTACCCTAACCCTAATACCCCTCACACTTATCCCTAACACCTAACCCTAACATCCCTCACCCTAACACCTAACCGTAACACCCCTCACACTTATCCCTAACACCCCTCACCCTAACCCTAACACCCCTCACACTTATCCCTAACACCCATTACCCTAACCCTAACACCCCTTACACTTATCCCTAACACCCCTCACCCTAACACCTAACCCTAACACCCCTCACACTTATCCCTAACACCCCTCACCCTAACCCTAACACCCCTCACACTTATCCCTAACACCTAACCCTAACATCCCTCACCCTAACACCTAACCCTAACACCCCTCACACTTATCCCTAACACCCCTCACCCTAACCCTAACACCCCTCACACTTATCCCTAACACCTAACCCTAACATCCCTCACCCTAACACCCCTTACACTTATCCCTAACACCCCTCACCCTAACACCTAACCCTAACACCCCTCACACTTATCCCTAACACCCCTCACCCTAACACCTAACCCTAACACACCTCACACTTATCGCTAACACCCCTCACCCTAACCCTAACACCCCTCCCACTTATCCCTAACACCTAACCCTAACATCCCTCACCCTACTACCTAACCCTAACACCCCTTACACTTATCCCTAACACCCCTCACCCTAACACCTAACCCTAACACCCCTCACACCTATCCCTAACACCCCTTACCCTAACCCTAACACCCCTCACACTTATCCCTAACACCTAACCCTAACATCCCTCACCCTAACACCTAACCCTAACACCCCTCACACTTATCCCTAACACCCCTCACCTTAACCCTAACACCCCTCACACTTATCCCTAACACCTAACCCTAACATCCCTCACCCTAACACCCCTTACACTTATCCCTAACACCCCTCACCCTAACACCTAACCCTAACACCCCTCACATTTATCCCTAACACCCCTAACCCTAACACCCCTCACACTTATCCCTAACACCTAACCCTAACATCCCTCACCCTAACACCTAACCCTAACACCCCTCACACTTATCCCTAACACCACTCACCCTAACCCTAACACCCCTCACACTTATCCCTAACACCCTTTACCCTAACCCTAACACCCCTCACACTTATCCCTAACACCTATACCCTAACATCCCTTGTAGCGGAGAGGCAATATTCCCCAGGGTATCTCGGCTTATAATCCCAGTGAGGCTCAGGAACAAGTAAATGGTAAATCCACAGGCAAAGTTTCCATCAGGTAAAATAATAGCAAAATCCCAACCGCAATCCCAATAACTGGACGACACACAGTTTCAGGAGCAGAACTACCTTTATTTTGTTATATGCAGAAATATTTATACACATCTCTTCCCACAGGCAATACACATGCCCATATTTGGCCACACAGTACACATAGAGAGAACAATAGGTGGGGTCACACCTCCCAGGGACTAGCCGGCTACTTTGATACAATAACAGACATTGATTGATAAGATAATGCTTCTCTTTGTTCCATCTTTCACAATGTGAACACTTTACGCGATAGGGCTCTCCTGCCTCTAGGAGACCCTAATAGGATTATGTATTCTGCTAGGGGTCTGCAATAGTATGGCTAATATTCTGCAGAGCATAAACCAACATACATATAGTAGGATCATATTTTAACCATAATAATCATAAAACAGGGTAAAACAGTGATGGGTTCTGTTACATCCCTCACCCTAACACCTAACCCTAACACCCCTCACACTTATCCCTAACACCTAACCCTAACATCCCTCACCCTAACACCTAACACCCCCTTACACTTATCCCTAACAGCCCTTACCCTAACACCTAACCCTAACATCCCTTACCCTAACACCCATCACACTTATACCTAACACCCCTTACCCTAACCCTAACACCCCTCACACTTATCCTTAACACCCATCAACCTAACCCTAACATTCTCACACTTATGCCTAAGACCTAACACCCCTCACACTTATTCCTAACATGCCTCACCCTAACACCCCTTACACTTATCCCTAACACCCCTCACACTTAGCCCTAACATCCCTCACCCTAACACCTAAACCCCTCACCCTTATCCCTAACACCCCTTACCCTAACACCCCTCACACTTATCCCTGTGTCTCTTCCCCCCCTTATCATCAAGGGAGGGGGGAGGATGATGAGGGAGGGGGGAAGAGACACAGGGAAGGATGATGAGGGAGGGGGGAAACAGACACAGGGTAGGATGATGAAGGAGAAGGTAAAGAGATACAGGGGAGGGTGATGATGAAGTGGGGAAAGAGACACAGGGGAGGATGATGAGGGAGAGGGGGAAGAGACACAGGGGAAGATGATGAGGGAGGGGGAAAAGAGAAACAGGGGAGGATGATGAGGGAGGTGGGAGGATGATGAGGGAGGGGGGATGAGACACAGGGGAGGGTGATGAGGAAGGGGGGAAAGAGACACAGGGGAGGATGATGAGGGAGGGGGGGAAGAGAAACAGGGGCGGATGATGAGGGAGGGGGAAAGAGAAACAGGGGAGGATGATGATGGAGGGGGGAAGAGACACAGGGGAGGATGATGAGGGAGGGGGTAAAGAGATACAGGGGAGGATGATGAGGGAGGTGGGAGGATAATGAGGGAGGGGGGATGAGACACAGGGGAGGGTGATGAGGAAGGGAAGAAAGAGACACAGGGGAGGATGATGAGGGAGGGGGTAAAGAGATACAGGGGAGGATGATGATGGAGGGGGATGTTAGGTTATTTATGCCCTTTATGGATTAAAACCAGACTCTGCATCAACTATGTAATTTTCCGTGGGAGTTTTGACATGGATCCCCCTCCGGCATGCCACAGTCCTAACATGCCTCACCCTAACACCCCTTACACTTATCCCTAACACCCCTCACCCTAACACCCCTCACACTGAGCCCTAACATCCCTCACCCTAACACCTAACCCCCTCACCCTTATCCCTAACACCCCTTACCCTAACACCCCTCACACTTATCCCTGTGTCTCTTCCCCCCCTTATCATCAAGGGAGGGGGGAGGATGATGAGGGAGGGGGGAAGAGACACAGGGGAGGATGATGAGGGATGGGGGAAACAGACACAGGGGAGGATGATGAGGGAGGGGGTAAAGACATACAGGGGAGGGTGATGATGAAGTGGGGAAAAAGACACAGGGGAGGATGATGAGGGAGGGGGGGAAGAGACACAGGGGAAGATGATGAGGGAGGGGGAAAAGAGACACAGGGGAGGATGATGAGGGAGGGGGGAAAGAGACACAGGGGAGGATGATGAGGGAGGGGGGATGAGACACAGGGGAGGGTGATGAGGAAGGGGGAAAGAGACACAGGGGAGGATGATGAAGGAGGGGGGGAAGAGACACAGGGGAGGATGATGAGGGAGGGGGGAAGAGACACAGGGGAGGATGATGAGGGAGGTGGGAGGATGATGAGGGAGGGGGGATGAGACACAGGGGAGGGTGATGAGGAATGGAAAAAAGAGACACAGGGGAGGATGATGAGGGAGGGGGTAAAGAGATACAGGGGAGGATGATGATGGAGGGGGATGTTAGGTTATTTATGCCCTTTATGGATTAAAACCAGACTCTGCATCAACTATGTAATTTTCCGTGGGAGTTTTGACATGGATCCCCCTCCGGCATGCCACAGTCCAGGTGTTAGTCCCCTTAAAACAACTTTTCCATCACTATTGTGGCCAGAAAGAGTCCCTGTGGCTTTTAAAATCCGCCTGCCCATTGAAGTGGGGTTCGCCGGTTCGCAAACATTTGCGGCGGTTCGCGTTCGTGGTTCGCGAACCGAAAATTTTATGTTTGCGACATCACTAGCTACATGTTACAGACTGGAAATCCTTGTGGTTGTTAAACCGGAACTTACACCCCATCTAAGTCTTTGATCTATCAAGTCCGCAAGAGTTACAAACGCTAAAATCGCAAATTGCTATTCAATTGCTACAATTCCTCAGGCCCGCAAATATTTTCACATCTGTAAACCCCAAATGTAGAAAATAATCATGCAAATACTAGACATAATGGGTTGAAGACATGTCCGTAGCACTGTAAATGCAAATACAAAATCAATACTGCACTGTAAATGATGGGGTAAGCGATTTAAGACATTATAATTAATTGCACAACAGTCTCAAGCTCGCAAATCTGCATTCAAAAATATTTTTTTTTATGTTTCAATTCGGGTTATATCGATCTCGGGAATCAATAAGTTAATACATATCAGTTAATTGAAAAAAGAAAAAGAAAGACACCCTTATTTCTCTACAATATTCTTCCTACAGAGATAATATGATACTAAAGGCTAAATAAATTAAATTAAGATTATAATTGTATTGATAACATATTAAAAATCATAATAGAAAATCAAAAAATAAGTCGTTTAAAAATATAAAACTTTCATTGTCATCCACATTAGACTAATAGTAATTATAAATGTCATATTAATTTGGAATGCCGCAATAAATCATGTATGCAAAGAGAGACTCAAGATTTACTATTCTATATATAATTGATTCCATATCTTATTAGAAATATAAATCTGAACAGAAATATTAAGTGACTAATGCTGTAAATAATATCTTAATATGAGTGACAAACCAATAATATACAGTATACAAATATACAATTATATGAAAACATTAAACATAGTGCCGTAGCTTTATAAATACCAAATATAACAATCCAAATATTCATATCCTTGGGTTCAATAAAGTGGCAAGTGCAAAGCCATATTCAATGTACAATAAGAAAGAATAATAATGTTATAAATTCAAATGAAAATAAAGTGACAAGTGATATACTATATTGATGAATATATTAATGTGCAAACATGTATAACAATTCAGAATTAACTTAACGAAAAAGATAATTCAAGTATAAGAGGATACAATAAAGCTATTATTAATCACATTATTTTTAGGGTCAGTACCTAAACTATCTGGTGTGGCCAACCTATATTAATCTAAAGAACTACTCTAGACTAAACTGAGCAAAAATGAAACCCTAATATCATGTGATAAGATGGGGGCCTGCCACTTACCCCTTTATTCGTGTGGGCCTAACTATACTTTGATTTTCTGTTATGATTTTTAATATGTTATTACTACAATTCTAATCTTAATTTAATTTGTTTGGCCTTTAGTATCATATTATCACTGTAGGAAGAATATTGCAGAGAAATAAGGGGCTTTCTGTTTCCTTTTTCAATTAATTAGTATCTCACACTCTCTCAGTAATTATCTGGTCATAATTAAATAGCATTTTGGTATTATGTTTTGATATACACATATAATCATACCAGTGTACTTCCTGTAAGGTTTACTCTTTTACCCAATTTTCTCATTAATACATATCAGGCCACCCACATGGACTAGAGCAGTATCAGCATTCAATTTATTATTTTGTATTTTGCGGTTTTGCGAGTCTGATTGCATATCGGCCTCTAAACGCTAATTGATTGACATGTAACCTCCATCTTATACTGCCGTAATGATGGCGGTCTCATTTTCTATTGGCTATTTCGGAATGTGTAGTTAAGGCCTTGCTGAATTGATCATGTTCCCGCCCTGAACTGCTACATACAAGTGCATGGTTTTCGGCCCGTAACTTGCAGGCTTTTCAATTGAATAGCACTGGAATTGTCGCAGAGTGCAAGCTTACAGCAGCCTCGCAGACATACGGCCTGTATACCGTGAGATGCAGGCTTCAAATTGAATGAGGTTCTGTGTTTGGGTTAACATTTTAGATTTTTTAGCTGTTATTAGTGTATGATGGGGAGTTTCCATTGAAATTCTCTGCTAGTGCCAACTCTAATATGAACACAAAGGATGCATAAATGTACAGAGTAATTGGTTCCAGTTTATGCTGTTGTGACTATGCATTTTATTAGGTTATATGACCCAATGTTTTTTTGCCTTAGTGGGTAACACTAATATTTGTATCATGTAAGGGTATAGATTTTAATAAGGGAATTAAGTTTTAAAATATCAATGTGTGATCATGAAATAATAAGTCAAAAAGTCATCCCAATCTATAAAAATTAACATGAGAGGATAAAGAAATCATTGATTTCTGATGTGTACATAAATATGTACATAAAGTAGTAGAAGATATAGTAGAAGATATAATGTTATATTGATGTTTACTTATAATCCTCATATGGCAGTAAAACTGTTAATCACTGGATTATTGGATTACTACAAAATTTCTTATAGAGTAATGCAGGGATGTAAAGACTTAAACATGATAAATCACACTGAATAATTTAAAAACAAAAAAGAAGAAAGGAGAGGGATGATGTGCAGAGATACAATATACTGAATACTAAGATTCACAATAAATTATGCGAACAGGGGAGTGATATTTGGCAAGGATAAATTACTGAAAAATAATAATCATATATAGTGTAATGCCTATATACTTTCCATCATTAAACCTGTTTTAATGGTTTTGCTGGATGGCTAAATACACAGATATGTATATATGTATATATAAACAGACGGTAGAAGAACAATTGCTCAAATACTTGTTGTTTTTGCTATCACAACGCCTGACACATCATGTCCACCATTGGGTAAACTCTGCACATCTCTCTCTCCATGTCCCGATTGTGCCGTTTCGCTCTTAAACAGAGCTTCCTTTGGGGTAAATATTTTACAGGTTTGGGCCTATTTAAGAACTGAATAACTTCTGCGTTTCACAAAAAAATGGGCGTGTCGCGCTACGTAACGTGGCGCTTACGTGATGACGTCATTGCGTTCTTACTTGTGTGTTTATAGGTAATATGTAGAAAGCAAAAAATGGAGAAATGGAAAACTTTATGTGTAAGTTTATAATGGATACATTGAATACAATGCAGTGGCCATCTTGGATTTGGATGGCAAAATTTTAGCAAAACTTAATGTTTTGTCAGGGCTCGCAAATGGAGGAACTATTGGAATAATATAGATTAAATAAAACTATTAAATATGGAAAATAAATAATAAAGGTGGAAGATAATAGTAAAAAGGATGCATAAATTATGCAAGGATGTAGAAAAATTTACATGAGAACAATGAAGGAAAATGACTATGCATTTTGGTAAACAATCTATGGGCCTGATTCTATTCGGGACGTAACTCGATCGCAAATAGCAGATTTGCTGCGATCAGGTTACATCCTCGCGTTGCCCTACGTTTACTCTGCTATTCAATTGACTGAGAATGCAAGTTAGCCCTCCTTCCCACTGATCGCAAACCATGCTATCGGCAGTAAGCATTCACGACTTGAACATGATTAATTTCCATCCAAAGTCCTTCGGGCTTGGATGATGTCCAAGCCCGTAACTCGTTATTCAAGTCTGTAGGACTTCAATGAAATATGGAGGTTGGATTCCACAGTCTTACGGGCTTGGAGGTTGAAGCCTGTAGAACTTAAGGATGGAAATTGAACAAGAAATAAACTATTTTTTTATGCCAATTTGAGAGTTTGGGAATGTTGTGATGTTAATTCTAAGACCAAACATCACTCTCACTTCTAATAAAAGTACAGGATGGGTTTTTTATTTGCTTAATAAGTGCTACGATTTGTACAAGTAAGCTGTGTTTCGCGTTTAGCCGTTTACTGGCTTGTCGGAAGGGTAATCGTTGCAATTGAATATCGATTAGGGATTTTTCCAGCCACAACTCTTGCGGCCACTAAAGATCAAAGGCTTTGAGGGAAGTAAGCTGCGATCGATGAAATCGCAAGTAGTAGTAGCTAGCAGAACGTAGCCCGATCGGAGGATGCAAACGTAAGGCAATTGAATAGCAACATAGCTAGCGATCAGCAGTTGCGAGCCCGGATTTTTTTTTTTTTAAAATAGAATGAGGCCTTAGGCGTTCCAGTTTCCCAATGCTGAAACAACTTGGTGTAAAGCTAACATTTCATACAGGATCATGCTGATATGTGTCTACTTTTTTTTAACTTTACAAATGGACGCTGCAGAGGAATATGAGTGACTAAATTTGTTAAGAGCTTAATAGATAAATAGATTTTATCAGCAGGGAACAGCACATGGGTCCATCTAGCATGTCATTTCTATCCACTCAAAATGCTTTGGCTTAAAAGTATATCGAAGTCTCCCTAGTTTAAAATGTTTCTTATGTAACACACACTGATTAACACTACTACACTACTGATTCTACTCCATCTGATGCATTCATAATCCATGAAACTTAAACAAGCCTTTAATTAAATAGACTCTTTGTTAGAAAGCGGGATTTACTCCACTGCTAGGAATAGACAGCCCCCGGGGTCGACACCTGTTATGCACCTTCCTCTCTCTCTCTACCTTCTCTTGGCACAGGACCTGGGAGACACAAATAATAACACACAGACACAAGGTAGGTCTTATCAGCTATGTCTCAATTTTATTGCCATGACAGAGGAGTTTATATAAGAATAAGAAAGCATTTCAATATAATGCTAAATGTAGTTAATTGCAAAAAGTCGGTTCTATAACAGAATGTTTTTTACTACATATGTTACATGTGGTTACACAGTTAGACAAAAACGCAACCCACAAAGTTCCTGTACAGACATAAAATTAGGAAGTAACAGCATTTACAGGAATATATTGCATATGCTTTCCTGAAAACATGCAATATGCAATTTTGGAGTTATACACATTTTTCAACTATGTAACTTATTTGATTTTATCTCCCTACTTTTAAGAAGACTTTAAAATAACAGATGTTCACTTTCTGGAACCTCCCACTTTTATTTCTGTTCTTTTTCATGTAGGGTGCCATGTTTCATAGCTATGACTTAAGGCCACATTCACATGGTAATGGCTTTCCACTCACAGTTTATTGCTGTTAACAAACAAACTTACTTAGGGACTCATTCAAATGCGAGATATCCAATATGCAACACATGCACATGCTGATTGGCTAAAGGAAAGGAAAGTGTCTGACATCATGTGACTTGCCACAGTAGGGCATACTTCAGGTCCTAACTGAGCATGCCTGCACAATCCCCAGGCCAAAAAAGAAACATTGTATACTCATGCTAATTATCCTTGGGAATTTCAGGGGGTGTCAACATTGAGAGAAAACAGTTTGCAAAAGCAAACTTCAGGCTAACGGTTTTACTTTGGAATTTTTTCGTGCAAACATTTTTTTCAGACACTATACATTCTCCTCTATCAGATGCATTGATAACCCAGCTCACTTGCATATACCTTTAAGTATTTGTAATTATTTGTATTTTCATCTTAAAAGTCTTTATATATTAAAGGGACACGGAATCCAATTTTTTTCTATCATGCATTTAAAAGAGCAGGTTTTAAACATTATAAAAGTGTCTTTTTTCATAAAAAAATATTTAGTAAACCTTGTGAAAATTTATTGGAAACTAACAGGAAATCTAAGCAAAAAAAGCTCATTTGAGAACAAACAACACCTAAGTAGGTTTGGTCTCTGGGGCCCTCATTCAATTGCAATTTGGCCAATTGAATAGGGCTTTAAATAAGCACATAGCATATTTTTTTTAAAGAAGTTTTTAGTTAGTAAGCATCTATCCAAAAGCAAGGTCTTCACTAACCAAAAACCTCTTTAAAAAAAATATGCTATGTGCTTATTTAGAGCCCTATTCAATTGGCCAAATTGCAATTGAATGAGGGCCTTAGCCACTTGTGTCCTTCACAGACTTACAGCCTTATTAAATTGCGATTCGGACAATTGAATAGGGCTCTATATAAGCACAGAGCCTATTTTTTTACAGAAGTTTTTATTTAGTGAAGACCTTGCTTCTGGATAGAAATTCACTAACTAAAAGCTTCTGTAAAATAAAATTATGCTATGTGCTTCTATAGAGCCCTATTCAATTGGCCAAATAACATTTGAACGAGGCCCTAATTTTTTTGGTTTCTAAAACATTTTTGGCCATTATCAAGCTTAGGTATTTTTGGAAAATATTTAATCAGGGTGGTTTTTTAAAAATGTTTCTTTGTTAGCATCTATTTAACTCTTCAATGTTTTAATTTTAGATGTATTAGTATTTATTTATTAGGGGCCTCATTCTATTATCGGCCGTAGGAGATGCGGGGCCCCAAGGACCGGCCGCAAGCTATTCGGCAATTCTATAGATAATAGAATGAGGCCCTAGGAGTTTTACACAGTACATATAAAATACTCTGGCCCTCATTCAATTGTGATTTGGCCAATTGAATAGGGCCCTAAATAAGCACATAGCATATTTTTTTTAAAGAAGTTTTTAGTTACTGAAAATCTTGCTTTTGGATAGATGCTTACTAACTAAAAACTTCTTTAAAAAATATATGTTATGTGCTTATTTAGGGCCCTATTCAATTGGCCAAATTGCAATTGAATGAGGGCCTCTGACAATAAGTCTTAATAAAAAATTATGGATATTTAATTGATGCAAAATTTGTAATTGGGCTCTGCTTATCAACATATTTATTAATTAAAGAAGAAGAATAGGTAAGTATCTATAATCTACTCTACCAAAGTATCCATTACCCATTCATACTCAACACAAAATTTATATCATGCCCATTCCCACTGCTTTTTCTTTCTATCTATCTAAAGTATAGTAAATATATTTTTTCATAATCTTCACAAGTGAATTTTATTAAACACTTTAATGATATTTGTGTTGTATTAATACATATATGATCATCAAGCAAATTAAGAACATATAATAATATGTATAAGGTGAATATAGAAATAAATAAAATAAAAAAATGTAAATATCAATATAATCAAATAAAAAAAATAATTACTTTCCATAATATTCATTTCATTGGGTTCATAAGACCATAAATGTAAATATATGGTCTGAAAATGGTGACATTTTGTAAATATTATTAATATTATTTTGTTTTAAAAATGTGTTTATTAACATGTTGTTTAAACATTTTCTGTATAAATTCCAGTTGCAAGACATGTTAATTCAGTTAGATTTTTTGTTTACTAGAACTATGTATAAATGTCATGAAATATTTATTTGCCATATATGATTTATAAGATTAAAAATGTATCTTTATAATTATCTACCATTTTTACCAGTATGCATTTTTTCCACATATTCTAAAATACATTTCTGAATATTTATTATTTTACTTATTTAGTCTAGCTGGATGTATTTTATTCACTTATATACACTAATATGTAATTTTATCATTTTATAATTATGGGTAAAAATTGTTTTGTTTATGAAAGCTGTTAATCACATAGATTTAGTGATATCTTGTATATGCTCCATTGTTCCCTGAGCAGCTACAACCATAAATCACTGTTACCATTATTGGTGATTTTTGGTCAAAGCCACCAGAGCACATGCTAATTTATGCAAAATCTTTTTTCACTCCAGTAAAAATCTTGCTGCTTATATCTACTCCACTCATCTACATTAGAAATAATACATTATCAATTTTTAGTGATATAAAGAAAGATTGTTTGTAGCTATATATATATATATATATATATATATATATATACTGTACATATACAAACTTTCATTTTAACACTCAGATTTGGATAATATATTATTTGAATCATTATTTTAATCAACGTATTATTTTAATTATTAGTCCCATATACAATGATAATCATATGTACTCAACTATAAGACATACACCAAGGGGGGATTTGTACCTTTGTTACATAGTAACTTTTAAAAGAAAGATACTTCCTTTAATGAGTATATTGCAAAAACTGTACACCGTTTTTTTTTGTGTCACCAGATAATTATTTGAAGATTTTTACAGTGAGTAAAAAAATGGCCTCATCTAATTGATCCATGCTAGATCTCAAATGTGAGCAGAAGCTACACTCTTAAGATTGGGAATGGCAATTACGAGAATAATTATATTTTTAAACTTTAAGATCTATTAAAGTGATTCTTAGATTCTTCTAAGTAAGCACAAAAAATATAGGGCATTATTAAATAGATAAGGATTGACAGTAAATGAGACACACCAGGAGAGATTGTTTCTACATAGAACAGTGCTGGACAACATATGGCCCTGGGCCACATACAAACCTCAGATCAAGGGAGTAGGAACATAAAGAAAACCTGGGGGATACATCTATAAGGGACTGTGAATAATCTATCTATCTATCTATCTATCTATCTATCTATATATATATATATATATATATATATATATATATATATATATATATATATGTATAAGTGTATATTTATTTACAATAGCACCTACCTCCCCTACATTGTTGGAGAGGTAGGTACCTTACCCCTCTCTCGTGAGCCCTGGCTTTCAGCCAAAGGGACAGGAGTTGAGGGCGGTCTGCTGAGGTTGGAGAGGAAGAGATCATAGTGCACTGATGCTCATTGTGATCTCTATCCTTCCACTATTCACTAGTGATAATGTATCTACCGACCCTAAAGCTGAGCAACTACAGTCTATATATATATATATACTTCTAAACATATAATCTGGAGAGAATCCCCCCCCCACTCAGATCCCCCACGTTCCTACACCCATGCACAATTCCCTGTCCATTCCTTCCACCTAAAACTGGGATGATATTCTTACATACCCTTGTTAAATACTTCCCCTTACCCTTCATTGCCCTTTCCCACATTAATTCCTACTAATACCCCTTTCACAACTAATAAGTAACACTCTACAGTGATCCTGTACTTTTTGTGGACTTATCATATAAAGTAACTAATTTTCTAGAGATGCAACTCAAGTCAAAGGCAATACTAATTAGATGTGGCATTTTGTGCATTAATACCATTATTAAATAAAATAAAAAAACAAGTTGAAAACATTACATTTCTTGAAAGCTCACTTTAAGAAAAATGTTTGTTCTGTAGAACATGTACCCCTGTATACTGCAAAAGTCTTAGGGCCATATTAAATTCCAAGCCCATAGCGGCACCAGTACACCCGCAAAGCTTGCGGGCTTGAAATTCGGCGGAGTTACAGAGCTATTAAATTAGCCAAGCCCACAACAGACGTGGCAGACATCCAAACCCGTAAACCGTTCTTGCGCATGCTGGATGTGCGGCTGTGAACATGATCAATTAGTCAAACCCGTAGGTACGGGTTTAGATGGAGTCAATAGTAAAAGAGATCATCATGATTATGTCACTGAAAAATGGAGGTTAGATTTCAATCCCTTACGGGTTTGAATTACGAGTTACGATCGGATCCACATTCCAGAAATAATGCAATATTAATAAATCAGTAAATATTATATTCTAGTCCATGCAAGTTCCATTATTTGTATTAACACATTGATTGCTGGGATCGATATATCACGGAAATTAAACATTAAAAAAAGTATTTTATATTGCACATTTGCGAGCTTGAGAATGTTGTGCTATTAATTTTAATGCCTAACATCCCTTTACCTTTAATATTAAGTACAGTAGTGTGGTGATATTTGCATTTACAGTGCTACGGATAGGATTTTAACCCCCTTGCGGGTCCTCTCTAGTACCGGTAGGCTTTTTGGCTACATTTGTGGGTTACGGCTTTGAACACCAGGGGATTCGTAGCAATTTAATAGCGATTTTTGAACGTAACATTTACGGGCTTGACAGATCAAAGACTTTGCGGCAACGGAGTTCCGATTTCGACAGCCCGTAGGGTTTCTCCACATGTAACCCGCAGATCATTTGCGGGTAGCTGTATGAGGCCAATATAATAGCTGTAAGTCTAGCGGGCTCCATTACGGGCTACGGGTTTTCACGTTGGGGGAATTTAATAGGGCTGTTAGTATTCCTCTGTTTTACTAGACATTTATGTTTATTTTCTTCTACAAAAAAATTCACACAACCATCAAAAAAAGATACATTTACTGTACAACCCTTGTGGGCCTTGTGGGCTGCATATAATGTCTTTTCAAATAAAATAAGTTGACCATCACTTGGCCTACAGCTTTTAAGCCCCAACTTATGCAACACATATCTAGAATCTGATTCTTATTGGAAGGCCACATTCGAAACAAAATATAAAATAATCAATGATGGCTTCCAAGCTTGCTGGATTATTGCTGACAACATGTATACTATTTAAATGACTGTATTATAATTGTCACACTAGTTAAAACCTACTCTGCTCATTAGTATTAGATGGCAGAAAATCCATTTAACGGGTGAGATTCCCATCCAACTGGAAGAGAAGACAAATGGAAATTTTAATGTGTTAGATCGAGATGTATGTGCTTAGAGGACAAAATGTCATCATTTAATGAATCAAAACTAAGATATACCTCCTTCTTGAGATATTTGCTCCAAACGAGGGTGGTGGACCCAATAGGGAGAAAAGTCTTGTGCAGTATTGTCAAGATAAATACGTTTTAATCAATAAGATAGTGAGACTATTAAAAAGTAATTATAAAAGCAGTAACCTTTTATAAGTTAAAGCTAATTAACTGTGGCTGTAATTATTATGAACTATAGTTAACTTTACAACATTCTTTATATTATATTAACTTTCCAAATGCATATATATTTCCACTGATATTTTGCCCCACTCCGAGACCCCGCTCAGATCTGTGTATATAGAATATGATATTTCTTACTTTATTTTTCATTAAAACCACACACTTATAAAATCTTAGGTTAATCTGCCTGTTACCTTTAAGATATGTGTATAACGGTGTATTCACAAAAAGCATTTGAGCCAACAGTCCTGGTTATGCGATATTTGCGTTATCGACTTACAAGCCGGCAAAGTATTTTCTAGATTATGTGCACTTATCTCTAAGTAAGGTTCAGGCTGTTAAATTATAATGATGTTTGCATGTCACTATTGCACCATAATTTGGAAAGAGGCCAGCAGAACAATGGGAATTCCAAGATAATATCTCTATTTAGTTTATTATATGGTGCTAATTAAGTATTTTCTGTAATGAGAAATGTTGGGCAACGAAGATGCCTGTCTTAACGAACTGCGGATTTAGACACAAGGGGGTCATTTAAATAGACACTGTCATGAAAAATGTATGGGCTGTGTCCCACGATACTGTATACACTAGGAGAGATTTTGTGCATGCATAAGATGCCTAAAGAACAACTGGAGTCTTATATTTACAAGATGCTGTTTTGTAGAACAAGACTAGATAAAGGGCACCATGTTTTTTTTTTAAATAATAATTTGAAATACTGTGTTTAAATTATTAAATATGCAATATGTGCAATGAGAGCATAGAATAGATGTCCAATGTATTTTGGTTTCTCATCCAAAAGGGGGCATAGAAATATATTTGTTATAGGACCACTGCAGTACAATAAAAATAAATGTATTTGTCAGATACATACCAAACAAACAATATTAGCCGTGTAAGCCATAGACATATAACATTTATGTGCGAAAATGTGATTTTTTTGAAGACTGTTTATCAATACAGGAATCAATTTTTAGATTTTTACATGACTTTCTGAGAGCTGGATGATGGGGGGGGGGGTTGTGTTTGTAGTTATCACCCTTTAGATTGTAAGTTTGCGAGTTTTCAATCTTATGAGGTGCTTTAGGGAAAGCACAGTGTATATTTGATTGAAAGCTCAATAACAGGGTCTTCCATTATTTTCATTGTGGGGAAATTGTTTATACTTGTACCTAACCCCTGTATAGCGCTGCAGAATATGTTGGCGCATTAGAAAAATAAAGGATAATAATAATAATAATTAGTGGAGGGAGGGTGGAGGAGGAGGGAACAGACAGAAATCTAGAGCTTTTGTTTGATAATAGGATACACAACTGACACAACACTCCATCCTCCTCTTTGGCCCAGAAGGTGACACCTTGAATCATTCAATGCTTAAGAAACATAAAGGAAAGAAAAGTACACCTTTAATTACAATGATAATATCAACCCAGAGAGATATTCCTAATTTAATTGGTGGACAGGAAATTATTAACCAAATACCTTAAGTGTATAAAAAATAACTTTTATTGATATATAAAACAACATACATTAAATATAAAATATTAAAAATATACCACGGTTGTCTCTCTTAATCTACTACCGTTCAGTTAAATAGGGCCACAGAGGTAAACTTTCTAGTCTCCCCTACTTACCTTAAACTCTCCACCAGACAACGAAGTAGGCTGTTTTACATTATGTGATTATAAATGCACCTTTTCTTGTATAAACTATGATGAAAGCTGCAAATTGATATTTATCTTGACAATTATTGGAAATTTGGGTCTTTCTCTGTATATTTGCAGAGCTTATTACAGATCAGTACCTGATAGATTTCACATGCTTTATTAAGAGACATATATATTGTTTTCTACTTAATCTATTCCATATTATTTAATCCAAGTCACAGTGATATCTATTTTTTGTTACTATCGATTAGAGAGACAACTGTGGTATATTTTTAATATTTTATATTTAATGTATGTTGTTTTATATATCAATAAAAGTTATTTTTTATATACTTAAGGTATTTGGTTAATAATTTCCTGTCCACCAATTAAATTAGGAATATCTCTCTGGGTTAATATTATCATTGGAATTAAAGGTGTACTTTTCTTTCCTTTATGTTTCTTATGACTTGATATATTTGCACTGCTAATGATATTATGGTTGTTATCTATTGAATAAATTGTGATGTATTGAACATCCAAAAATACCCAAATCACAACCTATAATACCCTATATTTTATCTCTTGTGCCCTTCCTTTTGTATGTTCGATCATTCAACGCTACCATAGCTCTGCAAAAATGAAAAATAAAGTCCCTTTCTCACATGCACAGCTTTCACCAGTGTATCATATATTTCTCCATGGGTTCTGCCCTTGTTTTCTAAGTAAAAACTGGCATTATGATTTTTCATGATTAATTATGCTCATAGTATATATATATATATATATATTTTTTTTTTGCAGTGGTCCTTTAATATTGTCCTTCACTTCACCATACTCGTACACCTTATCATTCACTTCAACAGTCTCATTCACCTAGATGTTAGGACTATTAAAACTACTGCTACTACTACCACTGTTACTACTATGTCTACTACCACTACTATTACCACTACCATTAAAGCCTCATCCTTTTCTCTGGAATGGAATATCTTGACACTCTTCCACAGCACATATCCACTTATCTTTAGCATATAACTGTTTCACAAACAAACCAATTTCCCCCACTAAAATCCCTCTTTCCTCTCTCTCTCTCTGATTAACAGTGAATTTATCATTTTTATGAATCCATCATATGGTGCAGTTCTTGTGGTCGGCATATCACCCTTTAAATTAAGTTTTTGAGCACTACCTTAGAGAACCACTGTATGATGAACCATAAGATATATGTTTTAATATTTTGAGTCTGACTAAACAAATAATTCCCCTTCTGGATCACTACCTTGTCGTGGTGAAAGGGCCTATGTGCTTCAATGAAGCTGTGAGCTAAACCATGTAGGGTCACCCAAGATGGGCCGGTCATAGCAGAGAGATCAGATGAATCGCAGTAGACTTGAGAATTAATTGCCAACCCACTCCAGTATTTTTGCCAAGAAGACCTTATGGATAAGCACAACCGGACACAAGATGAGCCTGGCGTTCTGAGGTCCACAGGGTCGCAAAGAGTCGGACACGACGGAACAAAAACTAGAAAATGCAGGAAAAAGTATTATAAAGTTAGTTTTAATTAGACACAAATTATGCCTATGATGGTCCCTGGAGGCATCCAAGATACTTTTGTGAAAGTTCTATTTATGTCTACAAGAGCACATTTGCTTAAGTCTTACCCAGCTGCTACAGTTTTAATTTGTTACGTATTCCTAAACAAGTAAAATGTTTCCTAAAATACAGTGAATCTTTAATTAGCTAATGTTTAACATATTTAAAAGATGTTCCTTGTTATTAGCTCCAGCCCTTTAGTACAGCTTGATATATATATTATTACTATTACAGCAGAATAGGGTACAGTGGGTACAGTGAGCAGATTACAAAGGTATTTACAAATGATAAAATAAGTAGAAAAATAAGTACAGGTCAGGTACAATGCAATACAAATGTGACAACTTGGTGCAAAGAAGTGAGATCCCAACACTGAAAAGTATATAAGTAGGACACATATGTGTGTCCCAGCTCAACTTCCCAGAATGCAGTGTAATAACTGTTTTTCTCGGAATTCTGAGCTGGAAGCAGGTTTTTTAACTTGCTTTAGACATTCAGGTGTGAACACAGATGTACTATTTATTTACTGTACTACTGTACGGTGGAGGACTTCTATCACTCTTTTGCCCACCATATTATAAATGATTGTTGTGGTGAACTACCTACTCATAAAGTCCACAACACAGGCTGAGATCCCGCTCCATGCTGATGATAGCCAGTAAGCTTGAAACAGCAGTACATGGATTGGATACTCAGCCTGTGTTTATTCCAACCTTGGCTTTGCATTAAAGCTGTGTAATACAGCATGCATAAGCTAAAAGGCAGCCATGTTTGATAATGGCTACGGAATGAAGAGCGAGGCATTTGTGGGCACATTTGTGTGTCCCAGCTCAACTTCCCAGAATGCAGTGTAATAACTGATTTTCTCGGAACTCTGAGCTGGAAGCAAGTTTAGAAGTGCTTTAGAAGTTCAAATGTGAACACAGATGTACTTTTTATTTACTATATATATATATATATATATATATATATAGTGGCTTTCTAAGGCAGTGGCCTTTTTTATCTGGTTTCCCTCCAATATAAAACTTCTGTCTAGAAAGTAAGTTAGTTGTATAAGGTGATTAGAGAAATATATAAGACAGCTTGCTAAGGCTCAGAGAGGCCAGGGGAGTCTCAGGCAGGGATGAGTCAGGCTTCCGAGTACTGTATAGATGTTCTGAAAGAAAAGCTATTTTTTGTTATAAAATGTTGTGTTTGTTTTATTGTTTAACTGACAAGGAAAGCCAGTTATTAACAGAGAACACAGAATGATTTGAAAAACTCTCCCAGAAGATATAGGTTTATTGGGAATCACAGGCATTACAATGCGATAGAGCTTGTGAAACCCAATGTTTCTTCTTGGAATGTCTACTATCAGCATAATAGTAAACAGTAAGGGCCCAATTCCATTGCCCAAGCCGTACATTTATACGCACTTAAAATCACTCTGAATATTGCTACATATTCGGCAAATATTACTTATTGGCACTAATGAATTCTTAAGTCAATGGAATGCATATAAACATTTATAAAAAACACCCAAAGCATTTGGCAAGGAGGTAATTGAATAAGGCTATATATATATCTAGAGGTTTGAAAAAAGAAACCAAGGAGGTTATGCGTTGGGTGTGTAAGAGATATCACCTGATACAACTAATTTGCATTTCTCAAGGACCAATACAGCAATTTTTAATTCTGTACTTTTGATCACTATCTTGAAAGTTCACTCTCCATTAGTGACATATATAGACCTATATCAATGAGCCATAAACCTAGTGATGGCAAGATATGTTGTAGTATTTGCAGCTCTTAATATTTATACTTTTATTCTGTTATGCACATGCATTACCTGCAGGCAACCAGTGACTCTAACTTATAGTCTTGGGCCTTGATGATCTGCTTTTCATGCCTTCACAATGAGGATGTCACCTCGTCCCTGGGACCCTGATGCGTCCTCTCTCTGCTATAAGGTTCAACTCTCTCCATAAGTACTCTTTAACTTTGGTCCTTGTCCTTCCCACACCCCCTATCCTTGGCCTGCCCTCGCCTTCTACCCATTACTTCACTGCATTCAATATCAATGTCCCTCTTGCACCTCTTCTCCATAACCTGATGCTCTTCCATTGTCCCAACCGCCCATATTCTCTATCAAGGGACGCTGCACCTCCAGCCTCAATGAGTGAATGTGTATGTGAGAAGGTAAGTATGGACATGTAATATATAAATCCATAATTAATTAGAGAGATTTAGTAAGAGCCCAATTTTTTTTTTTGGGGGGGGGGGGCACATACTTAAATGGATCTAGTATAGTGTTATCTAAATCCAACCCTGCTCTCCATTTTTTGGGGTATTGTATTTTAAATATGCATATAAAGCCCCTGTTGGGTCTTTCTTGGGTCAAAATATTGCCCCCACATTAAACTAAACAGTAAACAAACACGACATGTTTTACTGAACATGTGCACCAGTTAAATCTCAAACTCTGAATCTGGTGTTTTTAATCTCGTAGCTGTTAGTACGCCTATGACACTCTTATCTGCCGTCACCATCCTAAACTGCCAGCTGTAGCCCACAAGAGGATGTTGCATAAGGAGACGCATCTGTCTTATCAATTCATTTCGAGTTCTTATACAACTGGCGGAGAAAAGAGATGTAGAGCGAAAAATGTTCTACACAGAGCGCATTCCCAAGCCTTTATTGTATGAATAAGTGATGTTTTAATCTGTGCAAGTCTTAAGAAGATGCTTTTTCTCATAGATTTCTACTGTCAGGGACCACTCTCCCATTCAATAGTCTTTTAATTTTCAAATGGAAAGCCGGAAGACAGTTATTACATTTTAATCTTCTTTAATTATGATAATTTATGTGTTTCGCGGCATACTAAGTTTTCTTTTTCAAGACAAACCTTTTCATAGCATTCTAGATACACAGATGCATTTGTTATTTACTTGAAGACAGAAAAGAAATAATCAACATGATTTGAATCACGCAAATGATTATTAACTCCTTCTATTCTAGAGGTTGGACTATGTCACAAAACATCTTTTTAGATTGAATTAAACAAAATTATGCTCAGTTAGCAAAATTGCTATGTAGAAAATATATTACAGAATGGTCAAACTAAAGAATGCAATTCTAACATTACGTAGGGCATGATGTACTAAAGTGTGCTGGACAAATCTTGGAGAACCTTGGTGTGTTAATTGTCACTATGTGGCTCATGTACTAATCTTGTCTCCAGATACACTTCAAGACACCCTCTCTGCTTTGCCTTATATTTTCACCTCTCTTCCTCTACCACAAGCCAACACTCACCCTCAGAACTTCTCAAGATCATTCCACAGTCTTTGGAATTATCTACCTCTCTCATTCTCTGGAGCCCACCTGTTCATAAAAGCATACCAATTACCTCCTTCAGCCAAACATCCTCAACGTCATATAAGATGATCCTTTCTCCTTTATTTACATCTCTCTCATCATGCTAGAACATTGGTCCATCCAGCAGGCTCCTTACCGCACATTTCTATCCCTTATTACATATTTGGATGTAACCTCTTCTAAAAGCCGGACTCTTACCTTCTCATTTACCAATATGTATGTACAAATGGGCAATTTTATCTGATACATAAATATATTGTTCCTTAGTGCTGCCATGACTGAGGAAGTTGTCACGACCGTGTATTCTGATGGGCTTTGAACTGATTTAACACCAAGTACCCCCTAGGTCCTCGTTGTCTTCTGTATCCCATCACAAGAATGGCTGGAAAATAATTGAGTAATCCAACACTTTTCCATGAATAAAACATACTATGGGATTGTGTTCCAAAGAGAGTTTATCCTTTATTTCTAGAAACCCCACACGACTCGCAGTACTCTCCGGCAGGGACAACTAGCATTGCTCTGAGGTTTGGGCAAGACCAGGCTCAGACTTTCCTGCCTAGGTACAGGACCCCATACACTTTATTACACCAATCCCAGCAGTTCCTACACAAAACATGCTATAACATGGTAGAAAGGGGTTAATAGGTGGGGATTAACACTGCTTCCAGCAGACACAAGTACTCACCCGCTCCTGCATCACTGCCCCCATAATTTTAACCCAAAATAAAGCATGACAGATTATAGTCTTTATGGAGTTCTTGCTGAGTGGTAATAGCATCTTAGTTTGGGGATCTTTGGATGACAGGAGGGGATTCCGTCATGGCTCTGGGCGACAGCGCCCTTTTGCCACTTCTACTAGGGCTCAGCCAGTTGTAGTTGGCCCCATACCATCCACCTAAGCACTCGCCAACTAACATCTTTCTGGTTCCATTCACCATCAAGACAGAGGCAGCTATTTCTGCAGGGGCTCAGCTGGTGACACTCGGTTCCATACATGTACCTGAGGAAGGGCCCACAGTGCATTGCACCGCCTGCACCGGGGGTAGCTCCAACACTGGTCTCACACCCCCACTCATCTCGTTCTGAACTAATCTAACATGTCCTCCCACTTGCCCTGTCCACACCAACTTATGATTTATGTTAATTTATCACCTATATTTCACAGCTGCTACACCCGATGACCTAATCACTCACCAATTAACCCTCTACTCATATCTCAATGATTTGCCACGCCCTTGTTTCTCCCTTTTATTTCCCTCATATTTTGTCTCATTTATCCTTTAGGCTGTTAGCTTTCAATTTCTTAGTCTTGCAAAGTGTCATGTGTATGATCGTAAGATAAAGGGCAGGGTCATCAATTCGTTTTGTATCAGTCTCTTAAATTACCTATTGTTATCGCCATATTCATTGTACGCCAGTGCTACTGAATGTGCTGGCACTAAATAAATGCAAGATAATAATAACATAATAATAATAATAATGAATATACTGCAGTAAAAAATTAAATATATTATTTATAATAGTAATATATCATATTCTCCTAAGCATGTAGCTCAGTTCCTGGTGTGTTGGACTCCAACAGAGAGGCCCGCTATCATAAACCTTCATTTGTTTCATGGACTTAAAGGAAGTATCATATTTCTAGTATGATCTTATGAAGAACTAGACTTCATAATGGGCAAACTATGCTCAGAAAGTTTATATGGAATGAACACAGACTTTTTAGATATTCTAACAAAATTCTGTTAAATAGTGACAAACATTTGCTTTTGTTCCTAACAAAATCAGACATCTGGGAGGACTTGGAGGAATCTTGAATTCAGATAAAATCTCTATTTGATTCTGTTGAAAGACTGACACTTTGAACAGCCACTTCATATTCATTAAAAATGAGACCACTCTTCATGTGCTGTCAGTCAATAGATATCTATTGTCACAGTACAATGTGGTATGTTCGCTAATAATGTATTGCAGGTAGAATGGATTGAAAGGATAGTGGTAAGTGGATAGATAGAGATGTGGGTACTGAGCAACTGTGTGGTAGAGAGTGGGTATGGAGAGAGTAGATAAGAGGGAGAGAGGTGTACATAACTCTGTATGATGCCTCATCTTCATAAGAACCTCTGGCGACATCATTTGGATGCAATGGCAAATATCAAAACTTTGTACTGGCCTTTAAAGATACTAATTTTTGTTTTATACAAACATTATATAAATGTTTATTTGTTTATATAAATCTTTATTAGGTTATATATTTAATGTAAAACTTGTGGCAAGTTATCAGTGTACACTGGGTTTGTGCCCTTGTTTCCAGCACTTTTGATGGAGGAACACAATTACAGGAGACTTTAATATATTTGCCAGTGTTACAAAATAATACACCAACCTGCCCCCCCCCCAGAAAACTACAGGTCAAGCTCCAACCAGAGCATGACCTTTACAATTAGACAATCCCTAACTATTTACTCTCAACCAGCTATACTTGGGTGGAGCAAGAGCAAAACAAAAATAGTCCAATAGTCACTATTACTGTCCTGTATCCTTTAGAAGACCAAACTTCTGCTTTTCTTCAATATGAACATTAACTACAAGCTTCTGTATTTGTTTGTGTCTTTTTCCAGCTTGAGACACCTGTATAGGAAGCTTATGTTTCAAGCTAATTTTGAACATAGTTTCTTTCACAGGATGCCGGCTTAAAACACAACCTTCATGACTGCTACTGCTACTGCAGTCCATAAATGGTCACCCCCAAATACCATTATCAGTCTTAAGAAAGCTGTGCTCAGCTGTAGCATATCAACATGTGCAGGTAAGTTAACACTTTCAGACCTCGAAGAGAAGGGAGCTTTGTAAAGTCTACGGCTCATACAGATCCCTTGTATAACTCTGTTACACAATATAATTGACAGCCCTCATTAGGGGGACCAGGATGAAAGATGGAGGCTCCAGAAGCTGAGCATCTGTTACACTAAGGACTTCTTAGAAGTAAGTGTAATGTAAATATTATATCATAATTACATTAAGAAGGGTACCTTTAAAATATTTGTCTATTGTTTTTCTGCTATTTGTGTTATACCACATTTTTTTTAACAATATTATTTAGTAAATCATGCCAATCCTCTTTTTTTCTATTCTCTGTAATAAAAGTGCAAAATACATCCAATAAACATCATTGTATATATCTCTGTTATAGCATATCCTCAAAACCCTACCATTAAATGCAGCAAACTATGAGCCTGATTCAATTGCAAGACCGCATCTTACGGGATGTCTACGGGTGTGCTGCAGGCATGATTTGCGAGCTTGAGACTATTGTGGAATTAATTCTAATGTCTGTTATCACTTTCCCCATTGTTTACAGTGCAGTATTGATTTTTTATTTGCATTTACGGTGCTATGGACAAGGGTTACACCCCCGCGGGTCCTCTCTGCTACATTTGCCATTTACGGGTGTGAAACCACTTGCGGGCTTGGGGAATTAGAGCAATTCAATATCGATTGGCGATTTCAGCGATCAAAACTCTTGAAGAAGTAAAAGATCAAAGGCTTTGGAAGGCTGTAAGTTTTAGGTTTAACCACTGCAAAGTTTTTAAGCCCGTAACCTGTAAACTATCCGGAGCCCGCAAAATGATGTCAATTGAATAGCAAATTAACTTACGGCCTCACTTACGGGCTACAGTAACTTACAATTGCTCTATTGAATCAGACTCTATGTTTATACAAGCCAAGTTCAATACTTTTCAATGTCATTTTGACAGAACAGCCTGGAATCTTCTGTAAAAAAATAATAATATTATTTCTTACATATTCAAGTGAAAAATCGTCAATTTCTATAAAAAGGTATTTTTGACATATCACCTGGCATTATTTTCTAGCCCTTTTATATGATTTTTTTGTCAGACGATTCTTTAAAAATTATACTTAAAGAATAAAATGAATTAGGAAATCAAAACAAATATAATATAAATGCAGTCAATAATTTATTAACTTGTATATACAACACCAGGGGAGGGCTTAACTAAAATAAATTATTTCAGAAACATTAGAAAATATCTTTCATGCAAATATAATGATCTAAAGTCTACATATCTAATACTGCAACAAAAACATATATTTGTAGAGACTGAATAAATATTACTCCATCCTTCCATTATTACAATTCTTACAATTAATGGTTATCTTCTCCATACAACGTCTATCACAACACTGAATGTTGCTGTGCACATCCTGATTGGCTGGACACAATTTAACCAATCTGTCATATTAAAGGAAGATGGACATGGGAATTGCTTTTGATATTTTTTATATTTTTTTTTAATCTAATTTTAATTTAAATGTATTTAAAATTGCACTTTTTAAATTATGTACCAAAACAACATTGACTGTGAACATAAATTAAAGATCAAACGTTTTGAAGACTTGGTTTATGTGTAGAAAAATCCATCTTATTTTTGTTTTATCTCTCCATGATATCTAGAGCTTGATATATGTGTTTTCTTATCTATCAGTGGATGAATGGGTTGGGGAGGAGGGGAGGAGGCAAGAGGGATATGTTAATTCAATCGCACTGAATTTGTCACCATCTCCTTTCCCCTCACAGGCCCAGAATAGCTTTCATCAATAAATTCAAGCATTGCTTTACAGAAGAACAAACTTCCGTCTCACATTCAGAAGCTTTGCTCAAGTAACATGGATGTGTCCAGAGTCCAGAATCATTAATTAAAATAAATATTCAGTCGAGCTGATTGTGACTGTCATAGGATAGTGGGCATCACGGCATTAAGGGCCTTTGAAAAAACACTTGTATGCTGTCTTCTGTATTTACTGCTGTGAACTGCTCCGTAGAAAATATCGGCGCTACTTTCCATGCGTTACCTGTACCTGGTCAGTCAGCAACACCTACTAACAAAAATACCTAATACATTATTACCAAGACCCATTATGGCCTTCCTGATCTATTCACCACCCCTTCCCAGTCCTTTATCCTACTGTGTTACTGCAGCTAGACATTAGTTTCTTCTAACCTTCCCATTTAATTCACATAAACTATAACAAACTTTACTGTTTTTTCATTTTGTATTGTTCTCCATTTCTGTAGCTCATCTAGTACTTTTTTTGTAATTGTTTTCTCTTCTCTTTTGTCCTTTATCACTCTTAATTTCCAATTCTTTCCTGGTCCATCCTAATCTTTGTCCAGGTTTCTACCTCTCCCAATCCTTTGTAAGTTCGGGTGTTTTCAATCTTGTAACGTGTTTGTAAAATTTTAACCTGAAAGACAGTGACCACCATTCCTTTTTCCATGTGTTAATATTGTATTTTGCTTTGTACTTAACCCCTGTATAGGAATATGATGGTACGTAACAAATAAAGGATAGTAATAATCACATATATAGTTGTCAGCAGCCGGGCTTGCCAAAATCCATTGGTAACGTAACGGGGAAACTGCAGGCTCGCGAAACATGGGCCGTGGTTGCGGCCAGGCAAGGAGAGCCAAAGGCGCTCCTTGCGCCGGGGGAGATGAGCGCCATAGGTGCTCATCCCTACGACCCCGTAGCGCGACTTTAGTATTATACCCACGACCCGCGTGACTACACATCAACACAAAACTCAAATACATAATTCACACTGCGAGACCCGTAGCACTTTAAAAAAATTGCATGAAAAAAAAAAACGTCCCGTAACACTTACAAAAGGAAACCGCGACTTACATAAAAAAAAAAATAAGAGCCGCAAAAAATAACTTAACGGCCCAACTGTGCACACTGAAAAACACGAAAACCACACTAAATACAAACAAAAATAAAATAAAAAGACATCACACACAGCAAGGGGGACACCCAGGATGTCTGCAAGTCATGTTACACGTCAATTTAAGTCCATTTTCCAGAGTTTAGCCACTTGAAAATCCCCTAAGAGATAGAAAAAATGGCAGCCGAAAAAAACTAAAACGAGGCTACATGACCCCTAAACACGCAAAACTCCGGCACACACAAATGACTTTTACACAGGACCGTATGAGCTATAAAATACACTATAACGAAGGACTCAAAATCATCCAGACCCGCCTAACACATATGCAATCACCACCATTTTACACCACTAACTTGCGCATACTAACATTCACATTTCTACACAGCTACACAAACAGTTTCCCCTTGCACACGCAGTCTATTTACACTACACACTGCACACATTGCTGACACTTACACCTCAGCTACACAACACTGCAAACCTACATTGTATGCTGCAGGAACATCAAAACAGATTGTTAGCTCTTCAGCATATTGCTTCCTGCATATATAGGTAAAGTAAATTAATGTATTATGTCATTAATTCATTACTTATCATTAAAAAATACATATACAGAAACCACAATTATTTTTTTTTTGGGAGGGAAAGGCTACTTATGTTTATTTTTGTATAAATATTACTTGTTTATTATTGTGGATATATTTATTATTGTATCTTTTATTTTTATATGACTTTTTTGAATGACAGCAACTTAATAGATTGAGAGACAGTTATATCACATATTTATTATAACAATGCAGCATTGCTATTTACATACATATCTATATCCTCTCTCTCTTATATATATATATATATATATATATATATATATATATATATATATATATAAAACAATAGATAGTACATTTATGTTCACATTTGAATATCTAGAACAAGTTAAAATATGCATTTCCTGCTCAGAATTCTGAAAAATACAGTTATTACACAGCATTCTGGGAACCTGGACAGGTGCATGCAAATGTGCCCACAAAGGCTTCACTCTTTTAATCCAATACCATTTTAAACAAGGCTTCCTTTAAGCATATGCCTGTGGTATTACACAGCTTTAAGCAAAGCCCAGGATGGATTATTTACAATATATATATATATATATATATATATATATATATATATATATATATAGAGAGAGAGAGAGAGAGAGAGGGGGGGGGGAATGAATGAATATATACTGTATATACCTTGCACTTTTACAATACATTAAATAAATAAATACTTGTATTGCCCCTTTATTTACTATGCTTCATAAAAATACTCCAAAATATTTCATTAATTTATTATGAAAATTGCAAAAAAAGTTTCAGAAAGAAAAGCGAAGAAGGAAAACAAAGGTCATCCCTAATAATTTACTATCTCAATGGCAAGGCAGAGTTTATTTATACTAATAATATCTCAGACTCCTTCTGCAATACGTTAGCTACAATTTGTTCTCTGCAAGGAATTAATTATTAAGGAAAGTGATTCCATTGCAAGAACTAAAATTAATATCATAAGCATCATTATTAATCTAACATTAACTGGTTTACCATTAATAGTATCTGGTAAATGTAGCTGTTGTTAGTGAAACAATCATACACATTTATAGAAAGTGCCTTGCATGACTGTTAGCAAGCTTAAAGGATTAATGAAACAAGTAATCAAATAGATATCAGAGGGTTAATTAGTAATTAAGTCTGTGTGTGTATCAGTTGTGAAAAATAGAGGCAATAAAAGTATAAGTAGTAAAAGTATATATAAAGTAACACAGATTATAGGTGGGTGTGGACAGGGTAAGTGGGAAGGTATGTTAGATGAGTTCAGAGGCAGACGAGTTGTGGTGTGGGTAAAATCGTAGCGCGTAATGTAGCCTGGATGACTTGTGGCTATTAACTTGGCCCCGTAAAGAAACGCGCCAACGACTTACGGGGTAAGGGCAAAAAAAAACGATGGGATGTCGAGAAATTGAACTACGCTACAGCAAATCCTTTGATCTGTCAAGACCGTAACTGTTATGCTCCAATCCCTTTATTAAATTGCAACAAATTCACTGGCGTTTAAGCCCGTAACCCGCAAATGAAGCCAAAAGGCCAACAGGTACTAGAGACTACGCGCTAGGTGGTTAAAGTCCTATCCATAGCACTGTAAATGCAAATATCAACACACTACTGTATTTATAATTAAAGGGAAAGCTATGTTAGGTATTAAAATTAATAGCACAACATTCTCAAGCTAGCAAATCTGGAATATAAAATACTTTTTTTTTCAGTTTAATATCTGTGTGATATCGATGCCGGCAGTTAATGTCTTAATACATATAATGTAACTCGCATGGACAAGAATAACATACTGATTTATTAATATTGCATTATTTCTGGAATATGGGTCCGATTGAAACTCATAATTGAAGCCAGTAAGGCTTTGAAATCTCACCTCCATTTTTAGTGACGTAATGATGACAATCTCTTTTACTATTGGCTCCATCTAAACCCATAACTACGTGTTTGACTAATTGACCATGTTCACGGCCGCACATCAAACGTGAGAAAAATGGTTTATGGGTTTGCGTCTCGAGCCCGCAACTCGCAGCATAGTCTAATTTAATAGCTTTGTAAAGCAGACGAATTTCAAGCCCACAGCCTTTGTGGGTTTGCCGATGCTACTACAGGCTTCAAATTGAATAGGGCTTTAAGGTCTGGAAGTAAAAGGAACTGAGATGAATGGAGCAGAGAAAAATATCAGTTGGACAGTGCTGATGTTCAGGTGGATGGCCTCACAGAAGTGACTGCTCTGCTCTGACGGCATACGCCAAATGTCTCACTAAGCACATTTAGAAGTCGCAGTTAAATTTATGTCCTGCATCTTGCATTCTTCTAACTTATTATTCCTTCTTGTTTTTTATATTGAGCTATAATGTTAATAGCACAAAAAAGTCATAAATATGCTTTCATGAGTATTGCAGGTAAATTTGACATCCAATAATAATATGTCGAATAAACAATTTCAGTGTCTATTATTGATGTCTATTTGATATATATGCAGTTAATTCTTGTGTACTTTACATTGTACTATACATTTCCTATTTCAGCTACCACTAATTCAAAAATGTCCAAAACAGCAGAAATAAGTGTAGTGGCTATTAGTATTAGAAGATGATATGATGAGTTACAGGGAGTGGCGCACCCTTTATGAGACAACTGTCAATGTTTTTTTTCTTTTGTTTGCCTTCCTCTGGATCAATTAACTATTCACTAATCTCACGGAACCAGAGGAAATCTAAAAAGGTTGACCGTGATTGGTTAAATGTCTTTTTCCAACCTCAAATAGTATGTTACCATGTCACTATGTTACTATGAGCTACAAGAAGGATGTGGAAGGCGCTCCACTCCCCAGGGTCTACCTTGGGATGCCATATTATAAATTTTCCTTCACTGCATGGGCGGAAGTAGTTCCAATTGTAGGGCAATAGTTAGAAAGGTACTGGTTCCTACATTTTGGGTCACTCCCAGTGTCTAAGCTCTAGGAGTGTTTTGATTAGTGCTTGAATTGACATGGAATTTAATACCTCGTTCAAAGGTCACCAAGATTTTCCATTTTGAACAAGCTTCTAACTTTGTTGGCCAACATACATTTTCATAGGTGTTTTAAAATGATCTATTGGTTAGTAAAGTCTATTATCTTACAATACAATAGTCATGTTCTCTGATGTTATTCAAGGGCATCAGGCTGTTTGGATTGGCTTAGACTGCAAGGTGGCATAAGTAGAAACTTTTTCCCATTACGACACATAAGACTTCTTATTAGATGATTTAAATGGACTAATTGTCCAAATTGTACTAACAGATTTTACTTTCATAAATAATTTTGTTAGAGCTAGTGATTTATTTTCTGCAAATTCTAATTGGGCTGTTCATCAGTTATTAAATAACAAAATGGTCATTTAAGTTACAAGTTTGCAAATTCATGTCCTTTTGAGATTGCAAACAGAGTGCAAGTATATTTGTATTTAAAGATTATTTAGCCATATGCATACAGTATATACATATTAACCCATAACTAGAACACTCTTCAATGTTTTAAAATCATATGTCAGCTTTAATATATTTTTTTCTGCATAAATAAATTGCTTTTTTGTGACATTCATCCTTCATTCTATTTAGCAGTTTGATGATTTGGTGAAAATTGTTTCTTGTTGCACTATACTGTAGGCACAAGCCAATACCTATTTTCACCTATTACTAAGGCAGAAAACAAAATATTATATGTCTTTTCCTTTGTATAGTTCATGTAAAAACATGTTTAATAACATTTTAAATAAATACGGTGAGTTAGATTTCTTGCTCAATTTTTGCTCAATCATTTCCCTACTATTGTTTTCTAAACACAGTGTAAATTAATTGGAAGCCACCTAACTAAAATTTTTAAGTCAAAATATCCAACAATTTCAACCATTTAATACCAATGGATAAATATGGTATTAGGCAGCTGGGATAGTGTAATATGTATTTAAGAAAAAGTGGTTAATGCTTATGCTTGTTTGATAAATAGACTTCATAGAAGAATATAGGAAGTGGAGATATTTTCCCATTTTCTTACTTAATTCCATTTTTCATCTTATTTGCTATATAGACAGCAACATTGTTCATAGCTACAGTAATAGGGCCCCATTCCAAACTTTTAATTTGCTGATTTATGGGTCAAGTTGACTTGTACATCTCTTCCTAACTATTCAAATCCCCCCGCCCCCCCCAAAAAAACTAACCCTAACAGAAGTACTTGCAAAATAGGTTAAAAAGTCCAAACAATCCATGTGTAGCTGTCCTATTAACATTTCTCCCACAGCCATTCCATTAAAAAATCTAAGTGAAACATATTAGCCTCTGAGTACAAGTCCTCAGATGGTACAAAAAATCCTACGTGTACTGACACTCACATGTAGAGTCATAAAAATGCCTCTGAGAAGTAAAAAAATGACCATTTCAGCAGCCTAATACCTTAATTGAGTCAGATATGAGGTGTGATTTCTTATACTTGATTAAAGGGTAAATAATGCCCCCAACACTCACTGCATTAACTAGCCCTGAGAATCCCCTGGATCCCCACAATAGTCCTGCTGAGGATCCCTAGGATTCCGTTCAATACCCTCACTAACCCAGAGGAACCACTGGGATGCCCTCCTTCCATTCTCTGAGGAGAACCCTGGGGTTTCCATCCTCCCATGTGCTACCCCTGGCCATCACACCATCTAACTATATCCATGGGGGTCCCTATAGACCCCCATGGCAACTAAAAGTTAACCTCTGCCACAGAGGTCCTTGAAGGATTTTTGTGGCAGCTAAAAAATAACCCCCACCATGAGGTCCCTAATGGACCTCATGGCACTTGAAATTAACCTCCTTGCCAAAGATCCTTGCAGGACCTCCATATCATCTAAGGTTAACTACTATGCCATGGATGACCTTTAAGGACTTTTATTGCATCTAAAGGAACACCCCCTGCCACAGAGATCCTTTAAGGTTTCTAAAACTTCTTCTATGTCATGGAAGTCTTTTAAGCACCTCAGTGGTGCCTAAAGTAAATTCCATACCATGGGGGTTCTTAATGTACCCCCACAATAACTACAATTTACCCCTTTTAACATGGTATTCCTCATGGATCCCCATGGCACCTAACATTAACCCCTTTCTGCCATGGGGGGCCAAAAGGACTTCCATGGCACCTAACATTAACCCCATTTGTATCTCTGCCTTTAAATATTTTGCAGTTGATTTCTCTGTAGACCTGTCACATGGGTCACAAGTTATTTGCATTTGTACTGGCTTTCTGCAAACTGCTTTTTGAGAATCACTGCACAATGAAAACTTTGCATCTGACCAAGAGCATAATTAAGAAGGAAACAGTCATAAAGCTAGTGTTAAATTAGAAAAAATGCATGTTGATGCCTCTGTTGGACTCTGGAAGAATCAATGAACTGTGGGTGGAAGTATTATATGCGAGGGGGCCATTTACATTTCTAGAGAGCTGTGGTTGCATATATTGATGCAATGACCTGTTTCTGAATTTTAACAAAGGCTCTGGACTTTGTGTACCGTTTTACACCACACCAACCATCCTTTCAGTGAAAGCTTGGAAAAACATACCCCAATCTTTTATGTCCATGGCTTACAGAGTTGCTAATGGTGTTAGTTTGGTGCTTACTGGTCAAACATGCACTTTTTTTAATTACAGTGGTCTGATATTAATAGCACCCCTTCTGGATTGTTACCTTGTCATGGTGAAAGGGCCTGTGTACTTCAGTGAAGATGTGAGCTATATCACATTGGGTCAGCCAAGATGGGCACGTCATAGCAGAGAGGTCAGACAAATCTCAGTCCACTGGAGAAGGAACTGCCAACATCAATATATCTAAGGATAAGAACAACCAGAGACATAATGATATGGCACCTGAAGATGATCCCCTGAGGTCAGATTATTACATTACTGAAGAATAGCAGAGGGTGCGAACGAGTTCAAGTGGTTGGGAAAAGTCAAGCATAGTAAGCACCATTGATCATGTGATCACCCAAACAAGATTAGATAAAATACTGTATATAATACTAATAATACATTTATATAGCACATTTCTCACAAAAGAGAGTTAGAATATATAGATTAACCCCCCTGGCGGTCTGGCCTTGTCAGTGCCCCAGAGTATTTAAACTGTACACTCGGGGGTGCTGACGCGGACTGCCTTGTTCCTCCCCCCTGCGTCACCTATCAGACGGATGTGTGTGATCCCGAGTGTGGGTCTCGGTTGCAGCTTTGGGTACTTGAAAATTAACCCTGAGCCACGCTCTAGATAACCGCTAAGGCAGTTAAGAAGCTCTTTCAGGAAACTGGGACCTTGATCATTGAGTGTTAAGCTTGAAATATGTGGCATTCCTTGTGTAACCAGTGAAGGAGACAGGAGCTAAACTGCAATTTCAGTAGTAATGATGGTATAAAGATTTGAATCAATGTAATGTCTTCTGAAGGTGCTTCACCTGGTTAAGTTCATTTTTGGGTGGAAAAAATAGGATTTGATTGAACATCCTTAAGATTGTGGTCTTGTGTGGACTCAGGCTTCGGAAGTGAAAGCATTTATTGGCCAACATTTTTCCACATCACATGATTTGTTATATCTATAGCTCTCAGCCACTACCATATACTATGTATGTTAATCCTTACCACTGCTGCATTAAATACATATATATTAATACAGAGAGAGAATTGTCCAAAATATTTACTGTACTGAAAATACTTCATAAATTAAATTATACTTGTTATATAATTGATCTTGAAATGATGTAACAGTTAGATATTTGTATCATTCTTCATCCTGTGTTTAAAAAAGAAAAAAGATTACGGAGGCATTGCCCATGGCCATTCAGGGTATTTCAGGACATTTTTGATGAAATAGATTGTTATTTAGAAAAATATTTTTCTTCTGCTATTTAGTTTGGATTGCAATCTCCAGCAGAGGCATATAATTTCACTTTTTTAATTAATGAAAATGTAAGTTTGGTGACTATGTTCTATACCATGTGCATATTTTTTTTTAACCTCTAATAGGGGAATTTGGTTGATGAGGAAATACAGGGAGTTTTAAAAATGGACAAAGGTAGGTTTATTGTGCTTGGTATAAATGAAGAAAACGAGTGATGTTAAGATACTGATAACCTTGTCACTGTCTGTTGTAATCTTAGGCACTAAAGAACAGACTATAAATGTTTGTTTGTATGTTTTTTTGTTGTTGTAGACCATTGTAGATGTGGCAGACAAAAGTTAAAATTAAATATATTCTAAATGGGACTGGTATGATGACCAGTACACACCAGATACAGTAATGGACAGTAGGATAGGTCTGGCATCTGTAAAAGAAGAAGTTATCACTGATTATTAACTGACAGACAACTTATCCCAGGGGAATTAAACATTGAGAGCAGTTTATTAAACAATCTTAAACAATCACACCTTGAAATATCTCCAAATATTCCTTAAGATACAAAACAACATAGATTTTATATGAATATCAATCATAGGAGTGAATTTCTTTTTGCAGCTGTCCAAGGTCCTGAACTGATTCGGTCATGTGTTGAAGCTACTGTCCATGGTCCTGTAGATAGCACAGACGCACCATGCATTGTATCATGCATTTAAAATGACATTGAGTGTCTCATGTTTTTAATGTTAAAATAAACTATCTAAATCTTTATTTATATCCTTAAATATCATTGTATTAACAAGTGTTATTATTCATGCAAACCTTCCAAACAGTCCCTGCCAAGATATACAATATGTAAGTAGTAGTAGATGTTCTAGCCAGTCACATACTCTGTCTGAGCAGTATGTTGTTATGGAACCCTTCTGAATTTTTAAAGCTGTATCAGGTACATTTGCAAATCTTCTTGGATTCAATAAAAAGACATTTGACTCTGCCCTGTAAGGTTTAGTGCAAGATAACACGAGCACACATCCATTAACATCATTGCAGCAATACACGGTTTATATGCAGCTTTCCACCGTTCCGATGCAAACCAAAAGTGTGAAGCTCCATCAATGACCTTTCCTATTAGAGGCAAATAGGTTGCAGAGGGAGACAACTTTTTTGTTTCTGCTGATCTGCTCCCACTTGAGGGAGAAGTCTTTAAAGTCATATCTAAGTTTCCTGGATTATGAATGTATCTGATAGAGGGGAATTAATAGTGCATGAAAACATTTTTTGCATGAAAAAATACCAAAATAAACATTTAAACACTTACCTTGAAGTTAGCAAAATGTCTTTTTGTAATTTCAGTTTAAAATTTGGTTTGACACCCCCTCCAAACCCAGGCTAAATTAGAATAAAATTCATAATTCGTTTTGGCCAATCAGGAGAAAGCAGAGGTTTCCCTTTTAATAAAATTACAGTAGTGTGCTTTTATATGTATTTACGGGGCTACAGATTTTACTTTACCCCCCTTGTGAGTCCTCTCCAGCACTTGTTGGGCTTTGGGCTACATTTGCATGTTTTGGGCTAGCTCGCAGGTGACTTTGTTGCAATTTAATAGCATGATTGGAATTGTAGCAGTAACAGGCTTGACAGATCAAAGGATTTGTGAGCTGCAAAGTTCCACGTTTAAATTTTTTTGCTTTGCTGCATTCTAACCCGCAAGTCATCTGCGGCCTGCGTTATGGGGCTAATTTAATAGCTGTAAGTCCTACTTTCAACTTTACGGACTACGTTGTAACACGTAGCACAAATTTTATGAAGCTGTTAATCTGCTGTATTGTTTACTAGTGAGGGTAGACAGCTCTTCTTTTTTCAGCACAGAGTACAAATAGATGTGAGGAGCTTCGGGAGTAAAATTGAAAATGTAAGAGAATGAAACAGGCAGAAACACTGAAAATGTATTTTCCATAGAAGCAAGCAAAAAAGCAATACCATAAAATATATTCAGGTTTAAAATGGTGCCTAAACAAAGGTTTTTAGCACTTCAAAGCCTTTATTAACTCAGTTAAAAAATATATAAGCAATTCAGTATCGAATATAGTATAAAGAACCACTTAATTCAATACAATTTGGATCACATCACAGTAAACATCTCATAAAAGCATGTTGAAATACTTTTAGAATTTTTGAAATATGTGCATTTCCCCCTGAGAATTAAATAAAGTAAAATCTGTGTTTACATATGTGACTGACTGGCCATTTAATAAAACCATATTTAATAGACTTGATTCAAATTTTAAAAGAATCTTAACAGCTTATATACAGATCTTTGCCTGGCCTCTGCCGTTCATTAATTTAATGACTGCAATAATATTGCATATTTTCTATTTCAGATTTACTTGATATATTATAAACATTAAGGTTGCTCAAAATAAAAAAAAATGTTATTCATATTAAAGGCATTTCTAAATTTCCTGGATTATGAGTGCATCTGATAGAGGAGAATCAGTAGTGTAGGAAAAAAAATTGCATGAAAAAATACCAAAATAAACACCCTGAAGTTCAATGTTTCTATAGGGTTAACAACTCTCCAAACCAGGCTAAATTAGCATACAGTTTGAAAAAATGTTTTGGCCAATCAGGAGGAAGCAGAGGCTGAAAAATGTTGTATCATAATCCTTGGTTGCTGTCTGTGCTGCAAAGCAGCCTGGGATATGTAGTCATGAACATGTTAGAATGTGCTATGTATTTTCAAACAAGGGTCTATCTATGCAGCACTTTCACACTGGATTACAGCCCTGCAGGTTGTCCGTTCCCTGCGTCAACTGCTGCTGGTGTTTTTTCTCTGTCTGTCTCTTTGTGGGGAATTTCAGCTGCGACCACACCAACCATGGGACTGGCATAATTTCCTTTAGAGGTCACAACCTGTACCTAACTGCACTGCAGTCGGGTACACTTTATGTAATCTTTCTAGGGGTGTGCAAATCCACATAGCAGTATCCAGCATATAAATATGTAAGTACATTCAACTTTTCAATATAATACATATTTTTCTACTAATCAGTAGCTGTTTTTTAGAAAACATTTGGAACCCAGGAAACTTTAGTATCCCTTTAAATACAATTAAAGGTTCTATTTAAAAACATCAAAATAATATTGCTGCTTACTAATGGCTTGCTGTACATAAAATAAAATTAATAAGAAATCCACTCTATGTTTTTACAGACATATTTTTTTGCACAGAAATTCTAAATAGACTAACACATTGTCTATTTAAGAATAGACAATTACTTGAACTCAAGAGACAGATTCCAGTGAAGATTAGATAAGGAAATTAATGTGCCACAGTATATATATGTGCTTGAAAAATTGTGCGTGACAGAGTAAAATGTCATTAACATTGCTTTTCTGGTCTCTGGAGGCATCCATGATACTTGGATGACAGTTGAATGTGTGAGAGAGGAGTTTACATTTCTGCAGGGCAGGACTGGTAATAATTGTCTGGTCGTGTGTGGGGAAGGGGTTGGTGACAAAAGCCAAAATCTTTAGGGCCTCATTCTATTACCGGCCGTAAATCGGCCGTAAGGCTGCGATTCCTTGCGGGGGTTCAGTTAACTCGCGATTCTATTATACGGCCCCGCAAGGATCTCCCCTTACGGCCGGCTGCATATCTTGAAACCGGCCGTAAGCTCTGAAATCTAAAAACGCAAAAATAAATTCAAGCCTGCACTGTACAGCTCTGTAAATGCTAGGGATCATATTGGGGGACATGAGGATTAAAAGTAACCCCCTCTCAAGCTTGCACATCAGCCCAAACCCGAGTTCAAATTAACTGTTTATTTTCCGGCTGCGGCGTGGGCGTGTCTGAGGTGCTCCAAGCACTCTGGACTTTTTACATGTATATTTTACGTATATTAAAAACAAATTATTTTACGGATTTGAGTATAGGGTAATTATGTGCTATTTTTGCTAACACCGAATATCACTTTATAGACTCCGCAAAGTGCAGGATGGCTTTATTTGAGCTATTTTAGGTGCTTAATTGGTGCTAGTGGGACCTGTTTCCTGCAAGTAAGCTGCGGTTAGTTTTTAGCCTTGCAGACAGGGTTCCAGGAGCAATAGAATAGCAACCAGGCTTTTATTACGGCCGATTTCCTTGCGGCCGTTTTAGATCAAAGGCTTTCCTCCGGCGCTTGCGGCCGCAAGAGATAGCAAGGCGCCGGCCGCAAGCCTGCCGGAGTCCCCGGCCGGAGGGGAATAGAATAGCCGGAAAGCTTGTGGACGGTCCTTGCGGCCCCACAGCGGCTGCGGCCGATAATAGAATGAGGCCCATAGTCATTTAACTCTTCCTCCTCCCCCACTCATCCCTTCAGTAATCAGTAGATTATTACATGCTCTCCAGCTATCAGTGTGTGATCAAATCGGACAAGATACAAACTTGAAATGTTATAATATATGGATAAGATTAAATGAAATGCAAACTATCAGGACTGTAAGATCTATTTATTAAGCAGACATTGGCAAACTATGCTGTGAGTGCTTGTTATATTAATACGTAAATTAAAAAATACACTATCACACATAGTATTTCAAATGGATTGAGTGTGTGGGGGTGAAGGTTTAAGAGAAGGTGAAAGGGTAATTTTATTTAGGACATATGCTGGAAATTATGAGACTTTGAGTCTCCAGTATATGCTTTTAATATATCAAAAATATATGTACCATGACCAAATATTTATAAATCATAGTGTAACAGGGACCTTGTTAAAGGGACACTGTGTTATTATATTTATGCTATGCTACTGTGAAGACATAAAACTGAAAATGGTCAATAATTTTGTTAAAAAAAAACATAGCATTTTTGTGGGGGGGATATAACAAATTAACAACAATAGCTGCAATATAAGCTGTGAGAAAACCTTTCATTTAGATGACTCTGCTTGATTCACGGGGGTCTGTTCTACTAGTCTGAGGGCTTATTCCTACTTGGACTTGCTCTGCTATTTACTTCTATTGTAAATTGACATTTTACACTAACAGTCTTTCATCTGAACTGGATAGAGATCTTCTGTGACTCCATCCCTAAGTTGATCAGATCCCTTTTCTGTAAAAAAATAAATATGTGTCCTTCCCTAATAATTTTTTTGGTCACCCTTTACTCCAGACCTGTAGCAGAGGAGCCGTTTTGCCCACCCCAGTGCTTACCACCTGTTGCACCAGGCAGTGAGTTCCCTCCAAGTTACTAATCCAGGTAAGAACATAAGAAAATGTCTCCTGCCACAACTAGACACAATTAAACACTGTTTTTATTTTAAACTTTCTGAAAACATATTGTACTGTATCAACTCAAGTTCTCTGTGAAAGCATACAATAAACAACATATTCCAGTGGTCCACTAATTTACTAAATATTATACTCTACCTACTATATTTGGACTGACGGGTGGTCATTTGTTGTTATTTGGCTATGTGATAGATTTCCAATGGACCTATTGTTCCATCCTGCTGACTTTAAGTATTTTATTTGAGGCTATGCTTCAGAAACTTCTTAAAGAAGATGTATCTCACTCGCTATTGACATAGATTTTCTGACCAAATTCCAGAAAGCATCCAGTGTCTGGGTATTATTTCAAGGGGCTCCCTGGGGAGTTGATTGACAAATTCATTTGATTAATGATTAATTTCAAAGCACCATCAAAGGCTACCCTTGTTTTTACACCACTTAATCGATTTCCTACTTATGAAAACCATGGAGATAGGACTTTCCCAGGGGTTGTAGCCACTTGCAGTGAGTTGTGTACTACCAAGACCCATCTTTATGGCCAGTTTGATGAGAATGTGTGTTCCAAGTCTTTAGTAGGTCAGAAAGGTAACCCTAGTAAAGATTCTGAATCCTCTTTGGCCTTACTGACATACACTGGGATCCCTGTGTGCAGGGGATATGTATTATATGTATTATATTTCACTATATGTATATTATGCACTGTTTGTGTGCACTTTGGAAGCCCTATGGCACATGGTCCTGGGCACTGTGCATGAGATGGCAGGAGAGTGTGTACATTGAAAATGATTGGGCAAATCAAGCCATTGTGAGAATATTCCAGTCTTGAGAACAACTGGCCTAGCATTATTGACAGATCAGTCTCTGATGCACCATTCATTCATGGGTTATGATATGGGGTTGATATTGCTCCGATCAATAGGTTGAGCTGAATGACCTGAGTGGACCCGTATTATACCTCCTAATGCACCCAGCACAGCATGTAGCTTCCTGATGGTCTTCTAATACAGGAGCCAGCACCATTTGACCACGTGAATCAATAGGAAGCTGCTGGTTGTGCTTAGAGCATTAGGAGGTACAATATGGAGATTCACAGCTTGCTGTCTTTTCACCTCTCACAATAACTCTTAGGGATGGGCGGAGGAAGATAGGCCAATATGGAACCCCCTAGAGCAGGGGTGTCCAAGTTCCGTCCTGGAGGGCCACACAAAAGTGACTGACTCATCTGTGCGCAACAGGGATATCCTCAAATCCAGGCATGCGTGTGGCCCTCCAGGACCACATTTGCCCTCTCCTGCCTTAGAGTCAAATAGAAGGAAATGTAAAAATAATAATAATTCATAACTCTATAAAATTGGGCATTCATTATGCAGAATGTAACTTTTAAAGAGACATAACGTTTTTACCACTACAATGTACCTTTAAATTCATTCTCCATCTAATGATGTGTATGATGGTCTTCCCATTATTGACTTACAATGATACCACTTCCCAATGAAAAACATTGAATCAACTTTATTGCAGAAAATTACTATTTTACTTGAATTGCTCCCATCTTTAAAAACTGGCGCCGAGGGAAGCACTGTTATCTCTGAATAGTATAAAATATGTTTAAAAAGAGTTCCACACTTCTGCTTCATCGCAAAATCATCGTCATAAACTTTCCTAAACGCTTGTGCAGTAATTGTCAGTTAAAAAGGCAAAGCAAGTGGATAGATTTTATTACACTGTAGAGAAAATGAAGATTACAGCGATTGATATAGAATAGTAATCAGAATCTGCAAAAGAGGTGTATAATTTAGTATAAGAGCATATTTTATGTGATGTTATCATATGATAACGTATGCATATGTAGTTTATGTGATGGATATTTGAATTTGTGAGACAAGTAGATTATTGTTAATTCATTTTCACTGATGTGACTCTGAAAGGGTGGGAATACATAAATTAACTTTGGGATTTTTACTAATCTAGGTCATCAGATGCCATAAAAATGAGATAACATGTTGGCAGACTGTCACAGAAAAGAGCCAGATGGGACAGCTAATGTAAGCTGTGTGCTTGAGGGGACTCACAGTACCCCATATTTGCCAATATTCTTGGAACCTATTATTTCCCTTTTAATTGTCTACTGACGGTATAACAAGTCACATTTATTCCGCAGTTCTTGCCTAAATGGTCTGTTTAACTCTCCAGTAAATAGATTGCTTCCGTTTTAAAGTGACAGTGCAAAGGGTTATTATATTAATGAAAAGAAAACATGTAAATAAAGATATTAATTTGTTGTTATTAAAAATAGTAAGTGTAGGTTTTTGATATTGAGCTTGAAAGTTGGTAAATCAGATATACAAGACGGACCTAGACTGTATGAGAGCCTAGATTGTATAGGATCACTGCAATATTTAGGGCCAGATCCCATAGCAGTTGATATCAACTATAATAGTTGTCAATCTGCGAGTTGTCGTCACTCTTGCAGGGCTCAAGTAGGGAGGGACGCAGCTGCGGGGGTGGAGGCCTGCAAGATTTAACTGCAATGAGCGCCAAAGGCGCTCATTGCAGGGGTGGAGATAAGCGATAAGCGTTTTTTTTCTGTTTTTCTAAGGCTAACTAATATATCTTTCATACATAGACTTTTTAGGTAATGAATTATATTCCAATACTATGGTGGTCAGTTTACCTAAAGAAAAGTTTGACAGAATAATCACATATATTGAAAATTGTATAATCAAATATTTTAGTTCCAAGTTGGAATTAACAATCAATAATAAGTCTTCTAAACTTTGCAGCCAGAATTCTTCCACAGGGTCAATCTTTTATATCCATTGTACTTCAGTTCTTATCTTCAAAAAAAGTACAAGATTTATATTGGCCATGAATGAGCAAATAATAGAGAACGTATCTGGTTGTACTGTCTGCACAATTGGAATGGAAAATAATTTCTCCAAATATTTTTCTTTCTTTAAATTCTCACATTTAGCAATGGAATTAAATGGATAATTTGTTTTTATTAAATCTAGCAATTAAATTAGCTACTTTTTTTTATCTCAAAAAGATTAATAATTTAAAATATTTTACAGCCTTTAAATAGGCCTTTAAATAAGTAAAAAAACATTATGTCAGGCATTCCCCATTGGTGACAAAACAATGTTATCCCTAAATTCTGTCACTATCAGTGGTATATCAAAAGTAAGGTCTAATTCTCTGTCAGTGATTAGATTTCTCAAAAACCTAGCATTAATGACTTTATTCAATAATTGCATATTAGAATGTGAATTAATGCCTGTATCTAATTGTATTCTATCTTCTCAACTTTCATTCCGGAATTCGTTCCAAGGAATTCACAAATTCAAGCTGCTGAAAATATTCATCAAAGTTTATTAAGAATTGTTGTTCAGTCCTTGAGTCATGTCCGACTCTGTGTGACCATATGGACCTCAGCTTGCCAGGTACATCTGTCTGCATTTCTGGTTGTGCTTATCCATAAGGTTTTTCTGGAAAAGATACTGGAGTGGGTTGACAGTTACTTCTCCAGTAGACCACAATTTTTCGGACCCCTCTGCTATAATCTGCCAATTTTGGGTGAACGTATACGGTATAGGTCACAGCTTCACTGGGGTTCACAAGCCTCTTCACCACAACAAGGTAGTGATCCAGAAAGGGTATCAAGAAGTAATAAAAAATACATTTTCATGTATTTAAATCATGACAGATAATGCATTTGTCCATTTCCAACAATACAAAAAGGATTTATTATAGAGCTGGTCATTATTTACTCAAAATATCAGAGTTAATAAGCCACCATCCCTTGAACACATAGCTACCATACTCGCATTAATTACCATACAGCAGCATATGCTCAAACCACTCTTTCATCGTCCCCTTTAACCATAAAAACTTACTAGAATTCAAAATAATATTACCGTAAAATATCCCAAAAGATTGTCTAGCAATTCAACATTTTCTTGAAGATATTTTTAAAAATATTGCGGAAAGTAATAAAACCAGACTTCTTATTACTGTAGCTAAGTTCAAATCCGTATCAGATTTCCTTAATACTCTTACATTTATTATGGATATTAGCATAACTGTTATACAAGACAGATATGGCTTTCTAAGGCCTGGTGAATTCACTATAGTCCCTGTTAAGCAAAATATTTAACGTGGCACTGTAACCATTATTTCTGAATTGTCCAAATGATAAAACAAATTCTAAACCTTGTGCAATAAGAACAAATTAGAGTTCACACACTGGATCTTGTTCCCATATTCTCAATTCTTTATATATTCCATTATTCAATATGGTAAATTAGTTACCCTTGTATTCATATATTCGTATAATGGGAAAATTACCATTGGTAGTGTAATAACTGCATCAAATGCAGAAGTAAATTCCTGGTGCTTGACACCTATTTTAGATTAGCACTTATATAGTTGTCAGTGTTGGGGATGTGTGCGATGTTGCAAAGCGAGGTGAGCCATTGATGCACGCACGAATTAGGATCCTGCGTCCCTCGCGCATCAAGGGACGCCTGCGAACCTCACAAAGCGAGGCAAGCCATTGATGCACACACGACTTAGGCTGCAATGAGTGCCAAAGGCCAAAGGTGCTCATTGCACTGTGAGTCTCGCAAAGGGAGGCGAGCAGTTGAGGCACACGGGACTTAGGCTGCTCATCGCGAGGTCCACACGACTTTCACAGCCTACACATGAGCACACAAGGTGCTAATGTTGATGGCCGCGGTAGCCGCTGAAAAATGTTGCACTTTGCCACTGATCACGAGGCATGCAGTTAACTAATTTAACGCTCAAAATTGCGTAACTCGAAAGACACCCAAAAACAACCAAAATAATAATAATAAAAAAACACACTCACACACAGCACAGGGGGAGAGCCAGGAAGCCTGAGAGTTGAGTTGCAAATGAATTGGAGTTATATTTTCAGCTTTTTGCCACTCGAAGATTCTCTAAGCGAGGGAAAAAATAGTGGCCGAAAAAACGTAAAAAAAAGGATGAAAGCGAGGATCTGCAATGCCAGGCATGAGGGACTTAGAAAATACACAACGCAAAAGACAGTAACAGGAACAACGCTAGGCACGCAGGACTTTAAGAAATTAAAAACACTCACAATGTGTGGCACACAGCATTGCCAGCCTTACAATTTGATTCCCGTCATTTTTGATGGGCAATTTTCTAGTCTGGAATAAAACTTAACCTTTAATACTTACATAATTGCAAAAAGATAATAAACATTAATATGATAGTAATGAAAATAATATACTAAATAAATTAATGGGCACTATACAGTTAGTCTGATCATGGATACCACAAAATTATATATGATAAGTAAAATAATGCTAATAGAAAAGCTCCCAAGTAAGGTTATTACATCCCTTTCTTATTGTAATAGGCTGCCTAACATAAGAATTTTGGAACACACCTCAACAGCGCAGTTCTTAGATTAGTGAATACCTAATGAACTCAGTATAAAACTAGCCAGTATTGAACAATCTCTCAAGTATTGTAGACAATTTGTTAATACAGATTGAAGACTCACCAACGCAACAAAGGTGCTCATTGCACTGCTAGCCTTGCAAAACGTGGTGAGCAAATGAGGCACGCTGGACTTAGGCTGCAATGAGTGCCAAAGGAGCTCATTGCACTGAGAGCCTTGTGAAGCGAGGCGAGCAGTTGAGGCACGTGGGACTTAGCTTGCAATGAGCGCCGAAGACATGAAAAAAAAAACAATTATACCTCAAATTAACTTACACACACACACCACAGTGGGAGAGACAGGAAGCCAGTGAGTGAGGTTGCAAGTTAATTTGATGCATATTTGTTGTTTTTTCATTGAAAATCACCTAAGCAAGAAAAAAAATGCCTGTCAAGCTAGTCACATATGGGCCTCGCGATGAGCCGCCTGTCAAACCCAAAACTTTTGGGTCTTGCAATGAGCGCCTTCGGCGCTCATTGCTCATGTGCAAGCATGTAATTTTTAACCACTCACAATTACCCCAACTATTTTATGTGATGTGGATTTTGAATAAAACCCAGGTATGGGACGTTAATGGGGCAGCTAGCCAATTTGTTATACACTTATTTAGTAATACCTTGGAGATCTATATACAGGATACTAATATCTATTTAGGATAGTATAGTCAGATTTTTCTCTGCATAGTTAGCGCGCAAGTTGTGGGTCCTAGTCCAAACTCCACTAAAAAATAGGAAAAGGGAATCTATTTACTACTATCAGGGAACTACTGCCTAGTGGAACCTACAATGTTAGAGTGTTGTATAATCACTAATTAAAAAATATCTATACTAGTGACTTGCCCGTCAAAAATGACGGGGCAATACAATTTGAAGCCATGGCAATGCTATTTGACACACAATGTAAAGCTCAGCCTCGCGCTGAGCACTTTCGGTTCTCATTGCGATCCTCTCCTCTCGTGTACTTCAAGTTTCGTGTTTTGCAACGATCATCTTCGGCGCTCATCACAAAGACAGATATATAAGTACAGTGATTTAAATATGTAACTGCTTTGAGAGTGCTATCGCTGGCAGCCAATAAGCAGTAACTCAGAAATATAAGTGGAGTGTAAAAAGTAATTTTTTTTTGGACAGTGGAAAGTTTACATTTTTATTTTCCATTACTAATTAATACTTTATTAGGTATGAATAAATGTATTAGGAAGTGCGAAGCATTAATGTATTCATAAAGTACCAGAAGTGTAAAATATGCTATTTAAAGTTTTTTTTTTTTATATATATTTAATTTTAATAATAATTAATGAATTAATTAATTAATTACTTAATAAATTAATATGCTTGACCTATTTTTAATTAATATATCCAGCAATCAATACCTTGAAGAGCTAACAAACTCTTTTTATTTTCCTGCAGCATACAATATACATTTGGACTGTTGCTGACCTGAGGACAAAGCGTCAGCAATGTGCCAAGTGTGCAGTATAAATAGTCTGCGTGCGCAAGGCCAAACCGTTTGTTTAGTCGGGTAAAGCGCCATTTTCGATTCGTAATGGTATTAGTTGCAAGTTAGTGTTGTAAAATATCATCGATTGTCTATGTGTTACGCAGCTCGCGAGCATTTTCCGTCCTTTCTAATAGTTTTATTTGTACTTCGTACGTTCCTAGGTAAAAGTTTTATGCGGCTGACAGTGTTTTGAAGGTTCGGGGCATGTAGCCTCGTTTTAATTTTTTGGCCGCCATTTTTTTTCTTGTTTAGCCGATTTTCAAATGCCGAAACTCAGCAAATTCGTCTAAAATTTGCATGGCACCTCACCCCCAGAGGTCCTGGCTGTCCCCACGTGCTGTGTGTGAGGATTTTTTTGCTTTTTATTTTTTGTGTTTTTCGATTAGCGCGGTTCGGCCGTTGACTTCGTATTTTTCAGACCTTGTAATTCTTTTTACTATGTTCCGCTCCTCACAATTTTTTTTCTAAGTCCCGCATTCTACAACTGCTTGCAGCCTAAGGCAATCTTGAGTTTCCTAACTGCTTCAAGCCTAAGTTACGTGTTTTTCAATGCCTCAACTGCTCGATTCACAAGGCTTGCAAGCAATGAGCGCCAAAGGCGCAGAGTTTCAATGCCTAAACTGCTTGCCTCGCTACACGAGGCTCGCAGCCAATGAGCGCCTTCAGCACTCATTGGCTAAGTGCTCCCAGCTCGGAAGACTTCTGTGCTTCAACGGCTCGCCTCGCTATGCCAGGCTTGCAAACGTGACAACGAATCCCAGTTTGACAATTATAATATGTGATGTTTATAAGATTCTATGCTTTAATATAGAGATAGATCTATTGCCAATTTTCTATTGTTCAACCGTATGTAATATTCATGGATCAACATCAGGAGGGGAAATTTGTATATTATTTTTTAATTTTTTTGTTCCTTTTTTATTTTTTATGTAAATAAAAGTTATATTTTAAGCTTGATGGGTTTCTAGCCTGGAATCTGTGGTTATTAATCGAACTCAATGTGACTGTATATAACCATTGGTTCTAAAAGTGTCCTTTCTTTGGTAATAATTAGCTGCCTCATTAAATTGGGGCTATGTTTTAAAACGTAGCCCGTAACTCCAGATTTACGGGTCACGGGTATTAAATTAGCCCTGTAACGTTGCTTGCAGCTGACTTGCGTGTTAACACACAGGACGGCCAAAAATAGGCCACCTGCTTAACAACGTTGAACTTCGCGCACTAATATCCTTTGATCCGTCGAGCCCGTAACACTACATTTTCAATTCAGCTATTAAATTGCATCTTGGTCACTCACGAGCAAGCACGTAACATGCAAATGGAGCCCAAAGGCCAACGTGTGTTCAAGAGGGTAAAGTACAATACGTAGCACTTGTTAATCAAATACATTTATTAAAAGCGAAAGTGATGTTATGTCTTAGAATTAATAGCACAACATTCTCAAGCCCGCAAATCTGCCCTGAAAAATGCTTTATTTCTTGTTAATATTTTGTATTATATCGATCCCTGCAATTAATGTGTTAAGACATATACTGTAATTCGCATGTAATAGAATATTATATTTACAGCTTTATTGATATTGCATTTTAACTGGAATGTGAATATTTATAAAGTAAGCTTGACCTTCGTTTTAGAACTTTTGTACTCTATGGTGTTAAGTTCTATGATATTTTCAACATAGTGATAGTAAGAGAAAACCACTTAAAGATCACCTTTTTTGTGGAATTTATTATATTAGCCACCAACTGTGGCCAATATAATAAATTCCACAACAAAGGTGTTTTTTAATTGGTTTTCTATTACTATCACTATCTTGAAAATATCTGGAATGTGGGTCCAATCGCAAACTGTAATTGAAGTTTTGACATCGAAATCTACCCTCCCCTTTTTCAGTGACGCTAACAATCTATTTTTCCATCGGCTCCATCTGAACCCTTTAACTACGTTCTGGCACTTCTAATTTAATAGTGACGTAAAACGGCCAAATTTCAAGCACGCAGCCCTTACGTGCTACACTTTGGACTTACGAGGCTGGAATTTAATATGGCCCTTAAATTCTAAACCTTTTCATAATGTAGGTGTGGTTCTTAATATGGATAAATAATGTAATAATATATCAAATAAACATAATTTAAGTATATATTTCATCCATGATACCTATAAGTCACTTAATGGTCCCGCAGAGTGTTCTGTTCTGTCTTTGTTCTTAAATTCTAAGCCTTACCAATAACCTACTAAAAATCCGATGTTCATTGATGTCCTGTTCAGTCCAGATAATCTCTTATTCCCAGTTAACAGAAAACCCCTCACCATAGCTACTTTCAGATATATATTCATTTTATGGTTAATAAAGAATGAATTAGCCTCCAAAGTTGTTAAAGTACCATTGTATGAAAGGTTGTTGTTTTTTAATGACATACTGCCCCTGTAGACAGTATACCAATGATTCAGAATAGAGCATATTATTAAAAGAAAGCTTGAAATTACTTATTTTTTAAATATTTGAATTTATTCCGTTAGACAATTTGCAGCCCTGATCAGGCACTACATTTCTTCTTTGCTGCTGAGCCACACCAGAAAGATTATATGTAACTTAGATGGGGGAGTATGGCTGTGTCACTCTGGGGTCACTAAGAAAGCCGGGGGGAACTGTGGCCACTAACTTTCCCCATAATTTACATAGACATAATTTACATATTCCTCCAAAAGGAGGAATGTTGTCCTTGGAGTCAGGGGAATAAAAATAAAACATTTTAAAAATAGGCTTAAGTTTTGCTTTGTAATAACACACTCAGTTCTCATTCTTTGGCATACCGTCTAGACAGACATTGCCTAAAAACAAAAAAATGTCTACTTCACAATAGGTGCAGCCTTAGGAACTCTCAAATATAATATTCCAGTACATATAATTAAATTATTAGGAAGATGGAAATGTTCTTGCTATTTCTGTGACATATCCCCACTATTTTTTTTAATCTCCTTGTTTAAGGTCTCAATGCCCCTGCCCCCCCAATATAATAAAAAATTATGGGTCAAAGCTTTCATAGGAGAAACATACTGCTCCGTAGCACCCTCTAGTGGTTAAATTTGCATGATTAAAGTTAGTTTTTATATTTTTTGTGACCCCTATTCATTTAATTTGAGGGGGATTTATCTCCCCCATCCCCCCAGTTCCTACGCCCCTACCTTGGAAGAACTGCCAATCAAATTTGTACTATTATTCATTGTAATAAATTCCTTTTTGCATTTTATTTCTCTTTCTTTGTTCGGCCTGTTAGCAGGCTCGCCCACATTCATTACATTTTTGTTACACCAGTCATACTGTACATATTTTCTCAGCTCCAGCTATATCTCTACCTCTATGTACAGTATCTGTATCTCTCTCTCCCTCTCTCTCCCTCTCTCTCTCTCTCTTTGCTCAAAGCTGTTTGATATGCATATGCTTAAGGGAAGCCATGTTTGATATGGTTAAGTATTGCAAGAGCAAAGTCTTTGTGGGCACATTTGCATGTCCCTGACAAGGTTCCCAGAATGCAGTGTCCCATAATAACTGTATTTCTTGGATTCTGGGAATGAAACACATTTTTTTACTTCTTTTACACATTCAAATGTGAACACAAATGTACCATCTATTTACTATCACATATTATAATTGTCAAACTGCGATTTGTCATCACGCTTGCGAGTCTCGGGAAGTGAGGCGAGCCGTTTGCGCTCCTGAGGGCCGCAACTGTGAG